>CM040117.1:107592227-108100213 GCA_022559845.1 Amorphophallus konjac
TTGCCTAAGGTCATGATTCCTATGGTGTAACATGGGTCATGGACGAGGTGGGCTTGGCCCAACATGGTGGGTGGGGGTAGGAAAGGGTGGGTGGTGAATAAGGTGAGTGGGTTACATGGAGATCTAGGCTCCCATAGAAAATGGTTAAAGGGATCATGGTAAGGGTCACCTTGGTAGGGATACTCTATGCTCTCAAGATCCTCGAATGGTGAGTCCTCCTCCTCAATAATTGGGCCAAAGTTGCTAATGGGTTGGCCGATCAAAGCACTTGGGATCTCTATGGTTGGGGAGTGGAATAGGATAGGTTATTCCTCCATGGGAAGAAGGAGGATGATCTCACTAGTAACTTGGCCATTAGTGTAGATGGAAGTGATGGAGCCAATGGTGGGATATGCTAGGCTAATGGTGTTAGTTTCGGACGGTCTCATGGCTAGCATATTGGTCAAGTGAATTTGCCAATGTTGGTAGTTCACTAAGTCTCCCAAATCTTCCACACAATAGGAAGTTTGATAAGTGACATGTGGCTGAATGGGAATGCTTTGGGATTGATATCCCATGGGTAGGTGGCATGGTTGTGAACTAGGAATGGTGAAACCTTTCTTGAGCCATTGGAGTATGGACTTACCTATGGTGAGGTTGGGTGTCTCTAGAGGAGCTAGGCTAGAGGTGTGTGAGTTGTTTGGCCTTTGGATTTCCTCTATGTTGGGAGGTGGATCCAGATGGGCATCCTTCTCCACTTGGGTGGGTGTGTGGGTTGCAACTTCTATTGCTAATGGAGTAGGGGGATCTATGGGGGGTGGTTTGGTGATAGTTAGCGTATGACACACCCGGGGTGGTGAACAAGCATGGGCTTGGGTTGGGATAGGAAGGGGAAGTAGAGGAGGCCTAGGTTGGGGAAAGATTGGTGTAGGAAGCGGGAGGTGGGTTGGGTGAGGGATTTTGGGTTGATTTATTTTGGGAGATGTGTCCCTTTTTGGGGATGATGGTGGGTTTGTGGTGGTGGTCAAGGGGGCTTGTGGGGTATGGGTTTGGTAAGGGGTTTTGGGTTTGGGGGTGGTGGCCATTATGGGCCTCGGTGGATGGGTGGACACGGGGTCCAATTGGGTTTGTGGACATATGGTTGTGGTGGGAGTTTGTAGGTAGGGTGCTGGTGTGGTGGTTGGGGTAGGATAGGTGGGAAGTGATGTGGAATGGGGAATTAGGGTCATGGGTTGGCTAGGTGGGGATGAAGGAGTTGAAGTGCTCCTTAGGTCTTGGTGATTTGAGTATGAGGGGGAAACATATCTAGCCCTAAGTTGCTCCTTCATGTCCTTCCAAGTGGTGATGGGAGTTTCCCTTCTAAGTACCTTTAGCCTGACAATTTGCATCCAATAAGTTTCTGCCCGTTTGGTAAGTTACATTTTGGCAACCAATGCCTTTTCATCCTCGGACATATGATACCAAGTGAAGTATTGGTCCATTGTAGCTTCCCAATATAAATATTCTCTAGGAGAGGTTCCATCAAAGGTGGGAAGTGGGAAAGGGACCATCCTATCGTCCGTCCTTGGGGCGGGCCTATTTTCTCCAAGTTGGTTGAGTCGGCCCGATATGTTATCAAGCCGCTCATTGGCATAGGTCAAGGCTTTCATGAAGTAGTTGACATGGCCAGGGAAGTTATGGGTGTTAGTGGTAGGCATCTCTTGGTGGCTTGGACTTATGGAGTGGGCCGATTGGTAAGGTCGATATGAGGTGACCATACTAGGGGACAAGAGTGATGCACTTGAAGACTCTAAATGCATAGACATGTCCTAGGACCAACTTGATAGAGACAAGTTATGAACTTGCTCTGATACCACTTGATGTGACACCACCTATGGACCTATTTTGCAAGCATTCAAGTTTGAGCAGCGGACTCACACTAGCGAGCTCACCCGTATTGCGCACACTAGTGCCCGATGGCGACTAGGCGATGTTGGAGAGGGTCCGAGGCGGGACCTTGAGGCTCCAATGGTTGGCTAGCTTTGGGAAAACCCCAAATGGGCCTAGGATGCCCAAATCATGGGTGGCCAACACACCAAGGGTGTGGGTTAAGTGGATGCTCTCACAACTCGCCCGCGGTGGTCACTCAATTTGGGTAGCAATTTAAAATCGGACACTCTCTTACCGCCGACGGAGTAACTATAGCAATACTAAGCTAATCAAGTATATTACAGCAATGAGAGATGTTCAGGAGCTCACCTAGCCGGCGTGAAGACGCCGACTCCGGCCGGAGACGGGGGCGAGCGGGGAGGCGAGGGTATGCACCCGCACGCCGCGTCGGTGTCGCTTCAACCTGAAATGGAAAGATTACACCACTACACCTCTCGCAGGAGGGGTGATCTTGGGGTGGGGATTAATCTTATTACATCCAATACTACCTCCACGCAGGGAGGGGCCTTCAGCCGGCCAAGCGGGGTGGGGATTTATGCTAAGGAAACCTGATTTGCTGATCCCTGCCGGTTCTGCCAACCTTCAGAATTGTTGGACGGGGGGGCCGGTGATGTCACTGCCAGAAATTCCACAGAGCTCAGATCTTGACAAAACCTGCGCCAAACATTTCCCAACTGACAGAGGATGATGCCTGAACTTTTTGGGAAGCTCTGGACCTCGGGGTTGATCGGACCAGAGACTGGAACAGGACAGTAACACTCTGCTTCGGACTGATGCAGAACTGATGCAGTGGATTGCAGAAGGTGCTGCGGTCGCTCCCGATCTTCAAATTGAACGAAACTGGTGGTGACGCGATCGTGGTTGGAGTAGCTTCGAGCAGAAGTTGATGGGGACACAATCCGAGGTCGGAGATGAGAATGGTGGCCAGATAAATGAAGACAGGTCAAACCTGAGTCCACTGGTGGCAGACTGCACACTCCGACGAAATAATTCAGAAAAAATAGCTCGGGCAGGCGATTGGCATCGTTCTTTCTGCTACTGATGGAGGACTAGACGAAGAAGAATTTTTTAGAAGGAAGTGTGCTCTAATTCCTCCAAGGTTGACCGCAGAACAGCTTCCAAGATCGCTCTGGTCTTTAGTCTGGGACAGATTGTGCAGTCGTTGAAGATGACGCTCCTTCGGACAGCTCCGAACTCGGAAGCCAGCGAGACCACCACCGTTGGAAAGCTATCTCGATGGTGATTCCAGCAATGTAGGTCTTGCCACCTGAATCTTTGAGAGACGGTCGTGGCTGCCTCTGCAAGTCGCTGCAACTCTGCTGCCTGAAACAGTGGCTGAATGAGAAGAAGATGAGGGGGTGGGGAAGGGGATGGCCAAGAGAGTAAGAGGTGGAGGGTGAACTTGGCTGGTATGGGGAAGGGGGGCTGCGACTTTGGGTGGTTTGGGAGGTGGGGAGATGGAAGGGCACTACCCTAGGGAGAGGGAAATTTGAATTTGGGCTTAGGGAAGAGCCCCTTCAACCTTGGGGAGGGGAAGGGGTGCTTAGGAAGTGGTGTTGGGTAGTTGGGGGTTGGGAGGTGGGGTGTGGATTGGAGGATGCCACCTTGGGTTGGGGGGGAGTTAAATGGGTGTATGGGGAAGGGGAGAGGTCTTAATGAGGGGTGAATGGGGAGGAGAGAGAAAATTCCGAAAATTGGGGTGGAGGGAGAGAGAGAGAGGGGGGGACCCCTTAGAGAGAGAGAGAGTGAGAGAGAGAGAGATCTAGTGGGATTTGGAAGTGGATTTCAATTTTCATTCAATTGTTCATTACTTCAAAATGAGGGGAATGGGGTCCTATATATAGGCAACCCACATTTCTACAAAAGTCCCTGACATTTGACTCAATGACAAATAACCGAAGGGATAGGGGTGCCCTTGGGCCAAGCCCAATGAATTGGGCCCACTAACCTAACAAACCAACCTAATGACACAATACTTAGGAAAATGACTCACTAACCTAGGTACATGACTCAAATAAAGGGAAAATTACATGATATTGACTCAAATAAAATGTGAAGATTACATGACTAGACTCAAAAATACATGACTAACATAATGGCGCTTGTCGACGAACAATCCGAGTCTGGAGAAAATGTGGAGGGGCAAGGGATGCCCTCATCATAATGGGAGAGCTCGCCCTTTCCCGTTAATGGTTTACTGGTTTCGGTTTCCACTGAACAAGCCGCACCTCCTGATTTTTCTGACCATTGTCTGGTTCCTTGAACATTCTGGCAAATGCTTGGCTGAAATCGAGCATGTCATCAACAGGCCCCTTTGGCAGGAAAGGTGAACTGGCAACTGTACAAGCTGTATCTTTCTTTTCTGACTGTGCTGATAGTGGGTTCAGTGTACCCGGCTGGAGAGGCCCTTTTTTAAAATACTGGCGGTAATCCCAAGTAAGTGGCCCTGAGTCACCCATCATTGACAGTGTGGACTCTTGGTAGCCGAGACCCCGTCTACTCATTTTTCTACCTTTAGGGATTGGCTTAGTTCGCCCTTGTAATTGTGCACCGAGACCTCTCCCCGGTTTGTAGCCCAATTTCAGTATAATATCCCAGCCTTTGGAATCTCGGATCTGGGACTTCGCTTTAATGTTGACGGGTGTAGTGACGGGCTTGTGTGGTGCATAGGCCCATGGAAAGTCCAGATCCAACACAGAAATAACTGCCGAGTGCTGGGCCACAAAGTTGGCAAGATCTTCTCTGAAATAGCTTTAACAGACTGGACCGTGGATAAGCTTTTGACTTTAACCACCCTCCCTTGAAAAGGGAATTTGAGACATTGATGCGCGGTGGATGGTACGGCGCTAAGAGTATCGATCCATGGATGGCCCAAGATAGCCTTGAACATAGGGTCGATGTCCAGTACATAGAATTCAATGGGCATGGTGAGAGGCCCAAGTTCAGCTTGAATTGTGACAACCCCGTGACATGCTCTTTTCGAATTGTCGTATGCTGCTATAATTGTGGGGGTCGGCCGTAGAAGCTCTTCTGATAAGTTGCAGGCCCTGAGAGTGCTGAGTGTGCATACACTGATAGATGCCCATGTGTCAACTAATGCCACATCAATACTGACTTTGTTCAAGATAATAGTGATGCAAAGCGGCATTTGCCGAGCTTCCAATGGTACAAGCTCGATTTCAGAGAAGGTAATTGCTGGTCCTTTGGAAATAGTCACCAGTGTTGTAGGTAAACTGTCGGCTACCACATATTCACTAACCATCACCTTCTGAAGAAAATCTCTTAGTGCATCTTGGTGAAGGGTAGATCTTTTAATGAGTTCCAGCACAGATATTTTGGCGGGCACCCTGTCCAAATGATGTAGCAGATCATATTGGGTACCCGACAATGGCTCAGTCTCCTCCTGTTGATCTGGAGCCGGTTGGGAAGACTGGGGATTGGGAAAAAATTGCGACGAAACATACGCCCACTTCGCAGGGCAAGACTATGTGCCGGCACGGCCTCCGATGATGGTATAACTGGCCTGGTGGGGTGGATGAGTGGTGTAGAGGAAAGTAGGGGAGTGGTGATGATGGGATTAGAAGGGATGAAGGTAATAGGTTGCGGGGGTAGGGTGACGGGTGAAGGGTTAGTGGGAGGCGCGATGATGATGGGCGTTGGCGGAGGTGGAGGTGTGAAGGTTAACGAAGGTGTAATGAGCGGAGGCATGGCGATGGTATCGAGGGTGACCAACAATGGGTGTGATAGAGGCGCAGGTGAGGGCGTGGTTAACAGAGCGGGTGAATGGAAGAACGAGTGGTCTTGCGGATGGAGAAGGGGTTTGGTGCGTGGGCGTGAGGATGGTGGAAGCAGAAGGATTACGGTAGTTGTGGTGGAGAGCCATGACTTGTGGTGTGGAGCCGTCATCGTCGAAGGACCACCCGGCGTAGGGAGCCGAGGGTTGAACTACATTAACCTGAGCCGGTGCCGGCGGCTGAAGCTACGGAGCGGGAGGATGGTTCGACGTTGGGTTCTGATGGATCCCCAAGTCTTGAACCGGTTGCTGTTGCGGCTGTGGTGCCTGTTGTTGCTGCACTTGCTGCCTTGATGCCTGCCTTCTCTTTTCCTTAATTTCTGTAATGGCCCTGTGCATCTCGGCCCAATCAATCCTATGCCCTTCATGGAGGTCATAGACCAAGTCCCTGAACCGAAAACACCCTTCAATAGTATGTCCCGGCTGCCTATGGAACATGTAGTACTTCGTCTGATCAACGGTCGGGTTCCAATTGGGCCATTCCGGAGGGAGTTGTATGGCATTAATGGACATAAGAGCTGAGAAGATGTCCGTGAGAGTTTCTGGCAAGGGTGGGTACTGGGCTCTCTTCGGAGCCGGGCGCTTGTTGTTGTAGCCGTTGGGTGGAGGGACAGTATGGTATTGCAGAGGTTGTTGAGGCTGTTGTGGAGCGGCAAAGGTGTTTTACAGAGTGGCAAAGGTGTTTTGCGGAGTATTTTGCGGGGTGGAGTAGGCTAGTGGAGGGTTTTGTGGAGCGTATTGAGTGTTGCGGGAGTTCTGGGGGAAGCGAATTTGGTTATTTGGGTTGGTGGAGGGAAAGTTAACGACTTGCACTTGCTCATTTGTTTGGACTCCCTCAGTAATAGGCCCTTGAGGTTTCTTATGGTATTTGGGCTTTTGATTTTCAAAAAGTGAATGGATGGGAGAATCCTTGAATTGGGTTTGGATAAACCACGCCCAACTATATAATTGATGCATGTTTGCTATGTCATTCATCGCCAAAATGTTATGGAAGGTCAGAGTGGCATTAGAGATGAGTAGCTTGACCTTCTCTTCCTCCGGAATATGGCCAGGCACCCTGGCGGCCACCTGTCTCCACTTGTCAGAATAGGTCGCAAACTCCTTATCGGGCTTCATTTTCTCGGCCACCAAATCTGTGAAGGAATATTCTGGGCCGACCCTGTCTTGAAACCGCTGGATGAACTTGTCTTTCACTATCTTGAAACTCTCGGAGTCCTCTAGTGGCAAAGAGTAGAACCATTCCAGTGCAACCCCATCTAGGGATCGGCAGAACAAATAGGCCATAAGGCGATCATCATACTGAAACTGGGCCGATTCGTATAAAAAGTCCCTTACATGGATAAAGGGATTGCCATTCCTGTCATACTTGCGGTAATTGGGGAGCTCAGATTGTGGAGGAAATCGAATGTTTTGAAAGCTTGGAACTGGAACGTCTGCCAAGGACTATGGGCCAACCCGCTTTTGGAGAAAGTCAAGTTGTTGTTGCATGGCGGCCCATTTATCAAGTAGTTCCTACTCCCTGGACGGAGTAGGGATAGTGAAAGATGGAATCTGAGGAGCAGAGGGATAAACAGATGGAGGGGGTGGCCCATAGGAAGGATATTGGGCTGAAGGATGACCCATATTGGTGTGGACTTGGGCTGCCCCTTGATGAGGGCGCATAAAATCATTTGGGCCGACAAGGACCTGCGGCATCGATGGGCCGGACATATGATGATCCCCCATAGAAGAAGGAGGGACAATAGTCTTTCCCTTATCCAAAAATTGCTGGGCCGAACCAGAAGACTGGCCCTGTTGTGCCCCTGTGGTTTTGATGATGGTTTTGATGATTGGTTTTTGATGTGAGTTAATCACTGTGAGTCATCTTGCTGTGTGTCATCATGCTATTATTCAGTCATTCTCTGATCATAATGCTTTCTTTTATATGCACGATAAATTCATGTTTTATCATGTAAATCTATGGAGTTCATAGGGCTATCAGATAACATGCTCTACTTAATTCTGTCTACACTCTGTCTGCACAGTCTCCACAGCAGTGCGTCAACTCCTTGAGCTGATGCGTCGACTCTTCAGTTCAATCTCTCAAGTCTATACACTCCATGCCCATTCAAGTCTATACATCGGTTTGATTCAAAGTCTGTACACTGCTTCACTTCGTCAAAGTCCATACATCCTCAGCTGAACCCCATGTCTGTACAACGGCCTCAATCTTCATCTATCTACACTCTGTTTGGATAGTATGGACAGTAATGGGTCGACCCACCCTTGCTGATGCGTCGACCCATCAGAACATTGTTCTTTATAGTTTGGTCTTCTTGACTCAAAGTCTATACATCCGGAAAGGGGGCCAAGTCTATACAGTGCACTGTGCAGCCTGTTCATGTTCAAGCTTGTTGGTGAAGTCTGTACATCGCTCGCTCCTTCAGCTTTCACCAAGTCTGTATAGCGTGAACAGTTCGTCTCAATCCTTCGAAGTCTACAAATTCATATGTCTTCTAAGTCTACACATTGCCAAAGTATGTGTAGCCCTAACTCTATGCAACCGATTGATGTTGCAGTGTTCACCAAGTCTATACATCGCCTTCAGACCTTCAAGTCTATACACTGCTACAGGAACCAAGTCTGTACATCAGCTTCGCATCTGCAAGTCTGTACATTTGAGTCAGTTCACCAAGTCTATACACTGGACTTTGTTTCACCAAGTCTGTACACTCCACATCTTTTCCTACGCTTGGCCAAGTCTATACACTCATACATTTCCCTACGCTTTCCTGGCCAAGTCTATACATCGCTAAGCCTGTACATTGCATACTGCTCAAACGATCAAAGCTCAAAGTCTGTACAGCGTGAAGTCTAAACATTAGCTCAGGGGCTTCAAGTCTATACATTGAACTATTCTTCAAAGTCTGTACAGTGGGTTCGAATCGGTAAGTCTGTACATCGGCTTCATTCACTCAAGTCCATACATCCACAGTGGATCATCAAGTCCTTACATCCACAGTGGTACTTCCATGTCTGTACAACGCTGAAGCCTTCACAAGTCTGTACACTGCTTGAGCCTCACCAAGTCTGTACATCGCTTCTGGCAATTCAAGTCTATACAGCCTGCCTTCACATTCAGAGTCTGTACATCGGTCCTTCAGCGTCTCATGCATCGTCTCACTCTCGCAAAGTCCATACACTGGCTCAAGCTTGTCGAAGTCTAGACATCACCGTTGGGCATCAAAGTCTGAACATTGGCCTCATGCTTCAAGTCTATACATTGGGTTGTCCGACCACAACTCTATACATTCGGTTGTTATAACTTGAGTCTTCAGTGCTCACAGCACACTCGTTCCAAGTCTGTACACTGGTTAGGCTTCGTGAAGTCTATACAGTGGCTGAGCAATGTAAAGTCTACACATTGGTAAGGCTAGTTCATGCATTGTTCATCACATGTCTATACACTGCCATTCATGCGCTTATTCATTGAGTCTGTACACTGTCATTCATGCGCTTATTCATTAAGTCTGTACACTGCCATTCATGTGCTTATTCATTAAGTCTATACACTGCCTTCACATGCGCTTATTCATTAAGTCTATACACTCTCTCACGTTGTACACACTTACTCACTTGCTGTTCTTCAAAGTATGTACATCGCATAGCTTCACATATTTGAAGTCCATACATTGGAGAGTTTGTACATTGCATTTGCATTCACAAGCCTATACATCCTGAAGTCTGCCATTGCTCCCTCATTCAATGAAGTCTGCACATTGCTGAATGTTCTTCAAGTCTGAACAGCGGATGTCTTCATATGTGAAGTCTATACACTACATGCTCACTCAACTAACTCTATACACTCGTTTGTTAACCTTCAACTCTATACACTCGATTGTTAACTTCAAAGTCTATTCACTCAAGCTGCAGGTTGACTGTACACACTTTGTTAACACCTGAACCAAGTATATACATCCAACTGATATCTACTTATGTCTGTGTGGCAGGTACTGTTCGAGAAGCTGAAGGCACGTGATCCAAGGACCTGAGCTGCTGACACGTGGCCAAATACCTGGGCGGGAAATGTGGAGGCCACACGCGCCCAGTGCTGCCTCTGCTCGAGCTGCTATAAAAGGGAGTCTCGGTTGTCTGAAGGAATGTGATCGAAGCCTTGAGAGCAATAGCAGAATAGCAGAAGTGCAGAAGTGCTGAGAGTTCGATCCAGCAGAAGAGAAGAAGAGTTGCAGAGAAGAAGAAGAGAAGAGAAGAGACAGAGAGAGCCTGCGAAAGAAAAAGAGTGAAGAAGCAGAAGAGAAAGAGAGAGAGAGAAGGAGTTCGTAGAGAAGAAATGGGAAAAGCTTGAAGATCTGTCCTCTGGTGTTTGGATCAAATCCAAGCCAGACCTGCTCCCTTGAGAGCTACATTACTCGTATTTCGTTTCCAGCTTTTGGAGCTGTGCCTTTTCATCCTTTCTTATTTTCCTTTTTTATCTTTCCATCTTTGTTCTTCCGATTGGCCTGTTGGGGATCGGGTTCCTCCTGTGGTCTCAGGAGAAGGGAGATCTGATCTCCGGTTGCAAGTAGCTGGGAGCTACTTGTGGGTTCCCTCCGGTTTGGAGGAAGGGAGACTTGTCTCCGGTTCTGGGCTTGTGGGTAGCAAGTCCAGGGGTCCCTCCTGTCTGGAGGAAGAGAGACTTCGGTCTCTGGTTTCCAAGTGGCTGGGAGTCACTTGGGGTGACCCTCCGGTTGGGAGGAAGAGGGGAGGCTGTTCCCCTGTTCAAGCTGTGTGGCAGCAACTGTTCGCAGACTGAGTCTGCTTGGTTCTAGCATTTGCTAGTGAAGCCTCACTCCGGTTGGGAGTGAGGGGTAGATGTAGGTCTGGAGGATCGAACCACCTAAAAATCTATTGAGCTATGGTTTGCTTTGTGTGCTTGCTTCTGCTAGATGCTTGGATAGGCGCGCTCCATGTGTTTGCTCATAAGTTTAATTGAATTTGTTTCATTCTGTGATTGCGTCTAGCATCTGAGTTTTTATTTGGGCATTATTCGTAGAAGGATACATTCACCCCCCTCTGTATCCGGGCCTAGCACCCTAACAGTTGGTATCAGAGCCGGTGTCTGCATACAAGGTCCAGCGACCTGCAGATTCGATCTTGCAGTCTAAGATGCTAATTTGTTTTTAGTGCATCAATATTCCTATTGCATTAATCTGTTGTGTTCTCATGGCTCATCCACCGATTTTTAGTGGTACGCATTTTAATGCATGGTTCGCTAGTCTGAAGAATTATATCAAATCTGTGAATCCAGACTTGTGGAAAGTAATTTCACATGGTCCTCATGAACTACCAAGGAAAAAGTCCAAATGGACTGACAGTCACAAGTCTATGCATGAAGAGAATCAGATAGCTATAAATCTAATGAAGGCAGCTACTGATAGAGCCTTTCACTCATGCTTCGTTGATTGCAGTTCTGCTAAAGATATTTTGGATACACTGAAGCGAACTCAGGAGATAGATGTGGACAGCTGCATGATGGCCAACAGAAGAAATCAAAGTGGCAGCGATCAAGGCAGCAATCAAACTGAAGAAGATGATGATGATGAGGTAAATCTCTTCGAGAATTTTTCTCTAGAAGATTGGGAGAATGCATATGCTAAATTATTTGAATCTCATGAACTGTTTAGAAAACAGTATAAAAAATTGAAGAAAGGTACTGGTTAGATAGTTCAAGTTCTCCTTGTAGAAATTGTGTTGAATTGAAAAATATTCATGATGCCTGTATGTCTGATTTTCAAATATTGAAGAAACAAGTTTCATTATTGAAAACTGAAAATCAAGATCATATAAATGTGATATCTGAACTCAAAGAAAAATTCAACTCAGATAATGATAATCAGACTCTTGTTAACTATCATGACCAGTATGAAAAATTGCTGAAAAACTTTGAAAGTGTGAACTCAGATTTAAACAAGCTGAAATCTGAAAATGATTCTCTGAGAACATCTGCTAATAAAAATGATAAAAAATCTGAGAAACTTGAGCAGGAGAAGAACTTGTTTGCTGAAAAACTTGAGGCCATCAAATCTGTGAATGTGGAATTACAGAAAAACATTGAAAAGAAGGAAAAAGATTTGAAGGAATTCAAGGCTGGAAGAAAACTTGAAACTAACTCAGATGATCAGACTTTGATAAATGAGTTAATTCAGAATGACAAGCTCAAGAAAGAAAATGAAAAATTAAAAATGCTGAACTCCACTGTGTCTGAGAGACTGCTAGCTTTAGAAAGAGGAAAAACTGTGTGTGTTGAAGATTCTGATAAACTGAGCAATCTAGAGCAGGAAGTTGAAAAATATAAAACTGCTAACAAAGTTTTGAGTGAAGCTATGAATTGCAGTGAGCAAGAGATTGCCAGTTATGAGTTACACATTGCCTCTTTGGAAGAAGAAATTCAAGACTTGAGGAACTCTTTGTCAAAGTTTGTTGATGGGCAGAAAAACCTAGACAAGCTACTAGGTATAAAAATCAACCCTAGGAAGGAAGGGCTGGGCTACAATAAGATAAACAAGAAAGAACTTCAGAACAAAGTTATGACATCTTTTGTAAATGGTTCAGATGTAGCTACCACCTCTAAAGACAAACAGCCCATTGCTCAGAAAATGTTGGGAGCAAAGGATAATTTTAGAAAGAGGGACTGGGCTATAGTCCAGTCATGAGGAAGGTCGATGGGTCCAATTTGAAAACTGTTTTTGTTAAATCTTCTGAACAGGAAAAGCCTTCTACTTCATCTTCACCTCAGTATAAGGCTAAGAAAATAGAAAAATATGATAAAAATCAGAAAATGATTGGAAAATAGAAAATAAATAAAAAGGGTCCATCAGTGTTTGTTGATCACAGTCCTCACACACACTCACATGCATCTAAAAAGAAGATTATCTGTCATTACTGTCATAAATTTGGTCATCTGATGCATGAGTGTAATTTGATGGAGAAGGATGATAAGAATGCTAGGAGATCTCATGATAAAAATCCTTCACCTCAGAAAAGGAGTGTCACATGTTCTAATTGTGGCAAATCAGGACACTCAATTGCTCATTGCTGGTTTGCTAGTGGTAAGAAAACCTTTTATTCATATCATGCTAAATTCCCTGTAAACCAACATGTTTTTAGTAAAAATAGATCTGTTTCAATGAACCAGCACATCATCTATTTTAACTGCAATATGATTGGTCACAAGACCTCTGAATGCTGGTCAGGTTCTTTTAAAAGAAATTCTATTTCATGCTTTGAATGTGGAAAGAGTGGCCAGAGGGCCATTGAATGCTGGCATGCTCAGGGTAAGAATGAAGTTGGCATGTTCAGAATAACTCTGCTAAACTCCATGTTGCGAAATTTACATGCCATCATTGTGGGAAGCCAGGTCACAGGGCTGCAACCTGTTGGCTGACAGGATATCAAAACCAAACTGGTTTTGGCAAACATAATTTTTATTCTATTAACAAGAAATCTCATGCATATGCACATAGAATTCATGCTAACAAGAATGTGCACAAATCAGATCTGAAAACTGCTCCTAGAAATGTGCTGAGAAAACCTGCTAGGAGTAATACTGTCATGTCAGGACCCAAGACTTCTTGGGTGCCTATTTGTGCAAAATAGTTTGCTAACCTGCAGGTGTGCCTTGGAAGCTGAAGAATAAAGAGGGGTAATAAACCAAGGCACTCAAGAATGAAAATCCCTTCCTGAATCTTTCAGGTAAATTTCTTGCACTTCCTGTTTTTAGTTCTACTGCATAACATACTAAATCTGTGTTTGCATATTCATTTATCATCTGTCATTTGCACTACTCTCTGATCATGCACTCTGAAACTTCTGAAAATCTAAACTGCATATGTATGTGGCTTGAAATTTGTCTGTTGCATAGTTCATTGAAAATCTGTCTATTGCATTCTGAAAAATCTGATAAGCTGAAATTTGATCCATGCATGCTGCCCATGTTGAATTATCATGATTGACCTCAATGGTATATAAATGGTAAGCTACCAAAAGGCAGGGAAGTCTGTCTGGAGGTTCTTACTATGTGTGAGGTGGTCTTTTAGACCAAGTGCTCCGCCTAGTACCATGGGTCACTTTGTTGGATAGGACAGCCTGAATGTGCATGAATCAAAATCATATGTTCAGTTTCTCATGGCAAACATTGCATATTTTCAGGGGGAGTTAATTGCATATCTTTGCATAGCATTCAATGTTGAGTCGTTGCATGTCCTTGCATACATATAGTGCATTGCATTTCCTTAATTTGAAAAATGTCAAAAAGTCTGTTTGAATGCATATTGTGAGGGGGAGTCAATGCATTGCATATAGGTTGTCAAATGCATACTCTTGTGAGAATTCATTACATACCTTTCATCATTGATCTTAGTTGACAAACCTTGATAATATCAGAAATCATTGAGCCTCGAAATCTCTCTTATCAATTGGTATCATTTGGCTTCAGAATTCTATCAGTCTTTCATGAAGATTTCAATGGGACTATCTCGATCATAAATCTGAAAACCCTTGAACTAGAAATCTTCTATTATACATTTTTATGAATGACTGAAATAACTCATGTGGTTTAAGTTTAATGTATTCAATGAGTTTGACTTTAAAATCTCTTAAAAATATCTGAAGCATGTTTAATAAACCTTAACCATCTGTTTCATGCAGTGTCTTATAAAATCTTCTGAAATCTGCATTATTGAATACATGACTTTATTTGGTTAAGTACATGAAATTATTATTGATTTGAAGCAAATGAATTTTTCTGAAATGTCTAAAGGGTATTTTCTGTCAGAGCAATGACCTTGGTCACTGAGAAACACATGTCCAAAGGACTGTGTCATGAGGTACCATAGTTAACTCTGATTAAGAATAATTGAAATTCAGGCAGAGCAATGGCATGCACACTGAGAAATATAACTCACTCATCAAGAAATGATTTGCAGTGTGTCATGATGTGTAAATGCTATCTCTGTTCATATATAGCATGACAGTTAGTCACACTAAGTGCTTAGGGATGTTGGCCTCTAATCAACGTATATCCTCTAGTTACAAGGTGTGCACTGAACTAGAGTGCTCGTAAAATTTGTAGCATGAAAAATTATCGAACGAATTGAAATATCTGAATATTGATGCTAAAATCAAATTGCTACAACCCTAGACAAAATCATATGACTTCATAATTGCTTGATTTCAATACTGAGGCATGTAATTCCGAAAGAAGTCAATAAATTTGATTGTGTAAGAGAAAGGGAGTTTTATCAAGATAAATATGAGGGCTTGGTTCATTTTTATTAAACCATGGTTTTAGATATCAATACAGAATTTTATTGATAAACTCTACATACATCATGTTTAAACCATGCTGTTCAATAAAGCTCATTCATAAACCCTTATAATGGAAGACTTTGAAATATTCTGATTTGGATTTATGAGAATGACATTTCCTTGAAAATCTGACTGAAATTCTTGTAGTTGAAGCCTTTTTGAGAAATCTGATTATTTGAAACTCTTCTGCTCATTGTCCTTGGCTCATTGACCTGAACTTATCCTTGTATGCCCCTATGGTCTTCTTCTCATCCATCTCATAAGATTCCATTTATTGAGGGGGAGCCTCCTTGTCATATGCATCATGCTGCATAGAAGGAGAAGAATTGTGCTCTTGCATTCATATTTCTGGTATCTGCATCTACATTCATACCCCTTCCCATGGTTTATTTTGATTATACCAAAGGGGGAGATTGTTTGCCAAAGAGGGAGAATATCATTCAATCAGTGCATGCAGGTTCCTTTTGATCATCTCTAACTCATGCTTTTGCTGAAACTCTTAAAGGGGGAGAATCATGTTCTTGCAAGGGGGAGAAATTGACTGAATTTTTATACATGCTATAATTTCTCAAACTATTTTCTTTTTGATGAAGTCAGAGGGGGAGAATAGTTTGTGTCATCAGCATTACTCACAGTGTAGTATTGCCATCATCAAAAAGGGGGAGATTGTTGTGCCCCTGTGGTTTTGATGATTGGTTTTTGATGTGAGTTAATCACTGTGAGTCATCTTGTCGTGTGTCATCATGCTATTATTCAGTCATTCTCTGATCATAATACTTTCTTTTATATGCACGATAAATTCATGTTTTATCATGTAAATGTATGGAGTTCATAGGGCTGTCAGATAACATGTTCTACTTAATTCTGTCTACACAGTCTCCACAGCAGTGCATCAACTCCTTGAGCTGATGCGTCGACTCTTCAGTTCAATCTCTCAAGTCTATACACTCCATGCCCATTCAAGTCTATACATCGGTTTGATTCAAAGTCTGTACACTACTTCACTTCGTCAAAGTCCATACATCCTCAGCTGAACCCCATGTCTGCACAACGGCCTCAATCTTCATGTATCTACACTCTGTTTGGATAGTATGGACAGTAATGGGTCGACCCACCCTTGCTGATGCATCGACCCATCAGAACATTATTCTTTATAGTAAGCCCACACATTGGTCTTCTTGACTCAAAGTCTATACATCCGGAAAGGGGGCCAAGTCTAACCTTGGTCCAAGTCTATACAGTGCACTGTGCAGCCTGTTCGTGTTCAAGCTTGTTGGTGAAGTCTGTACATCGCTCGCTCCTTCAGCTTTCACCAAGTCTGTACAGCGTGAACAGTTCGTCTCAATCCTTCGAAGTCTACACATTCATATGTCTTCTAAGTCTACACATTGCCAAAGTATGTGCAGCCCCAACTCTATACAACCGATTGATGTTGCAGTGTTCACCAAGTCTATACATCGTCTTCAGACCTTCAAGTCTATACACTGCTACAGGAACCAAGTCTGTACCTCGGCTTCGCATCTGCAAGTCTGTACATTGGAGTCAGTTCACCAAGTCTATACACTGGACTTTGTTTCACCAAGTCTGTACACTCCACATCTTTTCCTACGCTTGGCCAAGTCTATACACTCATACCTTTTCCTACGTTTTACTGGCCAAGTCTATACATCGCTAAGTCTGCACATTATCTTCAGCGTTCAAAGCCTAAAGTCTGTACAGCGAATCGGCAAGTCTATACATCGGCTTCATTCACTCAAGTCAATACATCCACAGTGGATCATCAAGTCCATACATCCACAGTGGTACTTCCATGTCTGTACAACGCTGAAGCCTTCACAAGTCTGTACACTGCTTGAGCCTCACCAAGTCTGTACATCGCTTCAGGCGATTCAAGTCTATACAGCCTGCCTTCACATTCAGAGTCTGTACATCGGTCCTTCAGCGTCTCATGCATCATCTCACTCTCGCAAAGTCCATACACTGGCTCAAGCTTGTCGAAGTCTAGACATCGCCGTTGGGCATCAAAGTCTGAACACTGGCCTCATGCTTCAAGTCTATACATTGGGTTGTCCGACCACAACTCTATACATTCGGTTATTATAACTTGAGTCCTCAGTGCTCACAGCACAGTCGTTCCAAGTCTGTACACTGGTTAGGCTTCGTGAAGTCTATACAGTGGCTGAGCAATGTAAAGTCTACACATTGGTAAGGCTAGTTCATGCATTGTTCATCACATGTCTATACACTGCCATTCATGCGCTTATTCATTAAGTCTGTACACTGCCATTCATGAGCTTATTCATTAAGTCTATACACTGCCTTCACATGCGCTTATTCATTAAGTCTATACACTCTCTCACATTGTACACACTTACTCACTTGATGTTCTTCAAAGTATGTACATCGCATAGCTTCACATATTTGAAGTCCATACATTGGAGAGTTTGTACATTGCATTTGCATTCACAAGCCTATACACCCTGAAATCTGCCATTGCTCCCTCATTCAATGAAGTCTGCACATTGCTGAATGAATTCTTCAAGTCTGAACAGCGGATGTCTTCATATGTGAAGTCTATACACTGCATGCTCACTCAACTAACTCCATACACTCGTTTGTTAACCTTCAACTCTATACACTCGATTGTTAACTTCAAAGTCTATTCACTCAAGCTGCAGGTTGACTGTACACACTTTGTTAACACCTGAACCAAGTATATACATCCAAATGATATCTACTTATGTCTGTGTGGCAGGTACTGTTCGAGAAGCTGAAGGCACGTGATCCAAGGACCTGAGATGCTGACACGTGGCCAAATACCTGGGCGGGAAATGTGGAGGCCACACGCGCCCAGTGCTGCCTCTGCTCGAGCTGCTATAAAAGGGAGTCTCGGTTGTCTGAAGGAAAGTGATCGAAGCCTTGAGAGCAATAGCAGAATAGCAGAAGTGCAGAAGTGCTGAGAGTTCGATCCAGCAGAAGAGAAGAAGAGTTGCAGAGAAGAAGAAGAGAAGAGAAGAGACAGAGAGAGCCTGCGAAAGAAAAAGAGTGAAGAAGCAGAAGAGAAAGAGAGAGAGAGAGAAGGAGTTCGTAGAGAAGAAATGGGAAAAGCTTGAAGATCTGTCCTCTGGTGTTTGGATCAAATCCAAGCCAGACCTGCTCCCTTGAGAGCTACATTACTCGTATTTCGTTTCCAGCTTTTGGAGCTGTGCTTTTTCATCCTTTCTTATTTTCCTTTTTTATCTTTCCATCTTTGTTCTTCCGATTGGCCTGTTGGGGATCGGGTTCCTCCTGTGGTCTCAGGAGAAGGGAGATCTGATCTCCGGTTGCAAGTAGCTGGGAGCTACTTGTGGGTTCCCTCCGGTTTGGAGGAAGGGAGACTTGTCTCAGGTTCTGGGCTTGTGGGTAGCAAGTCCAGGGGTCCCTCCTGTCTGGAGGAAGAGAGACTTCGGTCTCTAGTTTCCAAGTGGCTGGGAGTCACTTGGGGTGACCCTCGGTTGGGAGGAAGAGGGGAGGCTGTTCCCCTGGGCAAGCTGTATGGCAGCAACTGTTCGCAGACTGAGTCTGCTTGGTTCTAGCATTTGCAAGTGAAGCCTCACTCCGATTGGGAGTGAGGGGTGGATGTAGGTATGGAGGACCGAACAACCTAAAAATCTATTGAGCTATGGTTTGCTTTGTGTGCTTGCTTCCGCTAGATGCTTGGATAGGCGCGCTCCATGTGTTTGCTCATAAGTTTAATTGAATTTGTTTCATTCTATGATCGCGTCTAGCATTTGAGTTTTTATTTGGGCATTATTCGTAGAAGGATACATTCACCCCCCCTCTGTATCCGGGCCTAGCACCCTAACAGGCCCATCTCCAGATTAGAGAATTGAATGTTCCTAGGCTGGACCGGAGTGAGATCGATGGGCTGAACAGCGGGCCCGTCAACTCTAGGCTGAATAATGGAAGCATTGGACTAACTTTGCACAATCGTGGAAGGTGGGGTGTTGGACCCCTGCATGGCCTGATAAATAGCCTGAAGTTGGGCCGGATCCAATTGGGCCATCATTTGAAGAATAGAATCGACGGAAGGAGGAGGAAGAGGTTGAGTGGATTGGGCGCCCTCCACATGGATGGAGGACGAAGGAGGGATGGGCCCCTCCCCGGAATGGAAGGAGATGACCCTAGAGGAATCCTCTAGAAGCCCCTGAGGAATGGACTCCTCTTAGGAAGGAGGGAGATCAAAATAGGCCATGGTGGACTCAAAGAGAGGATTGAAGTAGGACTTGGAAAAGGAATTGCCCCTAAGTGACGATGCTTCTAGAGATCGGAGGCAACTCCACATGCAACGAAAGACCTTAACAAAAAAGCAAACAACACCAAACAAACACACAATGAGTGACTTAAGCTAGATGATTTTAACAAAGATGTAAGTGAAAAAGAGATAAAAAACACTCAAGGTCAAGCAAGTTATTTAGATGATGCAACAAGATTTTTATGGTTTTCTCCTTTAGAACCTGAGTGACTTGATTAAAATGATGCTCTCAATAATAGGTTCCTAATAGGGGAAAGATATGAAGCTTGGTTGACTCTAAATGTAATCACTCCTTCACTTATGCAATCCTAGCACGGTGTGGGAAAGGTACAACTGGCCCGACATCCGTGTGGGAATCCACAGCTCGCGGGGACTTATGGAGGTCCCTGATGTGATCTCCTGGTCGACCCCAAGGAATATGGAGACGAGAGGTTCACACACCAAGGTAGGAAAATGCAATCTAAAGTATGAATATATGAATGAACCTATGTGCACCGGAGTGCATGCAAATTCTAGCCTAAAAATCTAGCAATCAAATATGAACACACTGATATGAATATGCAAATCAACCAAAGAGGAGACCAGATAGCGCCCAAGTATGAAAATCACAGTAGAAAATGTGAAAATAAACTGCACCTCGGGATGCATACCTACGCTGGAGTGTGTGACGGCCTAGAATACCCGCGCTAGAAGATGTGACGGTCTTAGAATAGACCGTTAATATTATGTAGCGCGTGACCGTAGGACCGTCAGAAGAGCCAGAGAACAAGAATCAGCAGGAAATAAAGGGAAAATCTGGGGAAAACACGGGCAAGCAGGGCAAACAAAGGACAGCATGTTTAACAGAGATTGAAAGCACGATTGGCACTAGATGTCCCACCGTGATCGCCAAAAATTCTGTTGATTATTATGTGTTCCTTTCTTTTAAGATGGATATGATCTTAACTATGATGGAAATATGAACAAGAGTGAAATCACTCAACATATGAACATGTGCAACATGAACCTAGGCAATCAGCATGAAATCTAGCATGGGCATGCTATCTCTATCAGGAATAAACTAAAGGGAAGAAATAAAAAACACACGCCGGGGCATGCAGCAAGGAAATAAAAGGAAACACAACGTATAGGTGGAACAAGCAAAATAAAGCAAGAGATATGAAGTATGATGAAAGAGAGAGCTACTGCCCAACACTAAGGAAAGATGTGATCGCCACTTAGGTAATAAACAAGCCAAAGACCTGGAAAATACCTTAGAATAGGTGGATGGAACACCCGCCCACGGGAGAGAGAAAAAAATCAGGAAACTACAGGTCTGTGAAGTGTAACAGTCGAATGCTGATGCACCACAGACGTGTAACGGCCTTACGATAAGCCGCTACGTGACTCTAACGCGCCTGTGATAGACCGTCAGGGATCTGCAAAAGTGGAACTTGGGAATATTTGATCTCCAAGCCTTCCAGCCAGCCAGAAAGCTTGGGCCTCGTGCTGCGGACTCTGTAAACCTACAAAAGAGTGTGGAACACAAAGAAAACAACCCAGATTAGCCCTTGAGCAAGAGTAGTATCAATAAGCCAGAAGAACTCAAAAGCATACAAAAGGAGAGGGAAATACCGGGGAGGTTGGTTTTTTAACCCCTCTGGGGTGTTTAAAAGATGGGAGAGATGTTTATATGAATGCAGCAGATGTAAAAGCGTGAGAGAAGAGGAGGGGAGATGATATAATGAATGGAGGAGGGAAAAGAGACTAAGAAGACACTTTGACTGAACTAGACCCTTGAAACCAATACTCCCTGGACTTTGGAAGAAGATGGACATGGGAAGCAGTTCTCCTTGGTTGTTTCTAGCTCCAGGATGTAGCAGCACTTCGACGTGAACTCCAAATGTCTCCCCTTCAAGCCATGAAGTCAAGGGTTCTATTTATAGACCCTCAAACTCTTTGGTCGAGTAAGGGATAATCCAGCTAGAAAGTAGGATGTTTCTTAGCAAACTCTTGATGATAATACTCTCAAGAGTCCATAGAAATAAATAGAAGGTTCTGAGGATCAGATTTGAGGGAGAAATCATCAGATCAAACTCTTAATTCTGCCACGGAGTAGTAGAGAAAGAACAGTTCTGCTAGAACTCTCTGTTTGATGTAACGGCTAAACAATAAACTGCCACAGTGATGTAACGCCCCAGGAGTGGACCATCACACAACCTTATCTGCTGAAAGATAAGACCAACGGGCAAAATTTTTGAACATAAGACTCTGCAAGAATGTAACGGCTATAAGTAGGTGCGTTAGAGACGTGGTAACAGTCGCACGATAGACCGTCACACTGAACGGATCAGATAAAAGATAAGCTTTGAAAGAAGCCTTGGCTTTAAGGATTCTGAAATGATGTAGTGGCCTGATATAGGAAGGTGCGTTAGAGAAAATGTGACGCGCCAGTAATGGACCGTTAGAGACAAAGGAGTGCAAATAAGATGAAGATATGCTAAGCTTCGTCCAACGGGAAAGAGATAAGGAACCAGACCCAACCAAGGAGGCATGACCCATTAAATAAACCTCAAATTGACCAAGATGGCTCAATAAAGGTGAACAACTTGGAGCATCATTTAAAATGAACAAGGAGATGACCCAACTTATTGGTCATAAAACGGGTGTCAACAGCCGTGTCTGTCGTTTTGTTTTCCCGATAGCTATTGTCGTGGCATGTGTCGTGTCTCCTTTTCAGGGAGATGTAAGCGACGTTACCTTGTTTCGGAGGTGTCAGACTTGTGTTCACTAGTGTAATGCTCGATCCAGAGCGTGTACTTGTGATTATGGTCTGACTTTGTCCCTCTAACATGTGTTTTCGTGTCTTGGGGTTATTCTTTCCTGCTTCTCCTTTGCTAGTCCTTAAATTTCGAGGATGAAATTTCTTAAAGGATGGGAGTATGTAATGCCCTGGATTCTTATCGGATTCTTATTAGGTCTTTCAGATACTTTTCGAAGAGTTTCAGATCGCTTTTGTGGGTCCTGAGTTGAGTTTTACGATCCGTGTGGATTTTTCTCTCGTACTAGTTACGGAACCCTGCGATGAGTTTATTTCTTAGTTCATCGACTCGTGGGCACCGCAGTTGCGATGTACTCGTCGAGAGGATGGTTTTGACTATTTTTGCGTATTTTTCTGAATTAGTCCATTTTTGGGCTAATTATCAGATTTTTGGAAATTAGGAAAATTCTTAATTTCTTTTCTTTTTTCTTTCCCTTCCTCTCTCCTCCCTTCGCATTTCACTACCGCGTCCTCTCTCTCCCGTTTTCTCTCCTCTCTCGCCCTCCCGGCTCCGGCTACAGATGGAGGAGGCTCGTGGGCGAGGTGGCGATGGCGTGGGGTTCATGAGGTGCACGATCGGGCGAGGATCGGATCGATTTTGGCTCGATCCCGAACGGTGGATTCAAAGCCGACGGTCGAGCTCGTGACGTGATTTTCGGCGCACGGTTTCTTCGGTGGAGGTAGGGAGATGGATCACCTACTTCCCCACTGCATTTTCCCTGTAGTTTCATGTCGTTCGATGCTAGAACGGGCGAGTTTGGGCTCGTTTAGGTAAAATCGTGATTTTGGGAGTTCGTAGAGTTTGCCTAAAAATGGCGACCATTCTTAGTAAAATTAGTATCAAACGAACCGATGGGATGTCTGGATCCCATTCCCATAAGTTTTGTCGTGATTGGTCGTTATTCGGGGCCGGTAGGAGTCCGAGAACCCTGGTGACATGCAACCATTCGTTCACGAGAAACGGGCGATTCCAACGACTTTTTCCCTTGCGTTTAGACGTGAATGTGGTGTGGAACGGGCCGATTCAACCTTTTCCCTTGTTTTCCTGCCGTATCGCTTTGGCGGCCGTTCCAAAGACCGCTACAGGTCTCTGGCGGCCCCACAATAGACCGCCACATCCTTCAGTGTGTCGGTGATTTTGAGGTTGGTTGAGGTTGGCGGCCTAACCTCCGACCGCCACTTGCTTTTGGCGGCCCTATAGTGGTGCACCAAGGTTCACTGTTTCTCGATGTTCGTGTCAATCGGTTCCCTCTGGCGGCCCCTTTCTTGGAGCGCGAGGAGTCGTTGACTAGGGTCAACAATCTATGTCGGTTCGTGTTGGCGGCCTAGTGTATGACCGCCACTTTACTGTAGTGCACCTATTATAGGCCGCCACAGTGTGTTTTGATAGGGTCTGAGGTCTATGTCGGTTGGCTCTAGCGGCCCAACCTTCATGCATTTCTTTGATGTAGCGTGTCTTTCTTCGACCGCTTTAGTTCTCTAGCGGCCTAATCTAGGACCTCCAGAGTCTTGTCCCTATTGGGGTGTAGCGGCCCTACCCTCGACCGCTTCTTCCATATAGCGGCCTAAAGGTGGACCACCATATCTCCAGGGTGTTATTTTCTAAGGTTTTGATTTCTAAGGGTTTTGGCTTGACCTTGTGGTCTGCCCACTATCCCGTGGATGTCTCTTGACATCCTATGAGGGCTAAGATAACATTAGAAGGTAGCCAGGAGTTTTCTTGCTTGAAGTAGGATTCTCTTTCCTACTGTAGAGTCCTCATTGTCTTGTTCCGGTCAACCCGAGATGACCCAGTGGTTGACAGGTGACCTTGCGTGTCTCGGCAGTTTTGTCTAGTTCGAGACATGGTTCTGGATGTCTCGAGGTATCATCTTACCTCGGTTTACGTGTCCAGGTGTACTGAGGGTCTTGGTGTTCCCTCATGTTTCCGTGTGTCATTTTATGCAGTCGTGTCATTTATGTGGCTTAGGATTAGACCGATTGGCGGCTTCTTCCGTTTGGTACAACGATCTTAACCCGAGTCTTCTGACTCAAGGATCGTTGTGGTTGCAAGTCTAGTTGACTGTCCTGAGTCAGGTGGCAGTCTGGAATGCTACCTCTTGTTCTGTGCTTTGTAGTATGTACGCTAGTGTTTCCTCACCTGTCTGTACTACAGCACTTCTGTTTCAGGGTTCTGTGTCTAGTGAGACTCCACTAGTCGTAGCCAGTCGACACGTTCCAGCGTTGGCCCACCTGGGAGTGGTGGTACGGTAGTTCCCGAGGTACGGTTTGTAAGTTAGTTTCTGTGGGCTCCCTTGCCTTGCAGTAGCGTCCTGTTGGGGGAGAAAACTAGCTAGAGGCTTGTCTCAAGCCATTGAGCTTGTGTGTGCACATGTGGTCAGGGGCTTGGACTGACGTCGACAGGCGTTACCTTGTCTAGTCACTCGTTACTGTAGTTTCTGTTCTGGTTCTGAGTGTGTCTTAGTCTTTGTCGTGCTTCAGGCGGCATAGTAGGCGAGACACTTGAGGCGCAGCATAAGACGTTAGTGGACGCAGCTGGCTGTTCTTCTAGTGAGGTTGTACTTCCGTCATGTGACACGTGACTCTCACGTTTCTCGTACGTCGTGACCTTTCCGAGTTAGCCCTCTCGTGGTCTTGCCCGAGGTTAGTGTTATGTCGTGTGCACAATGTTCTAGTCATGTGTGTGTGTGTGGCCGTGTCTAGAAGAGCGTGCACGGCAATCGAGTCCTGTATGCTTTAAGGCGTCTGTGTTTGTTTAGATTTTTCTAGGCTTTTTGTCTTCTTTAGTAGGCCCTGAGGTTGTCGACGGATCGGTGACGCCTAACTCTGTGAGATCAGGGTCTGCCATTCTGTTGCTGCTCGGAGTAGTTTGGGAGGCTGAGGTTAGTTCGATAGCCGTGTTTTCCTTCAGGTACGGCTTTTTCCCTTTTCTTTTAGATACTCCACTCCTTCTGTTTTTGGTTTTCTTTTACAGCTTTGTAGTTTAGTTTTCATGCTTTACTACTCCTGCTGTTTACCTGCTGTTTTAGCGTGTTATTGTGTTGTTTTTCAGTGGGAATCGGCGTGACCCCTACTGGGGCAGTGACACGAGGCTCACCCCTGCTTTTCAGGTTGGTGGCGTCATTCTGCTTCCGCGGTTCCTGGTGTGACGTGTCCGTAGCTGCCAGTTGTACCTGCGTCGGGCTTCCCTCGACCTCAGTGTATGTCCTTCTTTTTTGTTGACTGTACTGCTTATCTTTCCTTTGGACTGGACTCTGGTATAATTGTTAATTTAAACTGTTAATTAAAAAGTAATTTTATTTCTGCTACTTTAGCAAACCGATCTAATGAAATTTAATTGCTTACTACTATATCTCTGTGGCTTCAATGTACTACACGACAATCCTTTTATCCCTTCGGAGCTTTACCGCTCTTGGGAGGCTTCACGGGTTCCAAGTGGTATCGGGTCTGCTTGGTAGTCCTATCAGGTATATCCGGTATCCGGGATCTGGGTCGTCACATATGCGAAGCTACCAAAAGTCGAGGATCGAAATGGAATTATAGAAAGAAAATAACCCGCTAGTGTTCTTTAGAAATTCTGCTAATATCCATATATTTTTGAAGTTCATTACTTATTACCACTCATTTCACTCTTGGGTATTATTGTGATTAATGTGTATTTTGAATTTATTCTCATCATGGTTTATGCAGTGCCTCTAGCATATGCATGCACTACCTTTTTTGATTGTGCTTCATGTTTCACAATTTGGTTTTGAATCCACTGTTCACTTGTTATCCTTCGACCCCATTGAGGGGGAGCTATAGTATAATATGCTTGCTTGACTTTCATGCTTGATTGTTTGCTTGCATGAATAATTTCATACATGTGCATACATGTTCATAATAGGTTTAAATAACCCCATTGTCAGTCCATTTTTGTTGATGACAAAAAGGGGGAGAACAAAGTGGTGCATTTCAGTTCTAGATAAGTCTCATAGTCTTATGACACACGAGCATAATTCTTATACATGTTCATAGTTCTCATATGAGCATACCATCATTGTCAATAAATTGTCATTTAGAATTCATGCACACATTATGCACATGTCATTTTGTCATCATCAAAAAGGGAGAGATCGTTGGATCCCCTAGTTGATTTTGGGTAGTTATGTTTCAATGATGACAAATCTTGTGTGTGTGTGTGTGTGTGTGTGTCTTTGTGTGGTGAATTGAGAAATGCTTGATAACCAAGGTGCTAATATAGTGACCATCTGGTTATGCAGGAAAAATAGCTTTGGTGGACTCTTGGAACTCAAATTCTTGAGTGATTGAGTCATTTTCAGCTTGGACTCAAATCAAATGGTAAACCATGCTTATACACTTTAAGAGGAAATGGTAAGGTCTTACAACTCTTAAATGCACAAACTAGTTGAGTTGAGATACATGATGCTCACTCTTGTGCATAAATGGGTAGACATATGATTTTGGTGTTTTGTTAAATTACTTGACCTTGCTTTGTGTTAAACCAATTCATATGAAGATCGGTAGAAATTGCCATATTTGGTTCTCACACCTTGTTCATGTTCATGGTCATATGCTATTCATGTTAGGTGTGTTAACCTTGCTTTTAAAGGGCTTTCTTGCATATTCTTTAAGAGGTTTTAAAACATGAAAACATGTTTAAGGTTTTGATACAAACCTTGGTTGCTTTTTAGCATCACATTGAGCATTCATGTTAATTAAACATTAGGTTGTTTAATCCTTGGTTTGATTGGCAAAAATGATGATTTGAATGGATTTCTATGTGGTTACATGTCTATTATCATGTTGGGGTCTAATGTATATTCATCATGCATATCTTCCCTTGGTGTTAACTCTTTTATTTTTACAAAATCTGTGTTTTCACTGAACTTCGGTCGACCGACCCTATGCTATAGGTCGACCGAAATTCCCAGCATCAGTAGGAAAATGGCCCTGTAAAGTTAGGTCGACCGAACCCATGGCTTAGGTCGACCGAAATTCCCAGTGCACCTTGAAAATTTTATAAAAAAGTTAGGTCGACCGATCCTTTCAAACCGATCGACCGAATACGGCGGGCGGACCCAATTTGTGTGTTCGAAACCCACTTAAACCAGATCCGTTTTGAGTCAAACTTGACCCTAATACCCTTAGGGCATACATGCATATGTTAGATACATTGTGAAGGGGTTTTAGCATGGGTTTATTGGTATTTCCCTTATTCTATTGTGGGTGTATAAGTAAGCTGTGAATTTGGAGAGAAAAGAACCTAAGGCAAATATTTTCTATCTTGCAGGAAAAGGAAGGGAAGAAGGAGAGGAGCTGAGAAAGAGCTGTGGATATCATCTACATCCTTGCATTTCTGGAGATCGTGATAGAAGAAAAGGAGAAGCGGATTGAAGAGAGGAACGTGTTGACGTTTACATCGACGGCATCCGGCTACCCTCCGACCCGAGGATTAAAGAAGACCATCTACATCCCTTTCTACATATGGGGATCTATTTCTTCACTCTTTTTTGATCTATTTTTGTGCTTTCCATTTGGTTTTTGAGCATGTATTGATCACATCTTTATTTTCTAAACTCTGACTCTGTGAGTGTTTGACAGTCTGCGTACGGTTGTGGTATATTGTGCTGTGATTGTTGCAGCGTGTGTGTGTGTGTCTTGATCTGTGGTAGGATCGTGTTGGAGACCGTGTATCCGTGTGTGTTGGAGAATTTCTCCGTGTGCTTCGTTGTGAAGCAAGTGAAGCCTCACCGGTTCGGTGAGGGGTGGACCTAGGGAGCCCATCGAGGTCTCGAACCACCTTAAAATCCCCGTGTCCTATGGTTGCTTGCTTGTGTATTATCTCATTCCAACACAATCAAGTGTGTTCGGTGAGATTGAGTGAACTGGAGTTATTTCTGTTTAACTTATTTTCATCAATCACGTTAATTCCGCATATTGTTTAAATTTTGTCAACTCGTTTAAGGTGACAATTCAACCCCCCCCTTCTTGTCCGTGCGCCTATCTAGGGACATCAATTGGTATCAGAGCGAGGCCTCTAATTTTATACAACCTAACGGTTGTGGGGAAAAGATCTTTAGGCAATGGATAGTAAGGGAATAATTCTCGAGGGACACTCTATACATAGGCCACCATTTTTTGATGGTACGAACTATTACTCCTGGAAAAATAGATTGATTGTGTACTAGCGAGCACGGGATTATAATTCCTGGAAAGTCATTAAAGGTCCTTATCAGTTGCCCAATGATGAGGACACTTGGGCTGAAGAACATATCAAAAAATCTTGTGAAAATTTTAGAGCTATGAATATTGTTCAATGTGCTCTACATCTGAATGAATATTCACATATATCTATGTGTTTTTATGCGCAAGAAATGTGGAACAAGATGAACTTGATATGTGGAGGCACTTCAGAAGTCAAGGAAACAAAGGTAAGTTTATTGGTCTGAAAATACGAGCTATTCATAACGAAGCCGCATGAGACCATCTCGGAGATGTTTGCTAGGCTTATGCAAGTTACCAATGGCACACGAAGATCTTGGCAAGGAATACTCGAATCAAGAACTTGTGAGGAAGGTCCTTCGATCTCTGACATCGCACTGGGACACAAAGGCAACAGTTATTGAAAATTCAAAAGATTTCAGCACCTTCACTCTTGATGAGTTGATTGGGTCATTGATGACCTATGAAATCAACATTAAAAGGACAGAGGAGGAGGAAGATAAGAAGAAACCATTTGCATTCAAGGTTAACATGAAGTCATCAGATGAGGGTGGTGAAGGCTCAAGTCTTGACAGTAGCGAGGAATAACTAGTGGATCTCATCACTAGTAGGGCTAGAAAGCTTTTCAAGAAGGCTAGAAGAAATGACACATCCTTCAGAAAATTTTAGAAGAAACCAATGGGAAAGAAAGGGGAGATTTGATGCTATGAATGTAACAAGGTCGGACACATGAGAAATGAATGTCCAAACCTTGAGTGGAAAGTGAAGAAAGGAAAAGGAAAGAAGCCAAAGGTGATGAAAGCTGTATGGAGCTACGAGGATGAAAGTAAGTCCGAATCCGAGGAGAAGGATGAGCGGGACGAGCTGGTCCAGAATTTATGTTTGATAGTGGATGAGGAAACTTCTGAGGTAAATTCTGATTCCAAAAATCTCACAGCTGAACAATTTCATTTAGCTTATGCGGATTTATATCAGAAGTCTAAAAAGTCTAAAAATGATGTTAAAATTCTAAAAAAGAAATTTCATGACTTGATTAGCTCTACTAATCCATGTGATATGTGTAGCCTTTTTGAAATGTAAATTGAAAATTTCAAAGAGTAAAAAGGAGATTTTCAATCCAAGCTAACCTTGTATGTCGATGAGCTAGAATGTTTGGAGGTAGAAAAACAACATGCATATGATAATGTAGAAAAAATTGAAAACTGAGAATGAACAATTGGTAAAGGAGTTGGGAGAACTCAAATTGAGATTGAATGAATGTGAAAAATCCAAGAAGGATATTGAAACCAACTTTAATACCATGCATGATGAATTAAAAAAGTTGAAAGATGTTGTTCAAAAGGAATTGAAAGGAAAAGAGAAAACATTTGAATATGGTGAAACTAGCAAAGGAAATGCTAGGAATGAGAAGAGAACTGCGGGATACTCACACACAAAGAAAAATGCATTTGTATGAAATGAATTTCATAAATCATTTAATTCAAATTGTTATTCTCATGTCAACTCTTGCCTGATGATAGATCTTATATGCGAAGGAGTCGCTTTAGAAAATCAAATGTCACCTGCTTCTATTGTGGTATATTTGGCCATTCCAAGTACATCTGTGACTTAATGAGGGCCGACGATGAATGGTTTGAGATGAAGAATAAAATGTCTCTGTTCGAAATGGAACTAACTCTAAGGGACCCAAGAAAGCTTGGGTACCCAAATCTATCAAGTGAGAAATTTGTCTTGCAGGGGTGCCTTGAGACCGAGGTAAATAATGGCTTCTCATGGCAAAGGTAAGAGAGCTCAAGTTCTGAAATCTTCTGTTAAATAATTCATGCATACACTTGATTGGATTTTTTTTATTCGACCTACTTCGATCTTGTTGATTTTGGAAGTGTTAAAGAGATTTGATGTTGAGATGAGTATCTTGCATACACACTTTTGCTTCTTTTTGTAAATAACAGTTCAATTTTACATTCATAGAAAATGTTTGCACATATGCTTGCATATTTGTGAATAGAAATAAATTTTCATCATCTTTTTAGTTACATGCATATACTTGTGCATATTCTTTGAACTTACGTGTTTGAATGCCATGATTCTTCGGTATTTAAAATGGTGTGTTGTGGAATGGTGGATTCTGTCCACTGGGAAACACTCACCATGCGTGAGTCAGGTCTTTAGACCTACACCTCTGTCACATACCGGAAATCATTTTGCATGCATTTACTTTCAAATCCTTGCATGACTACATGTATATATTCTAGAAAACCTTCTCTTAAAATTTTTCTAAGACCTCACCTCCTTACTAGATAAAATACAGTGATTTGAATCATTTGTAAATAGTGTCATATACAAAGGAGGAGGATTTGTTCCCAATTGTGCATACATTTTGGGGGAGTCATATCTATGTTGTGATAAATTCATTTTCAACATACAAAGTAATTACCCACACACATTGCACAAAAATGTTGCATATGACTTTAATCGATTAGGATTTCAGAAATTCTTCTCAACACTTTAAGGGAAACAAATTTCTACATGGAAATTAAGAGTAATCGTAAGGAAAAAGCAACCTACCCCATAAAAATTCAATAAGTGGAATGTCAAACTGAGTAGCCGGGAATCCCCACTAAAATAAATGAGTAAACTCACGTCGAAAGGTGAAACAAAAATCCACAATGCGTGATGAATTCTAGTAGACGGGAAATCCCATTCAGACACATGAGGTGACTCGTGCCGAACGGTGAAATCTAATAAAAGAAATAAAAAGGGGTTGTGCGAAGCTACCAAAAGTCAAGGATCGAAATGGAATTGTAGAAAGAAAATAACCCTCTAGTGTTTTTTAGAAATTCTACTAATATCCAAATATTTTTGAAGTTCATTGCTCATTGCCACTCATTTCACTCTTGGGTATTATTGTGATGAATGTGTATTTTGAATTTATTCTCATCATGGTTTATGCAGTGCCTCTAGCATATGTATGCACTACCGTTTTTGATTGTGCTTCATGTTTCACGATTTGGTTTTGAATCCACTGTTCACTTGTTATCCTTCTACCCCATTGACGAGGAGCCATAATATAATAATGCTTGCTTGACTTTCATGCTTGATTGTTTGCTTGCATGAATAATTTCATACAAGTTCATACATGTTCATAACAGGTTTAAATAACCCCATTGTCAGTCCATTTTTGTTGATGACAAAAACGGGGAGAACAAAGTGGTGCATTTCGGTTCTAGATAAGTCTCATTGTCTTATGACACACGAGCATAATTCTTATACATGTTCATAGTTCTCATATGAGCATACCATCATTGTCAATAAATTGTCATTTGGAATTCATGCACACATCTTGCACATGTCATTTTTTCACCATCAAAAAGGGGGAGATTGTTGGATCCCCTAGTTGATTTTGGGTAGTTATGTTTCAATGATGATAAATCTTATGTGTGTGTCTTTGTGTGGTGAATTGAGAAATGCTTGATAACCAAGGTGCTAATATAGTGACCATCCTGTTATGTAGGAAAAATAGCTTTTGTGGACTCTTGGAACTCAAATTCTTGACTAATTGAGTCATTTTCAGCTTGGACTCAAATCAAATGGTAAACCATGCTTATACACTTTAAGATGAAACGGTAAGGTCTTACAACTCTTAAATGGACAAACTAGTTGAGTTCATATACATGATAATCACTGTTGTGCATAAATGGATAGACATATGATTTTGGTGTTTTGTTGAATAACTTGAGCTTGCTTTGTGTTAAACCAATTCATGTGAAGATCGGTAGAAATTGCCATATTTGGTTCTCACACCTTGTTCATGTTCATGGTCATATGCTATTCATGTTAGGTGTGTTAACCTTGCTTTTAAAGGGCTTTCTTGCAAATTCTTTAAGAGGTTTTAAAAGATGAAAACATGTTTAAGGTTTTGATACAAACCTTGGTTGCTTTTTAGCATCACATTGAGCATTCATGTTAATTAAACATTAGGTTGTTTAATCCTTGGTTTGATTGGCAAAAATGATGATTTGAATGGGTTTCTATGTTGTTATATGTCTATTATCATGTTGGGGTCTAATGTATATTCATCATGCATATCTTCCCTTTGTGTTAACTCTTTTATTTTTACAAAATCTGGGTTTTCACTGAACTTCGGTCGACAGACCCTACGCTATAGGTCGACCGAAATTCCTAGCATCAGTGGGAAACTGGTCCTGTAAAGTTAGGTCGACCGAACCCACGGCTTAGGTCGATCGAAATTCCCTGTGCACCTTGAAAAATTTCTGAAAAAGTTAGGTCGACCAATCCTTTCGAATCGGTCGATCGAATACGGCAGGTGGACCCAATTTGTGTGTTCGAAACCCACTTAAACCAGATCCATTTTGAGTCAAACTTGACCCTAATACCCTTAGGGCATACATGCATATGTTAGATACATTGTGAAGGGGTTTTAGCATGGGTTTAATGGTCTTTTCCTTATTCTATTGTGGGTGTATAAATAAGTTGTGAATTTGGAGAGAAAAGAACCTTAGGCTAATATTTTCTATCTTGCAGGAAAAGGAAGGGAAGAAGGAGAGGAGCTGAGAAAGATCTATGGATATCATCTACATCCTTGCATTTATGGAGATCGTGATAGAAGAAAAAGAGAAGCGGATTGAAGAGAGGAATGCGTTGACGTTCACATCGACGGCATCCGGCTACCCTCCGACCCGAGGATCAAAGAAGACCATCTACAGCCCTTTCTACATTCTACATATGGGGATCTATTTCTTCACTCTTTCTTGATCTATTTCTATGCTTTCCATTTGGTTTTTGAGCATGTATTGATCACATCTTTATTTTACAAACTCTGACTCTGTGAGTGTGTGACTGTCTGTGTACGGTTGTGGTATATTGTGCTGCGATTGTTACAGGGTGTGCGTGTGTGTCTTGATCCATTGTAGGATCATGTTGGAGACCGTGTCTCCTTGTGTGTTGGAGATTTTCTCTGTGTGCTTCGTTGTGAAGCAAGTGAAGCCTCACCAGTTCGGTGAGGGGTGGACGTAGGGAGCCCGTCGTGTTCCCAAACAACCATAAAATCCCCGTGTCATGTGGTTGCTCGCTTGCATATTATCTTATTCCAACACAATCGAGTGTGTTCGGTGAGATTGAGTGAACTGGAGTTATTTCTGCTTAACCTATTTTCATCAATCTCGTTAATTCCACATATTGTTTAAAATTTGTCAACTCATTTAAGGGGACAATTCAACCCCCCCTTCTTGTCCGTGCACCTATCTCGGGACATCAAAGAGTTTATGTAGGACATTGTAGCTAGCATGTCCTACTATGATGCCATAGCCAAGCTAAATCAGATTTGGGTGCAGCAAGACAGAGATTCAAAAGAGCTGGATCATCTAAGTCAATCATGTACACATTATTGACTCTCTTATCAGAAAATTTAGTTTTATCTGATTTTGGTTCCAGAATTTTACACTCATGAGAGTCAAAGATTACTTTATGTCCTTTGTCACATAATTGACTTATGCTCAGCAGGTTGTATTCCAAGCCTTCGTCCAACAATATATTTTCAATGGAATTGGAGGGACTCTTACCAACATTACTTGAACCAATGATCTTGCCCTTGTTGTTCCCTCCAAAGGTAACATGCCCAGCTTCTTTTTCTACTAGGAGACAGAATTTAGCTTTGTCTCCCATCATGTGTCTTGAACAGCCGCTATCAAGGTACCATCGGTTGTGTACGACTGCAAGACACTCCTGCATAGCAATTTAAGCAATAATTTTTGGAACCCAAACACAATTGGGTCCCATCAAACCATTCATCTCTACAACATATGATACCATAGACTTAGGAATCCAAATTTTCTTCTCCTTTTTTATTTCCTTTCTTGATGAAGAATTCATGTTCTTGTTTTCCATTTTCACATTGGCTTTTTGTTTCAAAATGTTTTTAGCCTTTGATTTTTGGTAGAAGTTTGAAAATGGTTTATTTTGGTTCCAATGATTTGTTTTTGATTGATAAAAGGAGTTGTAGCTCATAGGGTAATAAGTGTGACCAGGTCTGAAAGTGTAAGAGTTGAAGCTAGGCCAAACCACTGACTATGTCAACCTATGTGGGAACATGTGTCGACCTATCCCCTGTTCCTCCCAGTAATGACCCCTTCCTTGAGGCACATGCATTAGCTCTCTATAGAATGTGCATTGACCTGTATATGGCTTTCAATCATACTGACTGGGCACTGACCAAGAATATGCTGACCTCACTGCAAAAGAGTGTCTACCTGTACTACCCTTTTGACCATTTCTAGCCTTAGTGTGGGTTGACCTCGACTGAGATTTGTGTTGTTTTGGCTGGGATTTCTAAGGAGGTTTCTTAGGGATTCCAGGATTTTTCTTTTAAGGTATTTCAATTTTTTCTTTTCCTTTATCCTTTGATTTTCCTTGGTTTTGGGATGGGTTTTGTGTTTGAGCTAGAAGCACCTGAAGAAGACACAAAAGCGATAGTTTTCATCCCGATTTCTTTCTTTTTAGTGGGATTATAACCCAACCCTTCCTTATTAAAGTTTATTTTGGTTCCCAACAAGGCATTAAGATTCTCACTTACATCCACAAATTTCTCCAGTGATTTTTTTTTATCTTCCAACTCCTTTTAGAGCTTGTCAACATTTTCTTGTAGTTGAGTGTTAACCTGTTTGACAGCTTCATATTTTTCATTAGACGATTTGTTGTCATTTTCATAACCTTGCATTTTCAACTTTAGATCATCAATCTCATTTCTTAGATTTTCACTTTCAGCTTCCAAGTCAATCATTTCAGTCCTTCCATATTCTAGATCTTCAACCAATTTCTTCAAATTTTCAATTTTAGATTCCAGGGAGGCATTCTTTTCACTCATGCTATGATCATGCACAGTGGTGTTGATTTTCTTCTTTTAGGCTTTATTTTCTTTCTTATACATATCATGTTTATCCATGAGTTGAAGATAAGCCTCTTCCCAATCACTAGTAGAGAAATGTTTAAAGGAAGAGTGTACCTAAGACTCTTCATCTCCCTTGGCCATAAGACACCTTTCTTCCTTCTCTTCCTCCGTGGAGCTAGTTTCTTCATCATCTTCTTCTTCATCACTCCACGTAGTCACCATAGCTTTGATCTTTTTCCCTTTTCATTTTGTGGAAACTTTCTTCACTCCTTCAGGACACTCAGATTTGACATGCCCTGGTTTCTTGCATGAGTAACAAATAATTTTGTCAGTTTTCTTCAAATTTTTAGATTTTGATCTGAAAGATTTCTTTACCTGAGGCCTCCATTTCTTGAAGCCTTTATCTTCTGTTCTTAATAATTTTCTGAACTTCCGGGTGAGCATAGATACCTCATCCTCATCTTGATTACTGCTAGATGACTCACCTTCTTCGGAGGTTTCTTGATTGCTAGGTCCAGCTTTTAGAGCTAAGGGCTTTTTCTTGCTTACCTCAACTTCCTTGTTCTTGAGATTTATCTCATAGGTCAAGAGAGATCCTTTGAGTTCTTCCAGCTTGGTGGTTGACAGATCTCTAGATTCTTCGACCATAATAGCTTTCGTATGCCAGGCCGGGGTTAATGATCTAAGAATCTTTCTCACAATATCCTGCTCTGTGTAACTCTTTCCTAAACCAGTTAAATTGTTAGTAAGTAGAGTCAAACGAGCATACATGTCAGATATTGATTCGTCTAGCCTCATTCTACACACTTCATACTCTAAAGTCAGTATGTTGGCCTTGGTTTCACGTACCTAAGAGGTGCCTTCGTATATTAACTCTAAATGATCCCACATATCCTTGGCCGTGGTACATGTTGATACTCTTGAAAATGCCACAGGGTGGAGAGAGCACTGCATTATATGCTTGGCACCCCAGTTGAGTGTTGATTTCCTGATTTGCTCGGGGGTCCAAGTATCTTCATCTTCGGCCAGCTCATAAGGACCCTTGCTTACAATGCGCCAGATTTCATGATCTTGGGCACGGATGAACATCTGCATGCGATTTTTCTAATATGGGTAGTTAGATCCAGTAAAGAAGGGTGGTCTATTAACAGAATGCCCTTCGGGCATATGACCCTTAGATGCCATTCTACCATTTCTCTCAAGGACGTTGCACCACATCATGAGAGATTGGCTCTGACATCACGTGTTGTGCAGGAATGGCTGATCTAGAGGGGAGGGTGAATAGATCTGTCCCCTTTTTTTGATATGAAACTGTGGAATATAAAGACCTTCACACAAATTAAGCAAGAACCTCACACGGTAGATGCAATGAAGAATATGTAAGTCAGCCTAAGCAAGCATCTAGCGAAGAACAGTCATACAAGCAAACCACAGACACAAGGGTTTTAAGGTGGTTCAGACTCTACCTAGAGTCCTACGTCCACCCCTCACTCAACAGAGTGAGGCATCCCTAGTTCAACTGCACTAAACCGCTGATACACAGCTTAAAGGCACACAAGGCCAGACCATAGATCAGAGCACACCAGCTCAGCCTGTCTTCCTACTAGCACTGGTAGGGATGATTTACAGACCACAGAACAGAGGACACCAGCTCCATCTGTCTTCCTACTATCGCCGATAGGGATGAATCACCACAAATCAGAGCACACCCTCTGTCTGTCTTCCTATTACAACTGGTTGGGATGGTTCACAGTGACAATGAAAAGATGTTCAAAATGAAAAGATAGCAAAACACAGAACTCCGACAGGATATGGGAAACTCAAACACGATGAAAAATGTCCATGTTTGAAGTCTGGAGGGCGCTCTTGGTTACTCCCAAATTAGCTGCTTCCTTGGAGAGTAACTTCTCCTTTGTCATAGGAAGCTAGAGATGGAGCTTCTTTGTTATGACCGCCAATTGGGCACTGGCCCAATTGTGTATAATTTGGGCCCATGAACTCAACGAGTTAGAAATCTAGATAGATTATTGAAGGATACTTAGGAAATTCGTAACTTAATGTAGAAAGGTCAGAATTAGGTGAAACTAAAGCCCACCCAATGACCATTAGGTAGGGAACGACTTTTATGAAGAGTATAACTTTTGAAAAATGGGTCTAATAGTTATTAAGAGGGAGTTGGCGCTAATGGGTCGAAACAGTTATAGAAAAATGGTCACCCATTGAAATAAAGAGATCTTGGCCCACAGCTACCCAAATGAGATTAAACTTATCTCATTAGAAAGATTGGGCCCTTAACCCAAACTTTTCTGTTGAGGTAGAGACCCAATTCGCACCAGAACCCACGGTTCTGAGCCCTTTTCTGCCAGCTGTCACGAAGAGGTGCGACTATTGGGTGAATTTGCATGTAATGAATGGGAAATTCATAACTTCGTCTGTGATTAGTGAAATGACCTGAAACCAAGGCCATAATTTTGAATGGGATGCTATCTACATCTTCTATGTTGAGGTCGAGGCCAAATACTTCCAAGATGCTAGAGTTATACTCAAATTATCTCAGGCTACTGAAGGGTCACGACTGGAATAGAGAGAAAATAATGTTAATATTTCAAAAATCATAACTCATTCTAGGGTTGATGAAATTCGATGAAACCATGACCAAATGTTCCATCTAGAAGTCCTCTTAATTTCATATGAAGATATTCCAACCTAACTCCCAATAGAAGAAGGTGCCCACTCGCATCTATGACCGGGTAGACGAAGGGTCTCCCCTGTTCAAACCCGAAGAGGTGCTTAGCATTAACTCCTCTTCAAACCAGCGACCTTGGAGCTTGTTGAAGTCTTGAAGGTCGTGGGAAAACCATTGGGAGGCTTGAAAACTATATAAGGAGGTGGGTTTCAAGGGTGGTAAACATTTTACAACCATTCCCATCAACCCTCCACCACCTTCTACCTTTCTTATGTGAGAAGAGAGTGAGGGACCCCGTCTCTTCATGGGCGGACCGTCCGGTTCGTGTGTGGACAATTTGGTGCGTGGGTGGTCGATCCGGTGCGTGGAGGATGATCCTGCAGTGCCCCGGGGTCCAGTGGGAAAAGCCTTAGGTGGATCTGGGGTGTGGATATCATCCATGGATCGTCGGTTTAACATTTCTAAGGTAGGCACCTATCCTTAAATCCTAGGGGTCAATGATGCATTAAAACGATTTCAAAGTAGTTTCTATATGCTAAAGAGGGATTAAGGGTGTATGGGATTGACTACCATGTTTATTTTCTGGGTTTTTTTCCATCAATATATGTGTTTTTGTGAGGTTTTCCGAAGTTTTTAACTGGAAATACAGGGTGGTGTCGACGCTGCCAATCATGGTGTCAACACTGCCTTCGTGAAACTGTTGGGAGTGTTGACACTGCCAATGGAAGTGTCGACACTGCCCTTTGTGAAACTACTGGGAGTGTTAACACTACCAATAAAAGTGTCGACACTGCCCCTTCGAAATCTGCTGGGAGTGTTGACACTGCCAATGGAAGTGTCGACACTACCCTTTGAAATCTGCTGGGAGTGTTGACACTGTCAATGGAAGTGTCGACATTACCCTTTGAAATCTGTTGGGAGTGTTGACACTGCCAATGGAAGTGTCGACACTGCCCCTTTTGAATCTGTTGTCGACACTGCCAATGGAAGTGTCGACACTGCCACTTTTGAATCTGCTAGGAGGGTTGACACTGCCAATGGAAGTGTCGACACTCTGAGAACTCTGGACCAACTTCCAGAAACTTAGAAAAAAGGAGTTTTGAGAGGTCATTTTAAATCAAAAAAATCTAAAAAATTAGAAAATGATGGAAGACTAAGTTAGTAACTCACTATAAAAGTTTCAGGCTCACAAAAATTCTACACTTGTAGCTATGGTTCATCTTCTATGCATGTGTAGGGTTGATAGGTCGACACTGCCTTTGGACAGGTCGACACCCTGGGGCTCTATCCCTAATTTCCAGAAACATGGAAAAGGAAAGTTTTGAGAGGTCATTTTAATTCTGAAAAATTAGAAAATTATAGAATGCTAAGTTAGTAACCAACTGTAAAAATTTCATGCTCACAGAAATTTCACACTTGTGGTTATGATTTGTTTTCTACGCATGTGTAACCTAGAAATAAACATATCCTCTTTTATTCGGTAACCTGATCATGCTCTATTCCACATCAAGTAAGCTGATGATCGTGATTTGTCCACTTAAATCATTGGGAAGCATGCTTGTTATCATAAGTATCATACTAGTATTTGTAAAATGAGTATGAATGTGAATGTGAATATGATGTGAATTTTATGAATGGAAAACAACAGCATTCTGTGAGGTAGGACTTCGGTCCCTTCTGCGGGACGGCGATACGTAACGCCGCAAAAGTAAAGGAACCCAGGGGACATCGTGACATAATGCCCTATGCCCTGGTTAAAATTCCTATCATTCGGCCGATTGTTCTGTGGGACGGCGATACGTAACACCATGGAACGTTGTGGGCCTCAAGAATCTAGGTGAAATCTGATGACTCGGCCGATTGTTCTGTGGGACGGTGATACGTAACACCACATAACGCTGTGGGCCTCAGGAGTCTAGGTGGGAGTTCGCTCTCGGGTCTACACAGTACTCTTTTGTTCATTTGTGTGTGTGTGCGCCTCCTGTGTTTGCAGCAGCTGTTCGGTTCCATGAATAACGTTAATTGAGCAACTCTTGAAAATGTGATAATGTGTAACTTCCCCTTTCACCGCGGTTTTGATGCATGCATGGGTATCGTGTATGTTAGCTAATGAACATGTATTTTCTCGTATGAATTATTTTTAGCAAATAGGAATGAATGGATTATGACATTATCGACACTTGAAATATTCATGTGAATTGGTTATATATATAAATGCGAGTTAACCCTGATTTGTTTAGGCTGCCTACTGAGTGTCACACTCACCCCTTTGTGACACACGTTTTCAGGAGACTTAGTGAGGGAGGTCGAGGAGGAGGCTGCGGATGAGGAGTAGTGCTAGTTCATAGTTCGCCTGGGTATGCTATGGATGAATATCTCTCTTATATGTATGGTTTTGGGGTGGTAAGCCTGTGTGGACTCCTGTTTATTTTGGAACAATGGACATGTACTCTTCTTTGAAAATTATGAATGGTTGAAATGCTATTTACATTTCTTATAATTGTGGTTTCTCTCTCTCTCATGCGAATGTATGCATGTCTATATATTTTTGCTTCCGTGACACGAACGAAGTAATGCTTCAGGGTCCGATGAAAAAAAATATATGCCCATAAAATGAGGATCAGATCTCGGGGCGTTATAGAGTGGTATCAGAGCACGAGAGGCAAACCATGGTTACAACCATTCCAATTGTCCAAGTAGTAGAAGAAGAGATAGGCTAGAATGGGAAAATTGTGGAGTATATTTAAAAAACCCTCTCACTTAACAATTGTTTATTTCACAGAGCTATGCCGCCAAGAAGGCAAAGAGATCTTCCCCAGGCGGATGAGAGGGGTTCGGGGGTTGATGACGCAAATGGGATGAACGACGGGGCTGTCCATGCTCCGGCGGTTGGCAGTAGACAAGTGCCCAATGCAGGGGCTAATATGTAGGTATTCATGCAGAGTTTCCAAGGGCCTATGCAGGCCATGCAGCAACAGATGCTGCAGCTGCCCGCGCCCACACCACGTCATGACTTACCGGCACTTGATCGGTTGCTGAGGTTGGCACCTCTTTATTTTAAGTGGGAGAGCCATCCAGAGGTGGCTGAGGCATGGCTCAATGAGATGGAGAAGAAATTCAGCGTGATGTGATGTCCCGAGGAGGAAAAAGTGAATCTGGCAGCCTACGTATTGCAAGATCAAGCTGACTTGTGGTGGAAGGCCAAGATGAGGACCACCTTCGCAGGGCACAATAGGGACATTCTATGGGAGGAATTATAAGCGGCCTTTCGAAAAAAATACTTCCCCAAGCATGTGTGAGACGCTAAGGAGCAAGAGTTCTTGACCCTCGAACAAGGAAGCATGTCAGTAGCAGACTATAAGGCCATATTTTCTACTCTAGGCTAGTATGCTCCTCACATATTCGATGAGGCATGTCGAAAGGTGAAGAAATTCGTCAACGGTCTGCGTAGCAGCGTCTGACATTATGTGGCTACCCAAGACCCTGACTCTTACACTATGGCACTGAGGCTTGCTCACTGGGCCGAGCAAGAGAATGCAAGGTAATAATCGAAACCATAAAAATTTAAGAGACATATAGAGTTAGGTTCTAATGGATACCCATGCGTAGGTTCACCGAGGAGAAGAAGAAGATGGGCAAAAGGCCTATGCAGGCAAGAGGGAGGCAGGACAAAGGGAAGGTGGCACGCTAGGAGCCAGTACCGAGGGACAGACCAGAGGTTCCATTTCGTGTCGATTGTAGGCGCAACCATCCGGGACAGGAATGCTGGAGGATAAATGGCAAGTGCTATGAATGCGGCAAAGCCGGACATATTGCGAGGAACTGCCCCAAGAAGGCTAAGAAAAAGCCAATACCTCAGTAGGAGAAGATTCAATACAGAGGGCGAGTCTATACACTGATGCAAGAGGAGGTAAACAACACCCCTACCGTTGCTAAAGGTACACTCCTTGTGGATAATATTTATGCAAAGGTCTTGTTCGACTCGGGGGCTACACACACATTCATATCCACTAGTTTTGCTAATCAACTGAAGAACAGGCCCCGAGCCACATTCTTTGGGGAAATGATAGTTAGCACACCATCCAGGAAATAAGTCCACACCAAGCTTGTGATCCCTACTATAGAAGTCAACATCAATGGGAGGATATTGCTAGGGGAAGCATACATCCTAGATATGAACGACTTTGACCTCATTCTAAGAATGGATTGGTTAGACAAACACTGTGCTCTCTTAGACTACCATCGGAAGAGAGTGATCTTTCAGAAGCCAGGAAAGGAGACCTTCTTCCAATGCCCGAAGAGCAAGTCAGGGAGAATGATGGTGTCAGCCATCAGGGCTTCCAAGCTTATTAGCAAGGGGTGTGGCTATTTCTTGGCTAGTGTGGTAATTGAAGAAGGCACCATCAAGATTTTGGAAGGCTTGGACGTGGTTCAAGAATTTCCTGATGTATTTCCTTAAGATTTACCGGGACTACCACCCGTTCGAGAGGCAGGTTTCTCTATTGAGCTGGTGCCAGGCACCGCACTTATCTCCATTCCACCGTACAGGATATTGTGTTTTGATGATGACAAACACTATGACTCATATGTATGATGTCATATTGGTATTGCTGCATATATGAGTTATATGGAATAACTGTTGTACACATGTGTCTTGTGTCATATGTGTTTGTCTGTGCATGATTAATGCATTATTAATATCATTACATATGCTACATGCATAAGGTCTGCATATACTCTCGTACAACTGCTCATGTAAGTCAATGCATCACAGGTCAACATAAAGTCAACATTATGCACATAGAGTCAATGCATCTGCATAAAGTCTGTGTGCATGTCATTTCATTGAACAACCTATGTGCACATCATTTGGTCGAACAGTTGGTGTACAACTGCACAGAGCACAGGTCGATGCATGTTCTTTTAGATTGGTCATTAAGGTCGATGCATGTTTTACGTTGGTGCAGTTCTTATAGGATGCACATGAAGTCGGTGCAATGTTTCACCTTAAGCGTACAATGGTCAGTGCAATTTTAGCATGTGCATATATATAGGTCGGTGCATATTTTGCCTTGCGCATGCAAGGGTCGGTGCATGTTCAGTTCCATGCATATGAAGGTCGGTGCATGTTTTGCTATACACATGCATCTTGCCCTTGTGCGATACAAGGTCGGCGCACACTTGCCCTTGTGCGATACAAGGTCAGTGCACACTTTAGCCTGATGCATACAACGTCTATGCACATCACTGTTCAACCAGCATAGTAGGTCGGTGCAAGTTTTCCATTGTGCATGATAAGGTTGGTGAAGGTTTTGCATTACGCATGATGAGGTCGGTGCAATTTTTGCATTGTGCATGATAAGGTTCGTGCACGCTCTTATTACTTGCATATAAGGTCGGTGCATATAACCCATCCTACACATCTAACGTCGGTGCACATTTTGTTGTTCAGCGTCTAAAGTCGGTGCACGTTCTTGTCACCTGCATATAAGGTCGGTGCATACTTCGTTAGTATGCATATCAAGGTTGGTGCACATTCCTGTTCCTTCAATAGAAGGTCGGTGCACATTTGGTTGGTCTGCTTACTAGGGTCGGTGCACATTCTGTAGTGCCCAAAAATTTATATAACTAATTTTTGGATTATTTATAGAATTTTTTGGAATTTATAAAGCCAAAATAGATTAACAAATGAATTAATATTGGGATTATAAGGCCCAATTATGTTAAATAACTAATCCAGCTTTGATAATTGAAGTCCAATAGGTTTAAGGACCAAGCCCAATAAGTTTGGCCCATATTCTAGAAGGTTATTTAAGTTATCCACGAAATATTGAGATAAATACACTTTAAGAGGGATAATTTAGTGGATAATTAACCAAAGAGTTTGAAATAATGAGAATTTCTTCACCTAGTTGATGTAACGGTCTATCGTGCGACCGCTACAGTCACATAACGCACCAGTCCTGGTCCGTTACACTCAGCGGATTCCGTGAGATGAAGAACTTGCAACAAGAGTAGAACTTTGGGATTCTCTTGGCTAGAGACCAACTTGGGTGAACTTATAACATTGCTAAGGACTCTTAGAGATTAGGTTTTAGCCAATTAAGGACTCTGAAATCATTCAAATCCTTTAACCCTAGCCAAAACTCTATAAATGGGACCCAGTTCTGAACTGAGCGACCCTTACTTTTGGCTCGTGAAGAATCAAGGTAAGGAGATAGAATCTCAGGTAAGTTCTTTAGAGTATTTTGTTCCTAATACTTTAGACTAACTACCCTCAAAATTTCATGTTAGGAGATCAAGTAACCAAGGAGATAAAGGCTTCTAAAGTCACTGATTCTATCATAGCAGCCTAGGATTCAAAGTAAAGGACCACTGAACATCAAGGAATTAGGACCCTTAAACGAGGTAATTAGAGTTTGGTTCTTTAGAACTTTTTGTTCTCAATAGTATCATCTTCCTAACCTCCAAATTTCACATCTTTAGGTCAAGAGGTTGGAGAGTTAGGGAAACGTGAAGTTGCTGAAAAATCATAGGAAGAGAAGAACTAGGGCGACCCTTGAAGACTCAAATTAGAAGTTTAAAGCCCAGTTAAGAGATAGGTTATCTCATGAACGGCAAAAACATATTGTTAAGGATAAAAGCCCTCTAGTTTATATGGATTTCATGTATTATACTTCATGAATTTCATGTTTTAGGATTAGTCTATACATTCATGCATGCCTTCAACCCTAATTGAAGATAAAAAGCTATCTCTTGTTATTTCATTTCTACCTATGCATGTAGATAGCCTTTTTTCTCGTTTTGACATGATTAGAGTAGTTAGCATGCCATGATTTAATCATAGATTTCTATAGTTTCTATTTTCTATCAGCAGAGGACCTAACTGTCTATCGTAAGACTGCTAGGGACGTGTAACAGACCTGCATTGACCGTCACACCCTCTGTGAACGACTGAAGGGTTATGTGAAACTTGACAGACCTAATCTACACCGTTACCTTCCTGTGACGTGCCCAGACTAGTCCGTCACACAACACTGCATTCTGATAGAATCAAGATCGGTCTAATTAATATATATGTATGCCTAGTTAATTAGATCTTAACCTATGTTTCATCGTTTTAAGTTCCAATATTGATTCATGTTAGAAATTTACATACTTTAAAGTTATTTTTAAAAGCATATGTTAACTTCATGCCAAGGCACTATAGTTTTGTATTTAAACCTTGATTTAGAAAAGATATTGATAAGTTTTATCATGATTTTATAACGTTACACATTCTCTCCTATCTATAGAGTCAATTCTTTAAGTACGTGGCACATATTCCGGTATGTTATCCATTAGTTCACACTTTACACTATATGAACACATAATTGAACTTGAGAACCTCTCTATTGGATATTCCTTCCAATGGAATAGGAAATCTTATTTCAAGGACTCCGTAATTCTCTGCGGGCCTGGGATTCTCACTAGGACACCGAGTTGGTTGTACCATTAAATCCCAATTATTTAGAAAGCACTATCGAAGTTTTCTAGTTCTGGTTATGTGACGGATTACTACTCGACCGTCAGCGTTGTCTAACGGTCCAGTACCCGACCGTCACATTATCCGAGTCCATATCGATTTCTTTTGGATTCAGCTATTCTAACGGCCCAATACTTAACCGTTATGTTCATGTAACGACCCAGTAGTAGACCGTCACAGTTCTAAATTCTTTAACCCGAGATTTGACAAAAGGGTTGATATTCTAAAAGTTCTTAGATGGACTATTGATGGTATAGGACTTGTCATAGTGATCAAGATACTTAATTTTAAATTATGAATGATAATAAATGTAACGTTATGCTGCTGAATTATTTCCATAAGGATAACATCGTCTTAAAATCATTCTTGATCTCTCATGTCCTAAATTGAAGCGTTCATTTATTGATTATTGTTATCATGAACTTATTGAACTTGTTACTTTCTTGGCCATATTTTATTGCTTGGAAACGTGGAATTAACTTGATGTATACTTGAAGATGCGATCGAGCACTGATTGTGTTCAAGGGCTCTATGCTAGTCCCCTCGGCTGATTGCCGAAAATATACTATTGTAAACTATGAGGTATGATGCTACTGGCGTCGCATTGTGATGGGAGTACTTTCTCTATAAAAAAAGTGAAAATCCACGATACATGTACATGACTTTCTCGCTTGTTACATGATATTCCACAGAAGTTCACCAAATACTTGCTCATAAGCAAAAGGTGATTGGATGATGACTACGTGGTATTGCTAGTACATTCTCGTTATATTCTTGTTCATGAAAGGTCATGCTACATTCTTGTTCATACTTGTTACATTCTTGAGAGGTTTATACTTGGTCATTCTATCATACATGATCGTACTGTTGCTCGGTTATTTACTTGAGATTTATCGCATTCACGTGATTTTACCTTATTCCTCTAGAGCTAAAATGTTAATTACTTTAATAATACCTTCATGTTGATGCAAAGATACCTATTGGGAAAGTGTGCTCATTACCTATTTCTAATCTTTTTCAGGAAAAGGAAGTGAGTCGGGTTCGGATTCGGAATATTCAAATAGCGGATCCGAGAGTGAATGAAGAATGAGTGAAGACTTAGGAGAGTCTATATTGTTTAGATTGAGTCTATGTAATTTTTCTTATTTCTTGAGTCTAGTAAAATTGAAAGAAAGTTGGAAAGTTTTTTGTATATAAATGTTTGGTTATTAATGGAATAAAGTTGAAGTTTGAGTAATGTTGTGCAATTGCATTTGTAGTGCCCCAGAATTTATATAAACAATTTTTGAATTTTAAAATAATTTTATGGAATTTATAAGGGCTAAATGGATTTATAAAAGGATTATTGAGTTTATTAGTCATTATATAACCCAATTATGTTAATCAATTAACCTAATCCACTTAAATAGAGCCCAAAAGGTTTAAAGACCAGGCCCATTTAATTTGGCCCATATTCTAGAAGGTTATTAAGCCTATTCATGGATTTCAAATGATAAACACCACTTAATAGAATAATTAGATGGATAATGAATAAAAGTGTTTTATTAAAATTTAAATTCTGATTGCGTTGAATGTAACGGTCCATCGGGAGACCGCCACAGCCTTGTAACGCGTATACCCTAGACCGTTACACTCTGTGAATTCTGTAAGTTGAAGAACTTGTAAAAAGATGGGAACTTGGTGATCCTATCTACAAGAGACCTAATTGAAACGATGTATAAAGTCACTAGGGACTCTTAGAGATCAGGTTTTGACAGAATAAGGACTCTAAAATCGATCTAATCCTCAAACCCTAGCCAAAACCCTATAAATAGGACCTAGTTCTGAACTGTGCGACCCTTACTGTTGCTCACGTGGAATCAAGGTAAGGAGTCATAATCTCGGGTAAGTTATTTAGAAGAATTTGTTTACAATACTTTAGACTAATTACTCTCCAAATTTCACGTCCTTAGGTCAAGAGGTCGTGGAGTTAGAGCCCAAGGAAGTTGCTGAAAAGTCACAGGAAGAGGAGAACTAGGGCCGGCTTTTCAGACCCAAATTGGGAGTTTGAAGTCTAGTTAAGAGGTAGGTCATCTCATGAACGGCAAAAACAGCTTGATAGGAATAAAAGCCCTCTGGTTTGATTGAATTCCATGCATGATAGATCATGAATTTCATGTTTTAATAGTTCTATGCATTACATGCATCTCTTAGCCCTAATTGGAAAATTAAAAGATGTTACCTTGTCTATTCACTGATACCTATGCATGTAGTTGGCCTATACTTCGTTATCATGTCTAAGAATACATGGTATTTTGATTATAGACATGATGTGAGTTAATCTCTTGTATCTCACACTGATTTCTGTTAGCAGATTCTCTGACGGATCATAGTAGGACCGTCACAGTGATATAACGGCCTTACGATAGACCGTCACACACTCTGTTATATTTTTATTTTCACTATTGTCTCTAACACACCCAGACAGGAGCGTTACATACTGTAACGGCCCCTCGATAGACCGTCACAGACACTGTGACGCACTCCTGTTAGACCGTTAGACTCTGCGTTCTGTCAACCTATGGCAGAATAATAACCAGTTAAGTTTACTTATAATTAAACCTAGATAGCTAAGTTTTGACCTGTTATTATGATTTTAAGTTACTTACTGTTCATATTGGAGTTTGCATGAATTAGGCATCTTGAGTTATTTTAAGTTATGTTAATTTCGTGTGCCAAAAACTCTATAATTTGTATTGTAAATCATGATTTTTGAATGATGTATTGACGGAGTTTTATCATGATTTCCATATTGATACACGTTTTTCTCTCTCTGTCTATAGAGTCATTTTCTATAAGTACATGGCACATATTCCGATATGTTGTCCATTAGTTCACACTTTGCACTATAGGAACACTATTCTTGGACTTGAGGACCTCTCTATTGGAAATTCCTTCCAATAGACTAGAAAATCTTGTTTCAAGGCCACCGTAATTCTCCGTGAGCCTGGGATTCCCACTAGGATACCGAGTTGGTTGTACCATTAAAGCCCATTGATTAGACTACACTATCGATGTTTTCTGATTATCAGTAATGTAACGACTCTGTGTTGGACCGTCAGGCACATGTAACGGCCCAATATAAGACCGTCACATTCATCTGAGTTTGAATTCTTGATTCGGGTTCAGACTAATGTAACGGCCTAATCCTGGACCGTCACATAATGTAACGGCCCAATGCATGACCGTCACCTTTCTCTGAGTCTATTTTATTGTTCTAGACTCGGATCATTGTAACGGCCCACTACTGGAGCGTTACATGATGTAACGGCCCAGTAAACGACCGTCACATTGCTTAAGTACTTAACCCAAGGTTTGACCCAAGGGTTGATATTCCAAAGGTTCTAGATGAACTAATGATAGTCTAGAACTTATAATATTGATCAAGAAACTTAATATAATGATTGGAAAGAGAAAAGAATGTACCGTTATGCTGTCGATTTATTTCCGTGAGCATGACATTGTTTAAATCTTTTTCTTGATCTCTCATACTCTAAATTGAAGCATTCATTCATTGATTGTTGTTATCATGAGTTATTGACCTTATTACATTCTTGGCCATACTTTATTGTTACACTCATGGAAGTAGCTTGATTTATACGTGAAGATGCAGTTCGGGCGCTGATTGTGTCCAAGGGCTCTATGCTAGTCCCCACGGCTGATTGCTCGAAACATACTATTTTATAAACCATGGGGTATGATGCTACTGGCGTCGCATTGCGCTGGAGTACTTTCTTTATAAATAAGTGAAATCCATGAGCACTCGTGAAAATCTAGTGAATTGCTACATGATTGACATTCTCGTGCGTAACCTTTATGGTTATGAAAGTGAAAGTGAAAGTGCATTCTCGTTACATTCTTGTTCATGAAAGGCCAAATATCATGTTCTTGTTACATTCTTGCTAGTTCATTCTTGTTCACTCTATCTTACATGATTATCGTGTTACTTTGGTTTAATCGCATGATATTCGCATTCGCATGATTTTGCCTTACTTCTTTAGAGCTAAATTGTTAATTACTTTAATAGTGCCTTCATGTTGATGCGAAGATACCTACTGGGCAAGTGTGCTCATTACCTATTTCCAATGTTTTTCAGGAGATGGAAGTGATTCGGGTTCGGATTCGGAAGGTTCAAGTAGCGGATCCGAGAGTGAATAAAGAATGAGCGAAGACTTAGGAAGTCTAAATTGTTTAGATAGAGTCAATGTAATTTCCTATTTCTTGAGTCTAGTATAGTGGAAAAGTGAATTAATGATTGTATTTTAATATTTGATTATCATGAAATAAAGTTGGAGTTTGAGTAAATATTGTGCAATTGCATTTATGTGTGTGATTGTCTCGCGCTCTGATCGTTCTTGCTTGCAAGAGGCTTATCATGTCGGGTGTTCACGCTCCCCGAGTTAGTCTTCCGCTGTAATAAAGGCTCGGGGCGTGACAGTTAAGTTGGTATCAGAGCCTAAGTCTCAGGACTTAGGGAGAAGAGTTATGTCATAGGATAAGTCCAAGGATTAAGGACCCCTACCTATGAACTAAGGAAGAAACTTCCACACCCACGTGAGAATTGGGTAGAGCTCGGGATGAGATAGTTATATAGAAATTATCTTAGGATAAATCTTCCCGACTCTAAAATAGCTAAAATATCCGTGATTCTCAGGTACCTTGATTCTCAATAGCTCATCGTGTGAACTGGGACGAGATGCAACAAGCTGTTGCAGGACTTACCCAAGCCCTACAGACAGTGGCCCAAGCTGCTGGAAGGGCTGGCGCGGGTAACCTACATGGCAATTTCCGAAGTTTAAATCCCCCACGATTCTCTAGATCTTCTAACCCAGATGAAGCAGAAAATTGGATCGACGAGATAAATCGAATATTCTATGTCATGCAATGCACCGACCAGGAGAAAGTTTGACTTGCCATGTTTCAACTTAATAAGGATGCTCGTACATGGTGGAAATCCATTCCAGCACCACTTGCAGCTGCACCTCATACATGGGAGGGTTTTCTTACACTTTTTCGAGCCAAATACTTCTCCGAGCATGTGAAGGAGAGGAAGGCTATGGAATTTGCCTCTTTAAAATAGGGCACGATGTCCGTGGCAGAGTATGAATTACAATTCTCTCGAATAGCACCTTATGCTCCTCATTTGGTCAGCACGGATTTATTGAAAGCCAACCGATTTATGGATGGTTTAAGACCCGGATTCATCCAACAACTTAGAACTCAGAATATCCGCACCTATACTGAGATGGTTCAAAGAGCACATCTATGTGAAAGAACCATGGAGAAAGTGGAGAGGCTCCGAGGAGAGAGGTCAAGCCGAAAACATGATAGGCAAGAAGAGAAAGAACTGGATGAGGGTGAAAACCGTCACATTAAGAGGTCCCGTAATGGGAACGGTAACGGAAAAAGAAATGGAAATGGAAACAGAAAGGATAAGAAAGTTAAAGAAGAAGATAGAATGCAAGTCTCCACGGTCTGCTCATTTTGTGAAAACTTTGGGCATTCGGCGGAAGAATGTTGGAAACGTCTCGGCGCTTGTCTTAAGTGTGGAAGCCGGGAACATCGCTTGCCCCTGTATCCTCTTATCAACGAACAATCTTCAAGAGATAACAACGGACGCGGGAAGCGAGGCCGATTAAATGCCATTCTAGACAAGGGAGGTGAGATGATTAAAGGTACCCTCTTAACCCACTCGCCTTACGTTAATTCTTAATACATTAAAATAAGTACACTCTCCACAATCCATATATTGAATTTGGGGACCAAATTCTTCTAAGTGGGGAGGGTGTAGTGCCCCAGAATTTATATAAATAATTTTAAATTTTAAAATAATTTTCTAGAATTTATAAGGGCTAAATGGATTTATAAAAGGATTATTGAGTTTATTAGTCATTATATGGCCCAATTATGTTAATCAATTAACCTAATCCACTTAAACAGAGCCCAAAAGGTTTAAAGACCAGGCCCATTTAATTTGGCCCATATTCTAGAAGGTTATTAAGCCTATTCATGGATTTCAAAGGATAAACACCACTTAATAGGATAATTAGATGGATAATGAATAAAAGTGTTTTATTAAAATTTAAATTCTGAATGCGTTGAATGTAACGGTCCATCGGGAGACCGCCACAGCCTTGTAACGCGTATACCCTAGACCGTTACACTCTGTGAATTCCGTAAGTTGAAGAACTTGTAAAAAGATGGGAACTTGGTGATCCTATCTACAAGAGACCTAATTGAAACGATGTATAAAGTCACTAGGGACTCTTAGAGATCAGGTTTTGACAGAATAAGGACTCTAAAATCGATCTAATCCTCAAACCCTAGCCAAAACCCTATAAATAGGACCTAGTTCTGAACTGTGCGACCCTTACTTTTGCTCACGTGGAATCAAGGTAAGGAGTCATAATCTCGGGTAAGTTATTTAGAAGAATTTGTTTACAATACTTTAGACTAATTACTCTCCAAATTTCACGTCCTTAGGTCAAGAGGTCGTGGAGTTAGAGCCCAAGGAAGTTGCTGAAAAGTCACAGGAAGAGGAGAACTAGGGCGGCTTTTCAGACCCAAATTGGGAGTTTGAAGCCTAGTTAAGAGGTAGGTCATCTCATGAACGGCAAAAACAGCTTGATAGGAATAAAAGCCCTCTGGTTTGATTGAATTCCATGCATGATAGATCATGAATTTCATGTTTTAATAGTTCTATGCATTACATGCATCTCTTAGCCCTAATTGGAAAATTAAAAGATGTTACCTTGTCTATTCACTGATACCTATGCATGTAGTTGGCCTATACTTCGTTATCATGTCTAAGAATACATGGTATTTTGATTATAGACATGATGTGAGTTAATCTCTTGTATCTCATACTGATTTCTGTTAGCAGATTCTCTGACGGATCATAGTAGGACCGTCACAGTGATATAACGGCCTTACGATAGACCGTCACACACTCTGTTATATTTTTATTTTCACTATTGTCTCTAAAGCACCCAGACAGGAGCGTTACATACTGTAACGGCCCCTCGATAGACCGTCACAGACACTATGACGCACTCCTGTTAGACCGTTAGACTCTGCGTTCTGTCAACCTATGGCAGAATAATAACCAGTTAAGTTTACTTATAATTAAACCTAGATAGCTAAGTTTTGACCTGTTATTATGATTTTAAGTTACTTACTGTTCATATTGGAGTTTGCATGAATTAGGCATCTTGAGTTATTTTAAGTTATGTTAATTTCGTGTGCCAAAAACTCTATAATTTGTATTGTAAATCATGATTTTTGAATGATGTATTGACGGAGTTTTATCATGATTTCCATATTGATACACATTCTTCTCTCTCTGTCTATAGAGTCATTTTCTATAAGTACATGGCACATATTCCGATATGTTGTCCATTAGTTCACACTTTGCACTATAGGAACACTATTCTTGGACTTGAGGACCTCTCTATTGGATATTCCTTCCAATGGACTAGGAAATCTTGTTTCAAGGCCTCCGTAATTCTCCGCGAGCCTGGGATTCCCACTAGGACGCCGAGTTGGTTGTACCCTTAAAGCCCATTGATTAGAGTACACTATCGATGTTTTCTGTTATCAGTAGTGTAACGGCTCTATATTGGACCGTCAGGCAATGTAACGGCCCAATATAAGACCGTCACATTCATCTGAGTTTGATTGCTTGATTCTGGTCTCAGACTACTGTAACGGCCTAATCATGGACCGTCACACAACGTAACGGCCCAATGAATGACCGTCACCTTCTCTGAGTCTATTTTATCGTTCTGACTCGGATCATTGTAACGGCCCACTACTGGAGAGTTACATGATGTAACGGCCCAGTAAACGACCGTCACATTGCTTAAGTACTTAACCCAAGGTTTGACCCAAGGGTTGATATTCCAAAGGTTCTAGATGAACTAATGATAGTCTAGAACTTATAATATTGATCAAGAAACTTAATATAATGATTGAAAAGAGAAAAGAATGTCCCGTTATGCTATCGATTTATTTCCGTGAGCATGACATTGTTTAAGTCTTTTTCTTGATCTCTCATACTCTAAATTGAAGCATTCATTCATTGATTGTTGTTATCATGAGTTATTGAACTTATTACATTCTTGGTCATACTTTATTGTTACACTCATGGAAGTAGCTTGATTTATACGTGAAGATGTAGTTCGGGCGCTAATTGTGTCCAAGTGCTCTATGCTAGTCTCCACGGCTGATTGCCAGAAACATACTATTTTATAAACCATGGGGTATGATGCTACTGGCGTCGCATTGCGCTGGGAGTACTTTCTTTATAAATAAGTGAAATCCATGAGCACTCGTGAAAAGCTAGTGAATTATTACATGATTGACGTTCTCGTGCATAACCTTTATGGTTATGAAAGTGAAAAGTGAAAGTGCATTCTTGTTACATTCTTGTTCATGAAAGGCCAAATATCATGTTCTTGTTACATACGTGCTAATTCATTCATGTTCTCATTCTATCTCACATGATTATCGTGATACTTTGGTTTAATTGCGTGATCATCGCATTACATGATTTTGCCTTACTTCTTTAGAGCTAAAATGTTATTTACTTTAATAGTGCCTTCATGTTGATGCGAAGATACCTACTGGGCAAGTGTGCTCATTACCTATTTCTAATCTTTTCAGGAGATGAAAGTGATTCGGGTTCGGATTCGGAAGGTTCAAGTAGTGGATCCGAGGGTGAATAAAGAATGAGCGAAGACTTAGGAAGTCTACATTGTTTAGATAGAGTCAATGTAATTTCATATTTCTTGAGTCTAGTGCATAGTGGAAATTGAATTAATGGATGTATTTAAACATTTGATTATCAATGAAATAAAGTTGGAGTTTGATTAAACATTGTGCAATTGTATTTATGTGTGTGATTATCTCGCGCTCTGATCATTCTTGCTTGCAAGAGGCTTACCATACCGGCTGTTCGCGCTCCCCGAGTTAGTCTTCCGCGTAATAATGGCTCGGGGCGTGACAACATTATTATTATGTTTGATTATCTTACGCTCTGATCGTTCTTGCTTGCAAGAGGCTTACCATGTCGGCTGTTCACGTTCCTCGAGCTAGTCTTCCGTTGTAATAAAGGCTCGGGGCGTGACAGTTAAGGTGGTATCAGAGCCTAAGTCTCAGGACTTAGGGAGAAGAATCATGTCATAGGATAAGTCTAAGGTTTAAGGACCCCTACCTATGAACTAAGGAAAAAATTCCCATACCCATGTGAGAATTGGGTAGAGCCTGGGATAAGATAGTTAATTAGCTTTAAGATTTATTTTCTTCTAATTCCACGAGAAATAACAAGTTGTTATATTTCTCTCAGGTACCCTTCAAATTTGTTCTTGTCCGGCATTTGTGCTATTTGATACCGGTGCCTCTCATTCTTTTGTCTCCACTACGTTTGCCAAAACATTACCAATTGCATCAGTTCCCTTACCTTCAGACCGTACCATTACTACACCTTTAGGTTCTGGAACAAAACTTACCGAGTATTATCCTGATAGTGAGGTGATAGTAGAAGGTCACAATCTCCCCGTAAACTTAGTATGTCTTGACATGAAAGGTTGTGATGCCATTTTAGGGGTAGATTGGCTTATACATCATGATGCTGATATTACCTTTCGAAATAGGATTATATCCTTCCGAAAATCAGGTCTTTGAAGATTTTCCTTCCTTGGCATCAAGTACAGAAAACATCCCACTATCATATCTTCTCTTCACGCTTGCAAACTTATCTCGCGAGGATGTGAAGCTTTTCTTGCTTCTGTCATTGTTATCAAATCCAAGGAAATCATCCTAGCAAACATTCCTATTGTAAATGAGTTCCTAGATGTGTTCCCATCCGAATTACCAAGTTTACCACCCGAGAGAGAAGTGAACTTCACTATTGAACTCATTTCAGGAGCAGCACATGTTTCTATAGCCCCTTACAGGATGTCCCCCACGGAACTTAAGGAACTAAAGGGGCAGTTGCAAGAATTATAAGATAAGGGCTTCATTAGACCCAGCACATCCCCCTGGGGTGCGCCGGTGCTATTTGTCAAGAAGAAGGATGGCTCTCTCAGGTTATGCATAGACTATCGGCGACTGAATCAACTTACAATCAAAAACAAGTATCCGTTGCCGCGTATTGATGAGCTCTTCAATCAGCTTTCGGGAGTAGTGTATTTCTCCAAAATAGACCTCAGATCAGATTATCATCAGCTTAGAATTAAAGAAAAAGATATTTATAAATCAGCTTTTCGAAGTCGTTATGGCCACTATGAATTTGTGGTAATGCCGCTCGGGTTAACAAATGCCCCAACAGCATTTATGCAACTTATGAACAATGTCTTCCAGCCATATCTGGACCAGTTCATTATTGTCTTCATTGATGACATCCTGGTATATTCCAAGACAAAAGAGAAGTATGAAGAACATTTGAGGATAGCTCTGCAAACACTTAGAGAACATAAACTTTATGCTAAGCTTAACAAGTGTGAATTCTGGCTCAAGTAAGTTTCATTCCTAAGCCACATTATTTCAAAAGAAGGGATCGTTGTGGATCCTTCTAAAGTAGGCCAATGACTGTAACAGAAGTAAGGAGCTTTCTGGGTCTAGCTGGTTATTATAGAAGATTCATTAAGGACTTCTCAAAAATTACAGTTCCTTTAACTAGACTCACAAGAAAAGAAAATCATTTTGTCTGGTCAGAGGAATGTGAAAAGAGTTTTCAAATTCTTAAGAATCACCTTACTACATCTCCTATTTTAGCACTACCGGTGGAAGGTGGTGGATTTGAAGTATATACGGATGCATCTAGCATTGGCTTAGGGTGCGTCCTCATGCAAAATGAAAAGGTAATCTGTTATTCTTTAAGACAATTAAAACGTCACGAGGAAAATTATCATGTGCATGATTTAGAATTGACAGTTGTTATTTTCGCCTTAAAAATTTGGCGTCATTATCTCTATGGAGAGAAATTCACGGTTTACTCGGACCACAAAAGCTTGAAATACTTATTCTCTCAAAAGGAGCTTAATATGAGGCAGAGGAGATGATTAGAATATCTCAAAGACTTTGATTTTGCTATTCAGTATCACCTTGGCAAGGCTAATGTGGTAGCAGATGCACTCAACAGAAAATCAATGGGTATGTTATCAAGTCTTATGATTAGTATGACTAATCTTATTCCTCAATTTGCTCAGATGAACTTAGATATTGACATACAGGAAGAGGATTGTTTCATGGCTAATATCCGAGCTCAACCTACATTGATAGAGGATCTGGTCAAGCTGCAAAATGATGATCCCATGTTACTGGAAATTAAAGCCAACATAGAACAGAGGTCGGATTTCTCTGTTTCCAATGATGGAAGATTGCTATTTAAGGGCCGAGTGTGTGTACCAGATCATGAGGATACGAAGAAACTGATCCTAGAAGAAGCACATAATTCCAAGTACACCATTCATCCAGGAGGTGCAAAAATGCATCAAGATCTCAAAAGAAATTTTTGGTGGCCCAAAATGAAGAGGGAAATAGCTGATTTTGTGTCTCACTGTCTCACTTGTCAACAAGTAAAGGTAGAGCATTTTAGACCCGCAGGTAAATTACATCCCTTAGATATTCCAGCATGGAAATGGGAAAGTATAGGAATAGATTTCATTATGGGTTTACCAAAGACAAGAGGTGGACACGATGGTATATGGGTAATCATAGATTGATTGACTAAGTCTGCACACTTCATACCAATCAAAAGTCGATGGTATGTGGATATTCTAGCAGCATTATACATAAAGAAAATTGTCAAATTACATGGTGTTCCTGTCACTATTATATCTTATAGAGATCCTCGATTCACATCATAATTTTGGAAGGGTCTACAACATTCACTAGGGACCCGAATAAATTTTAGCACGGCATTCCATCAACAAACTGATGGACAGACTGAAAGAACAAATCAAGTAGTGGAAGATATGCTCAAGGCTTGTGCTATTGACTTTGGAGAAAGTTGGCATGATCACTTAGCTCTGGTGGAATTTGCATACAACAACAGATATCAAGCCAGCATACAAATGGCACCCTTTGAAGCTTTATCTGGAAAAAGCTGTAGATCACCAATATGTTATGCGCAGCGAAGAGTGATATAGAAGGGGGGGATGAATAGATCACTCTCGATTTTAAAAACTTCAGCGAAAAATTGGTTCTACGGTTTTCAACCCTTCAGAAACAGCACAAAGAGTATTACTAACGCAGTCAATAACCAAGATAGAATAAGTAAGAGCGATTGAAAGAGCTGTCCACTGTCAAATAAAATGCCAAGCAGATGGAGACCACAAACGATAATAGCAAACTACAGAGGAGACAATAATTTTTAAGGTGGTTCGATTGTAGTCCACAATCTACATCCACCCCTCACTCCAACTAGAGTGAGGCTTCCACTAGCCACGACTAGAAACAGCAGACTCAGTCTGTGAACAAAATGCTACCACACAGCATGACCAACCAAGGGAAACAAATCCCTCGACCCAAACTCTACTACCCACAGAGCTTGACACCTGGACCTGCTACCCGCAAGACCAGAACTGGAGATGGATCTCCCTTCCTCCAACCCGGAGGGAACTTGCTAGTGACAACCCATCACTGACAAAACCAGAGATCACAGATCTCTCTTCCTCTGCAGCCCAGAGGGAAATCGGAGTAGCTCTCCCTTCCTCCAAACACTGGAGGGTAACAATTTGGAATCAGAAATATGAAGAAAGAAACAGAAAACAAGATAATCGGTGAAGACAATCATTTCTGAAAACCAAAACAATGTAGCTTCCGAAGAAGCAAATTAAACACTTCTCTCTCACTCAGACTTTTCTCTCAGAACAATTCTCTCAAAGCATTTCTGATGTGGCACAGCCCAAGGATGACTAAGCATGAAATGAGCAACCTAGGACCTAGACCTGCAAGCGTACAAGCACTCCAATGATTCTCACAATAGCGTCTTACCCTCACGGCACACGTGATCTCCCGGCGGGGCCGGGGGATGATGGCAAGGGTCCGGGGCGAGACCCAATGATTCTAATTGACTTAGTGGGCTTAATCTGACCTCAAAGGGCCTAGGATTCCCAACTTAGTGGGTGGCTGGCCCGCAGGGCGGGGTTTGGGTGGCACTCTCTCCCAGTCCGCGGTGGACAACTTAAAAGTAGCATACTAGTACGGGCTCTCTTCTCACCGTCCGACGGGCATTCAAAGCAATACTAAACTCGCAGAAATAAGGCAAATCAAGGGTAGTATCAACGGCTCACCTGATCGGTGTGAAAACATCGATCCCGCTCGGAGACAAGGGCGCGCCGGGAGGCGAGGGTATATACCCGATCGCCGTGGCGGTGTCGCTTGACCTGAAAGTGAAAATAATACAACACTACGTCTCTCGCAAGAGGGATGATCTTGGGGTAGGGATTAGGCTTAGTACATCCAAAACTACCTCCAAGCAGGGAGGGGCCTTCAGCCGGCCAAGCGGGGTGGGGAATTATGCAAAGGAAACCCGACTTTCCGAGTTCCGCCGGTTCTGCCAATCTACAGGTTCGCTGGACAGGGTGTTGCTGATGACGCTGCCACGGACTCCACAGAACTCCAAACTTGACGAAACCAGTTTCAAAAGTTCCCCAACTGACTGAGGACGGTGTCTGAATTTTTACGGAAGCTCTGAAGATCGAGGCTGACCGGACCGGCGACTGGAGCAGGACAGCAACGTTCTGTCCCTGGCTGGTTCAGAACTGGTGCAGCAGAGTGCAGAAGGCACTACGGGCGCTCCCGAACTCCAAATGGAATGAAACTGGCGGTGACGCGATCGTTGTCGGGGTAGCTTCGAGCAGAAGTTGACGGGGTCACAATCCGTGGTCGGAGAAGAGAGTGGTGGCCGGAGAAGTGGGGACTGGTCGAACCTGGAATCACAGAGGGCAGTCTGCACACTTCGGCGAAGAAAATGATAACTGATAGCTCCGGTGTCCGATTGAGGTCCTTCTTATTGGAGATGAAAGATAACTGGACGTAGTTCCTCCCCTCCAAAAATGGCGCTCATATCGTTCCCGTATGGACCGTGGTGGCTTCTGCTTTCAGCTTCAGGTCTTCAGACAGGGGCAGAATGCGCAGTCGGACGAGATCAGCTCCCACAAACAGCTCCAACCTCAGAAGCCGGCGAGACCACCACCGTTGGAAAGCTAACTCGCAGACGATTCCATCAATGTAGGCCTCGCCACCTGAATCTTTGAGAGACGGTCGTGGTTGCCTCTGCAAGTGACTGCAACTCTGCTGCCTGAAACAGAGACAGAATGGGGAGAAGTAGAAGGTGTGGGGAAGGGGATGGCCAAGAGAGTAAAAGGTGGAAGGTGTGTCTAATGGCTATAGGAGGGAGATGTGAGGTGTTTAGGGGTTGTGAAGGCTACGGAGAAGAAGGTGGGGAGGGCGAAAATGGTCTGGAGAGAGGGCTGGAGCTGCAAGAGGTGGTGGTGGGAAGATGGGTGAGCACAAGAGAGAAGGTGAGTGGGAGAGGAGGTGGGGGGTGAACTTGGCTATAGGGAGGAAGGGAATTTTGACCTAGGGTGATTAGGGAGGTTGGGAGATGGAAGGGCACAGCCCTAGGGAGAGGGAAATTCGAATTTGGACTTAGGAAAGAGCCCCTTTAACCTTGGGGAGAGGAAGGGTGCTTAGGAAGTGGTGTTGGGTAGGTGGTAGTTGGGTGGTGGGGCTTGGAGTGGTGGAACTTCCTTGGGAAAAGGTGAGGATCAAAGAGGGGTTGTGGGATGTTGTGGGGAGTTAATGGAGGTAGGTGGGGGTTGGAAGTGATTGAGAGGGGGGAGGAGAGAGGGAGGGGTTCGCCCCCTTCTTGAAGAAAGAGAGAGAGAGAGATGATGAGAGAGATAATGAGAGGGAGATGGCAAATGCTATTTCAATATTCATCAAAAGTTGAGTACATGAGGAGAGATGGTCCTATATATAGGCAACCATTCTTTACATGACCAAAATGACCATGACATTAAGACAAAAGACTCAACAAGTCCTAGACTCAACCCATTAGGCCCACACTAAGGTACTAAGGCCCAATTACACAAAATAAGAGAAATAGACTAGATACCAAGACTCAATAAAAGAAAGTACATAAGATAAGACTCAATAAAATGAAAATACATAAGATGGGATCATGGAAAAGGAAGATAACATGTAGAGATCACAGCCATCCCATATCAAAAGTGTGCAGGCAACCCGAGCTAGAGGGTGGGTCGTGAGATGCCCTCATCAAATCCCCCAGGGTGGGGAGAACTCGACCCCGTCGAGTATGGGTCCGCCTGGCTGTCGTAATGCTCCAACATGTCGGGGTCCAAGCGCAGCAGATCCTCCCGACTCACCCACATATCCTCTATCAGGGGACGGTTCTTCCACCTAATCAGGTAGCGCTGATACACCTTGTGCCTAGTAATGATACTCTGCTCATCCAGTATTGCCTCTATCTGCTCTCGTCGGTCTCTCAAGCTAGAAAGTGGAGTCCCTTCGGGAGTGTCTCTCTCAAGGAGGGGTAAAGGCTCGAGCTCCTCACTAGGTTCCACCGCGGGGCCCTTGTAGGGTACCAGGTCCGCCACATTGAAAGTAGGATGTACTCCAAAACCCTCAGGTAGGTCCAGCTCATAAGCATTACTGCCAAGTCGTCTCAGAACTCGAAAGGGTCCCGAACCCCGTGCCATCAACTTGGAGGCAGGCCCTGGAAGGAGCCGCTCCGTCCTCACCATCACCGAATCTCCCACTTAGAACTCGTAGTGGCACCGATGAGCATCTGCCCGCCTTTTGTAAGCCTCATTGCTCTTTCCTATATGCTTGCGGATGTCATCATGCAACTCTTTGATATGCTGTGCAAAGGACTCAGCTGAGACTGACACTCTAACATGTGGGAGAAGGGGAATAAGATCAGAAGGTTTTCTAGGCCTATAACCATGTACAACCTCAAATGGACTCTTGCCTATGGACCTATTGACAGAATCATTGTAGGCAAACTCAGCTTGAGATAAGAGGAGATCCCAATTCCCAGGGTGGTCCCCTACAAGGCAACGGAGCAAGTTCCCAAGGCTTCGGTTGACGACCTTAGTCTGGCCATCGGTCTGAGGATGGTAAGCAGTGGAGAATTTGAGGAGGGTCCCCATTAGGTGCCAAAGAGTCTTCCAAAAATAACTGGTAAATTTCACATCCCGATCAGACACAATAGTCTTAGGTAATCCATGGAGTCGGACCACCTCATCGAAGAATAATCGGGCAACCCTAGAAGTGTCGGAGGTCTTGGAACATGGGATAAAGTGGGCCATTTTAGAGAACCTATCAACTACTACAAAGATGGAATCATGTTTGCGCAAGGTCTTAGGTAGGCCAAGGATGAAGTCCATGCTCAAATCCTCCCAAGGTCGGTCTGGTATGGGTAGGGGTGTGTAAAGCCCAGTATTCTGTTTTACTTGTTTGGCTGAAGAACAGATGCGACATTGTCCTACAATGTGGGCCACATCCTTCTTGAGACTAGGCCAATGGAATTGCCTCTCAACTAACTCTATGGTCTTTTGGACCCCAAAGTGTCCAGCTAGGCCATCACTGTGTAACTCCCAAACTAAGAAGTCCCGAAGTGAAGTCCGGGGTATGCAAAGCCTAGCTCCCTTAAATAGGTACCCTTCTTGAAGTATGAACCCCTCATGTTCTTTGTGGGGCTGAGTGGAAAGGGTGTTGTAGTGAGTCCCAAAGTCGGGGCAATTTGGATATTCTCCTTTGATTCTCTCAAACCCGTTCACTTCCACCTGGATGGTGGAAAGTAAGGCTACCCGCCTACTTAGCGCATCGGCGGCGCGGTTCTCACTACCCATCTTGTACTTGAGGACGAAGGTGTAAGCTTGAATGTATTCTACCTATCGGGCATGGCGGGCATTGAGCTTTTGTTGGGTGTTGAGGTACTTCAAAGCCTCATGGTCCGAGAAGATCACAAACTCCTTGGGTAGGAGATAGTGCCTCCAATGCCGAAGGGATTGAACCACGGCATAAAGCTCTTTGTCATATGTGGAGTACCTAGTCCTAGTCTCACAAAGTTTCTCACTAAAATAGGCTACCGGGTGACCCTCTTGGCTAAGAATGCCCCCAATCCCTACCCCGGATGCATCACAAGTGACTTCGAAGATTTTCGAGAAGTCGGGTAGGCAAAGGACCGGTGCTTGGGTCATCTTTTCCTTGAGCTCTAGGAATGCTTTGGAGGCTACCCTAGTCCACACAAAGGTGTCTTTCTTGAGGCAATCTGTGATAGGAGCGGTGATTGTGCTAAACCCACGGATGAATCTCCTATAGAAGGTAGCTAGCCCGTGAAAGCTTCGGGCCTCATGAAGGGTCTTGGGCTCGGGCCACTCAAGAATAGCTTGGACCTTTTCGGGGTCCATGGATACCCCTTTGGATGAGACAATAAATCATAGAAAGGCTAGTTGATTGGTCAAGAAATGACACTTCCCGGAGTTAGCAAAGAGACTCTCCTTCCTAAGAATGGTGCACACTTGTTTGAGGTGATTGAGGTGGGCTTCCTTGGATTGGCTATATATGAGGATGTCATCAAAGTAGACAACTAGAAAGATGCCAATGAAGGGCCGGAGGACCTCGGTCATGAGGCGCATGAAGGTGCTTGGCGCATTAGAAAGGCCAAAAGGCATGACAAGCCATTCATAGAGACCGTCCTTAGTCTTAAAGGTGGTTTTCCACTCGTCCCCGGGCCTAATGCGAACTTGATGGTAGCCACTCATCATCATCATCATCATCATCAGAGTCTTGTCCCAATTAATTGGGGTCGACTACATGAATCCTGTTCCGCCAAAGATTTCTATCAAGTGCAATATTCATATTTAAACTCAAGGAACTAATGTCCTTCCTAATAACATCGCACCATCTCATTTTAGGCCTTCCTCGAGCTCTTCTACTAGCATCCACTAAGATTTGATCACATCTTTTAACCGGCGCTGAGTTAGGGCGACGAAACACATGTCCAAACCACCTGAGTCTATTTTCTCTCATTTTACTATCAATTGGAGCTATCCCTAAGTCCTTACGGATGCGCTCATTCCTAATCTTGTTTTTCTTAGTCTTGCCACACATCCATCTCAACATCCTCATCTCTGCTACACATATTTTGTGGATGTGTTCCTTTCGTACTGCCCAACACTCGGTACCATATAACAGAGCAGGTCTCACAGCCGTTCTATAAAATCTCCCTTTGAGTTTCACAGGCATACGACGATCACAAAGGACACCTGATGCACTTCTCCATCTTAACCAACCTGCCTTAATCCTATGTGTAACGTCATCATAAATCTCCCCATTCTCTTATATGATAGACCCTAAGTATCGAAAGCTACTACTCTTCGGAATGTTATGTCCATCAATTAGAACCATGTCTTCATGAACCACTCTCCCATTACTAAAATTACAGTGCATAAATTCTGACTTGCTCCTACTAATTTTAAAACCTTTAGACTCCAAGGCAAGTCTCCAACGCTCTAACTTAGCATTTAGAGCATCAATACTCTCATCAATTAAAACAATATCGTCTGCAAAAAGTATACACCAAGGGATATCCTCATGCAATTGTTTAGTTACTTCATCCAGAACTAAGGCAAAGAGATACGGACTTAGTGCAGAACCTTGATGCAAACCTATAGAAACGGAAAATTCAGCAGTCTCCCCAGCAATAGTTCGAACACTGGTAATAGCACCGCCGTACATATCCTTAATCAAATCGACATATCCTTGAGAGATTCCTTTCTTTCTTAATGTCCACCAAATCAATTCTCTCGGTACTCGATCGTACGCCTTCTCTAAATCAAGAAAAACTATATATAAATCTTTTCTCATCTCTCTATACTTCTCCATTAGCTGCCGTAGTAAGAAAATAGCTTCTGTAGTAGATCTATTTGGCATAAAACCAAACTGATTTTTCGATACAGTAGTCATACAACGGAGGCGTTTTTCAATTACTCTTTCCCAAAGTTTCATAGTATGACTCATAAGCTTAATTCCACGATAATTATTACAACTTTGAATATCTCCTTTATTTTTATAGAAAGGAACTACAACACTTTTTCTCCAAACTTCTGGCATTCTCCGTTCCTTTAAAATTTTATTAAAAAATTTAGTTAGCCATTGAATACCAATATCTCCTAGGCCTTTCCATACTTCAATAGGTAAACCATCTAGTCCTAAGGCCTTGCCCACTTTCATTTTCCTTAAAGCATCATCCACTTCTGACATCTTAATACGCCTGAAATATTGATATGTATCAAATATTGTGGACTCTTGGGTACCTTCTAAAGATAAATCCTTGACGGAATCTCCATTAAGTAACTTCTGAAAATAGCTATGCCACCTCCCTTTAATCTCAAGATCCTTAGTTAAAACCCTTTGATCTTCACCTTTAATGCACCGAACATGATCTAAATCTCTAGTTTTCCTTTCTCTTAATTTAGCAATTTTAAATATGTCCTTTTCACCCTCTCGGGTTCCTAATTTATTATATAAATTTTTAAATGCCTTTGACTTGGCTTCGTTAACTATTTTCTTAGCTCTCTTTTTAGCGATTTTATAGGCTTCTAGGGTTTGAGCATTTTTGTTAGTTTGCCAGACTTTAAAGCATTCCTTTTTTACTCTAATAGTATTTTGGATTTCCTCACTCCACCACCAAGTCTCTTTTTCTAAGTTCTTTTTACCTTTAGTTTCGCCTAAGAGTTGTTTTGCAACCCTCGTTATACAATTTGTAACATTATTCCACATTACATTAGTTTCTTGTTCTAAATTCCAAATATTTTCCTTTAATAGATGATTTTTAAATGTTTCTTAACTTTTACCTTTTAAATTCCACCATTTAATCTTGGAATAATTATTTATAATGATCTTTCTTTTGAATTTAGGAATAGTGACATCCATTACTAACAACCTATGTTGAGGGGCTAGACTCTCACCAGGAATAACTTTACAATCTTTACATAAAACTCTATCGACCTTCCTAATGAGAAAATAGTCAATTTGACTTATATGTGTTCCACTCTTGTATGTTATTAAGTGTTCGTCCCGCTTCTTAAAGAAGGTATTAATAATTGCTAGATCGTAGGCCATAGCAAAATCAAGAATACTGTTACCCATATCATTTCTATTACCAAAACCAAACCCTCCATGAATCCTCTCATAGCCTCTATTATCTATACCCACATGACCATTAAGATCCCCTCCAATAAAGATTCTCTCTTCACTAGGGATATTTTGGATCAAACTATCAATAGCCTCCCAAAATTGCTTTTTAATGCTCTCTTCTAATCCTACTTGAGGTGCATATGCACTAATTATATTCAAAATATCATCACCTAAGATAAGTTTGATTACCATTAGTCTATCCCCCAATCTATTTACTTCCACAACTCGGTCTTTTAAGTTTTTATCTATTATTATAGCAACACCATTTCTAAAGTTATTATTACCCGTATACCAAATTTTATATCCATCAATGTCTTTAGCTTTATGTCCTTTCCACCTAGTTTCTTGTAGGCAAGCTATGTTAACCCTACTGTCCTTCATTAACTTAACTAATTCTAAACCCTTACCCGTTAAAGTTCCTATATTCCACGTAGCTAGACGGATCCTATGTTTTTAGACTTGCTTCTTTACCCGTGTGCGTCCAACCCCACACGAGAACCCTTGCCTATTTGACACCGCAATCGGGCGCCATTGCGGCGCGTAGCTTACGGGGAACGCCCTAGCTAGCCCTTGCTCACTTGTCATTCCATCCGGGTTCCGATGTAACGCGTCGCTTACGGGGAACGCCCTAGCATTAGCACATAATGTATTTGGATCAGAATTCATGTTGGAGATGTGACAAAATTTTACTGCTGGCTGTCGACCTAACGCAAACCCTCCTCTTTTCTCATCCGGGCTTGGGACCGACCATGGCAGAGTTAATTTTGGAGACTTAATGATGGTAGCCACTCTTGAGGTCAATTTTGGAGAAGATGGTGGCTCCAGCTAGCATGTCTAACATATCATCTAACCGAGGGATGGGGAACCTATACTTGACCGTTAACTTGTTGATGGCTCGGCTATCCACACACATGCGCCAAGTTCCGTCCTTTTTGGGTGTGAGTAGAGCTGGGATGGCACAAGGGCTTTTGCTAATCCGGAGGAAGCCCTTCTTGATGAGCTCCTCAATTTGCCTCCTGAGCTTGGCATGCTCGGTGGGGTTGAGACGGTAGTGTGGGAGGTTGGGCAAGGTGGCCCTGGGCACAAGGTCGATGGCATGTTGCACATCGCGCATGGGGGGTAGTTTGTCCAGAAGTTCCTCGGGAAATACATCATGGAAGTCCTCAAGGAGTTGTTGAATTTCTATTGGGTGTGGGTTGGTTGGGGTGGATTCCCCGAGGCAAATGACAATGGCACACACTTGTCCCCCTTGGTTGGTCTATTCCTCAAATTCTTTCTTAGTGATGAGGTGTAGGCTCCTAGGAGGCTTATTGATCATACTAGGATTAGGGCTTGATGGGGTGGGGTTTGGTGGGTTTGAAATAGTGGGAGGGGTAGGGGATCCCTCAAGGGAGGAGGATGCCTTCTTGGGGAGGGGGCGGGGTGGAGAAGGGTTGAGTTGGATTTTCTTCCCCTCATGAATGAAGATGCAAGTGTTTGTCTTTCCTAGAAAGGTGGCATCTACATCGTAGATCTAAGGTCGTCCTAGGAGTATACTCCCAACTTCCATTGGTAGGATGTCACACCACACTTGGCCTTGATAGGATTGGAATGTAATGGGGACAAGGTAACGAGCACTAACGGGTATGGAGGTGGTATCAATCCATGCTACCCGATATGGGTGGGGATGTGGGGAGGTGGTAAGGCCCAAAAGTTTGACGGTATCGGGTGACACCACATTCACACTACTCCCATTATCCAAGATGACCTTCCTAACATGGCTCCCTATCCGTATGTAGGTATGGAATATGGTGTTTCTTCTCCAATCATGCTCTTGGATTTGAGTGAGGGTGCACCTAACCACTCCGAGGTGGGAGTCGGTGGGTGGAGGGAGTTGTTCTTGGTTGGTCTCTATGTAGTAATTCTCATACTCCTCCTCCCATTCAAGAGAGGGTTCATATACCTCAACTTCCCCTTCAAATTCAGCTTGGGGTTGGGGGTTGGTCTCCTCTATGAGCAAGTTAGATGCTCCCTTGGTGGGGCATTGATTGGCAAAGTGTCCATACCCATAGCACCTAAAGCATTGCTGCCCACTTTGATGGTTTGGGGCCATCTTAGTGTGAGGGGGAGTGGGTGTCGGATTGGGCTTATTGGGAGTTGTGTTTAGGGGCCCACTTGCGGGACGGGGTGGTGGAGTGCCACTATGAGGGGTGACCCGGGTGGGAGGAGCTCCCATGGGTGTGGGAAGGAGACCTCTTTGGGGAGGTGGAGGGTTGGCCCGAGGTGCCATGGCTTTTAGGGTCCATCCCCCGAGGGGGAACCATTCGTGTATACCGAGAGAATTTCTCGGAATCCCGAGCTACTTGGTAGGCTTGCTCTAAAGTGGCTACTTGACGCATGAATAACTCCTTTTTGATATGGAATTGAAGTCCATTTCTAAAGCGGGAGAGTGTGACGGCGGGGTCCTCTTGGACTCTACACTTGAGAAGGTAGTAGTCAAACTTCTCAATGTACTCCATAACGATCTTTCCCTCTTGGGTCAAGGCTTGCCACTCATCTAGGAGGTTTTGATGGTAGGAGGGTGGGACATATTTGAGTTTGAGTTGGTCTTTCATGGCCCCCCATGTTGTGATGGGAGCTTCCCTCCTAACTATCCTTAATGCCTCAACATTCATCCAATGAGTCTTGGCTAGTTTGGTTAATTGCATCTTTGCAAGCCTGACTCTCCTATCCTCGGTCATTGGGTACCAATCAAAATATTGGTCCATGGCTGCCTCCCAATCTAAGTAGATGCTCGGATGATGAGACCCATCAAAGGTGGGTGCATCGACTTTCACAAGTCTCATTAGTTGGACATCCGGGTTGTCCCGGGGGAGTCTCTCATTCCTTCTAGGAGGTGGGTCTCTTTCCGGTTCGGGAGGGTGGTCAAGGTTGAACTCTCCTATGGCTGGCTCCACATATGGAGGTGGTTCTCTCCTATCTCCTACCCTTGGAGGAGGCCTATTTTCCTTAATTTGCTCAAGCCGGGCCGTTATATCATCAAGCCGTCCCATAATATTGGTCATACCTTCCACAAGAAATCTCATGTGGTCGGGAAGCTCATGCTCATTGTGAGCGGGATTTCCTTGGGGATTGGGATTCATGGTGGTATTAGAAGAGGAGGGATTGACTTGATAATGGGCTCCACTACGAGTGGTCATGCAAAGTTGGGTGGGCTATGCAAGGGTGTGCGGATGCACCTATGAAAGACTTAGTGTGACCCAAGACAAGACTTGTAAGGACAAGCCTTTGACCGCTCTGATACCACTTGATGTGGCACAGCCCAAGGATGACTAAGCATGAAATGAGCAACCTAGGACCTAGACCCGCAAGCATACAAGCACTCCAATGATTCTCACAATAGCATCTTACCCTCACGGCACACGCGATCTCCCGGCGGGGCCGGGGGATGATGGCAAGGGTCCGAGGTGAGACCCAATGATTCTAATTGACTTAGTGGGCTTAAGCTGACCTCAAAGGGCCTAGGATTCCAAACTTAGTGGGCGGATGGCCCGCAGGGTGGGGTTTGGGTGGCACTCTCTCCCGGTCCGCGGTGGACAACTTCAAAGTAGCATACTAGTACGGGCTCTCTTCTCACCGTCCGACGGGCATTCAAAGCAATACTAAACTCGCAGAAATAAGGCAAATCAAGGGTAGTATCAACGGCTCACCTGATCGGTGTGAAAACACCGATCCCGCTCGGAGACGAGGGCACGCCGGGAGGCGAGGGTATATACCCGATCACCGCGGCGGTGTCGCTTGACCTGAAAGTGAAAATAATACAACACTACGCCTCTCACAGGAGGGATGATCTTGGGGTAGGGATTAGGCTTAGTACATCCAAAACTACCTCCACGCAGGGAGGGGCCATCAGCCGGCCAAGCGGGGTGGGGAATTATGCAAAGGAAACCCGACTTTCCGAGTTCTGCCGGTTCTGCCAATCTGCAGGTTCGCAGGATAGGGTGTCACTGATGACGCTGCCACGGACTCCACGGAGCTCCAAACTTGACGAAACCAGTGCCAAAAGTTCCCCAACTGACTGAGTACGGTGTCTGAATTTTTACGGAAGCTCTGAAGATCGAGTCTGACCGGACCGGTGACTGGAGCAGGACAGCAACGTTCTGTCCTTGGCTGGTGCAGAACTGGTGCAGCAGAGTGCAGAAGGCACTGCGGGCGCTACCAAACTCCAAATGGAATGAAACTGGCGGTGACGCGATCTTTGTCGGGGTAGCTTCGAGCAGAAGTTGATGGGGCCACAATCCGTGGTCGGAGAAGAGAGTGGTGGCCAGAGAAGTGGGGACTGGTCGAACCTGGAATCACAGAGGGCAGTCTGCACACTTCGGCGAAGAAAATGATAACTGATAGCTCCGGTGGCCAATTGAGGTCCTTCTTCTTGGAGATGAAAGCTAACTGGACGTAGTTCCTCCCCTACAAAAATGGCGCTCAGATCGTTCCCTTATGGACCGTGGTGGCTTCTGATTGCAGCTTCAGGTCTTCAGACAGGGGCAGAATGCGCAGTCGGACGAGATCAGCCCCCACGAACAGCTCCGACCTCAGACGCCAACGAGACCACCACCGTTGGAAAGCTAACTCGTAGACGATTCCAGCAATGTAGGCCTCGCCACCTGAATCTTTGAGAGACGGTCGTCGTTGCCTCTGCAAGTGACTACAACTCTGCTGCCTGAAACAGAGTCAGAATGGGGAGAAGTAGAAGGTGTGGGGAAGGGGATGGCCAAGAGAGTAAAAGGTGGAAGGTGTGTCTAATGGCTATAGGAGGGAGATGTGAGGTGTTTAGGGGTTGTGAAGGCTAGGGAGAAGAAGGTGGGGAGGGCAAAAATGGTCTGGAGAGAGGGCTGGAGCTGCAAGAGGTGGTGGTGGGAAGATGGGTGGGCACAAGAGAGAAGGTGAGTGGGAGAGGAGGTGGGGGGCGAACTTGGCTATAGGGAGGAAGGGAATTTCGACCAAGGGTGATTAGGGAGGTGGGGAGATGGAAGGGCACAGCCCTAGAGAGAGGGAAATTTGAATTTGGACTTAGGGAAGAGCCCCTTCAACCTTGGGGAGAGGAAGGGTGCTTAGGAAGTGGTGTTGGGTAGGTGGTAGTTGGGTGGTGGGGCTTGGAGTGGTGGAACTTCCTTGGGACAAGGTGTGGATTAAAGAGGGGTTGTGGGAAGTTGTGGGGAGTTAATGGAGGTAGGTGGGGGTTGGAAGTGATTGAGAGGGGGGAGGAGAGAGGGAGGGGTTCGCCCCTTCTTGAAGAAAGAGAGAGACAGATGATGAGAGAGATAATGAGAGGGAGATGGCAAATGCTATTTCAATATTCATCAAAAGTTGAGTACATGAGGAGAGATGGGCCTATATATAGGCAACCATTCTTTACATGACCAAAATGACCATGACATTAAGACAAAAGACTCAACAAGTCCTAGACTCAACCCATTAGGCCCACACTAAGGTACTAAGGCCCAATTACACAAAATAAGAGAAATAGACTAGATACCAAGACTCAATAAAAGAAAGTACATAAGATAAGACTCAATAAAATGAAAATACATAAGATGGAACCATGGAAAAGGAAGATAACATGTAGAGATCACAGCCATCCCATATCAAAAGTGTGCAGGCAACCCGAGCTAGAGGGAGGGTCGTGAGATGCCCTCATCAATTTTTCTCTATCTTCTCTCTGGAACGTGGAGGCTCTATCTTTTCTTCTTCAGCTCAGGTATTCTTCTGCTCAGCTTTTTCCTCCAGTTCACTCCTCATGTTCGCAGAAGACTTCCTTTTATATGGCATCTGACCTGAATTCTAGGACTTCACACGAGTGGGGCTCGTTCCCTCCTTTTCCAGAGCATCCTCGGATCACATGCCAAGCATCCTTCTCGGATCACGTGTCCAATCATCAACCTGACTCATCTGCAGGCAGAGACAAAAGAAATGTAACTATTTAGTTAAGGCTTTTAGCACGGCGTGTATAGACTTTAGAAGCAGCAATTAAGCAAGTGTGTACAATGTGAGAGTGTGTAGACTTGAAGCCCTTCAAGTGACCTCAGTGTACAGACTTGCAGAATGATGCATTAACATAACAGAGTGGAATGTGTAGACTTCTGTGTAAAGCATGAAGCAATCGAATGTGTAGACTTTAGAAGCAGCAGTTAAGCAAGTGTGTAGACTTGAAGCCCTTCAAGCGACCTCAATTTATAGACTTGCGTGGGTAAGATGCATGAACAAGCCATAGCCAGTGTATAGACTTAACCGATGCATGAATAGTGCGCCGATGTATAGACTTGGAGAACTGATGCATGAACAGTGCGCCGATGTATAGACTTGGAGAACTGATGCATGAACAGTGCGCCAATGTATAGACTTGGAGAACTGATGCATGAACAGTGTGCCGATGTATAGACTTGGAGAGACGAGCGAGTGTATAGACTTGATGAACCAAGCGAGTGTATAGACTTGATGAAACAAGCGATGTAAAGACTTTGGAAAGCTTGAAGACGATGTACAGACTTGGAAAGTCTGAACCAATGTACAGACTTGAAACAAGTGAACACGGCGATGTGTAGACTTGGCCAATGAAGGATGTACAGACTTTGAAGATTCGAAGGCCACGATGTATAGACTTTGAAGCATGCAGACTTGTGCAAACTCTGTACAGACTCTGCGATGTATAGACTTGAATGAGATGCTGAGTGAGACGATGGATGTACAGACTTGGGGTGTAGAGACTTTGAGCGATGAATTGACTTAGCGAGCGCCAGGCCGATGTATAGACTCTACCAATGTGCAGACTTTGCCTATATGCAGTGTGTGTGCTAGACAGTGTAGACGAAGCATGAGACGCTGAGACAATGTATGGACTTTAGACATGATGCAATGTATAGACTTCTAGGACTGCATGATGTGCGATGTATAGACTCTGAAGTCTTGCGTGCTGTGTAGTGTACAGACTTTGAAGAGCCTGCAGCTGTGCAATGTGCAGACTTTGAAGTGTGACCATACAGGATGTGTAGACTAGTACAAGTGGGATGTGCAGACTTCATAGCATGCAGTGAATAGACTTCATATGAAGAAATGCACAATGTCTAGACTTGATGCAAATGACTCTGTACAGACATGGCCAATGTACAGACTACAATGCAGAGACTTTGAACGAGTATGCTGGCAGTGTATAGAGTTGATCAAGTAATGCATGTCTATATATGACAACCACATGAACTGCACTGTCCTATGTGATGAAGCATGAATTGATCTAGAGATAGAAACCGATTGATTTATAGTGTGAGACATCATCAAAACCGTAGGGATGCAACAATCTCCCCCTTTTTGATGATGGCAACACTATGAATCAAGCAATATCAAGGCTTCACAAGAAATTAACAGCAGCTTTAACAATCAAGGCAAATTCAAAGCAAATGCATGCAGAGGCAAATTAAACACTACTGCTGAGACACTACTTTCTCCAAAACCACTCCCCCACAAGTCACTCTCAGCAATTTCTATGAAAAGCTATTCTCCCCCACAGCTCATGATCTACTGATATTGCAAAGCCTCTCTCCCCCTTTGACATCAGCAAAAGGAAAGGCAGAATATATGATAGTGCTGGAGACATGAAGAAGAAGTACAGTAACATCTTAGTGCAGAAGGGCACGAACAAATCTTAAGAGAATAAGTGAGGTGCTAAACTCAAGTGAAGATTCTTGAACTCCAGTAAACAATAGAGAAATAGAATGATAGAAAAGTTTTTCAGTATACATAGTGTATGATTTAGAGCAGGAGCTAAGAAGTATGGCATGATTTAGCTGAACAAGCAACTATCCCAAAAGACAACAAGAGACAAAGTCAGAGAAGGTGTTCTCAAGAAATTGAGGACAAGCAATCCATTAGTGCAGAACTACAAGAGATTTTGAGATGATTTTCAAGAAGACCAATCAGTAAGTTGGTAATTCACTCCTTTGACATTAGGGAGACACCTTGATTAGAGGCCTGAATCCCTAGTTACTCAGTGTGAGTACCTCATTACCTCCTCCTTTAAAAAAAAAAAGAAACAGAGTTAGTAACTGTGGCTTTTGACATTAGGGAAATACCTTGATTAAAGGCCAGAGTCCCCTGTTACTCACCAGCTAGCCACCATTGCTCTGTGAAGGTCAGAATATTAATGTCATGATTTTTTTTGTTAAGCCTTTGACACCTCATGACATAGGAGAAGACTTCATTTCATTGATGAAGCTCCCAGTTTCTCAGTGAACAAATCAAGACCTTTGGTAATTCAGATTATCCCTTGTGTAGAGAAGGTGGAATGATTGAAAACAATACCAGAAGGACTATTTCTTGACGTGAATCTTGAAGTCTAGATTTCAAGTTGTATTGGTTAGATATCAAGACATACAGGTTTTGGCCTGAACTGGAATCACTGACAATGTAGGAAGATATACTTTATACAATTAATCCAGATCTCTGAAAGACTACCAGAGGAAAGATTCTAGCTGGACTTTAGTATCACAAACTTATAGACTTAAGAGATGAGTGAGATTCTACTGTCTGAGAGAACCACATTAAATCAGTCATGAAAACCAGTAATGACACACATCTGGTCAATTTTTTTGAATCTGTCAAAGAACTCTCCCTCTCATAGCTCAACCAGCTCCCCCTTAATCATAGCATTACTGAAAGCTAACCATCAGACATACAGAACTCCCCCTCACAAAATGAACAGACTTCACAGTTAAGACAACTTGAATAAGCCTAATTCTCTTCTCAGTGTAGTGAATTTTTCATTATCCAGAGGTTTAGTGAAGATGTCAGCAATCTGATTTTCAGTGCCTACATGAATCAGTTCAAAATTGTTCTTAGAAACCTCATCTCTTATGAAATGATGCCTTATTTCTATGTGTTTGTGTGTGAATGCAAAACAGGATTCTTGGCAAGATTAATGGCACTGGTATTATCACAATAGATAGGTGTGCACCCCAGGTCTACTTGGTAGTCCTGAAGCTGGTGTTTAATCCAAATGACTTGTGTACCACAACTCCCTGCAGCCACATATTCAGCCTCTGTAGTGGAGAGGGCCACAGAATGTTGTTTCTTGGAGCCCCAAGACACTAAACACCCACCCAAAAATTCACAGTGACCACTAGTACTTTTTCTGTCTAGTTTACACCCTGCATAATCAGCATCTGTGTATGCAACTAAATCAAGTGTGTGTGATGCAGGAAACCAAAGTCCAAGAGAGTATGTGGCTGATAAATATCTGAAAATTCTTTTCACTGCAGCTAAATGTAATTCAGTGGGTCTAGACTGATACCTTGCACACATACATACACTGAACTGTATATCAGGTCTAGAGGATGTCAAGTAAAGAAGAGATCCAATCATACCTCGATAGAGCTTGGCATCTACCTCTTTACCTGTCTCATCTGCATCCAGTGAGGTATTGGTACCCATGGGTGTTGTAATGTGCTTCAGGTTATTCATACCAAACCTCATGAATAGCTCCATTATGTATTTGGTCTAGTTGATGAAGCATCCATCCTCTGACTGTTGTACCTGCAAGCCATGAAAGTACTTTAGTTCACCGACCAAACTCATCTCAAATTCAGCAGACATCATTTTAGAGAATTCATCACATAGTTCATACTTAGTTGATCCAAACACAATGTCATCTACATATACCTGAACTATGATGAGATCTTTATTTTTACCCTTGGTAAATAAGGTTTGATCAACTTTACCTCTTTTGTAGCCCTTGCTGATCAGAAATTCAGTCAATCTTTCATACCATGCTCGAGGAGCCTGCTTTAGACCATACAGGGCTTTGTTTAACCTGAAAATTTGGTTAGGTTGAGGAGAGAATTGAAATCCAGGGGATTGTTCAACAAAAACCTCTTCCTTAATGACTCCATTTAAAAAGGCACTTTTAACATCCATTTGTTGGAGTTTTATATTCTTTGAACATGCAAAAGCAAGCAACATTCTTATTGCTTCCATCCTAGCAACATGTGCATAGGATTCATCGAAATCCACACCAAATTCCTGACAGTAGCCCTTGGCTACTAGTCTGGCCTTATTCCTAGATATGATTCCATCTTCATTCATTTTATTTTTGAACACCCACTTTGTTCCTATGATATTAACATTATCTGGTCTTGGAACAACCTCCCAGACATTATTTCTTTCGAACTGGCCTAATTCCTCACACATAGCATTGACCCAAGCTTGATCAGCCAAGGCCTCTTCTACTGATTTGGGTTCAATTTGTGAGACTAAAGTAATTAAGTCTTCATTATTCACATTCCTAAAATGAGACCTAGTCCGAAGAGGATCTTCAGGATTGCCTATGACATTATCTATCGGATGATCTTTAAGAAATCTAACATTTACTGAAGACTCACCTGTTTCTCTTAGCCCTTCCTGGTTGGGAGGATTTGATGTTCCACTCGGCTGAGTCTTTTCTTCTTCTTGGTCTTCTAGGAATTTCCCATTGTGATTGGAATCCCTGTCAAAAATTTCAATGTTAGAAACACCTTTCTTTTCACTAAAAATGATGTGTGGAGACTCTTCAACTTTCTTGTCTATTTTGTTAAAGACCCTACACGCCCTAGACACTTCAGAGTATCTTAAAAATATTCTAGGGGAGCTTTTAGCTTCAAACTTATCTAAATTTTTCTTGTCATTATTATGAATAAAGCATTTAGCTCCAAAAATTCTGAAATGAAACAAGTTTGGTTTCTTACCTTTTAGTAGCTCATAGGGTGTTTTCTTGTGAATAGGTCTTACCATGGCCCTGTTGATTATGTAAGTTGTTGTATTGGCCGCCTCTGCCCAAAACCTCCTTGGTAATTGACTTTCAATCAGCATGGTTCGGGCCATCTCCACAATAGTTCTATTTCTTCTCTCCACAATTCTATTCTGTTCAGGTGTCCTGGGAGAAGAAAACATGTGTATTAGTCCCTCTCTTTCACAAAGATCAGAAAACATGGAGTTTTCAAACTCACCTCCATGGTCAGATTGAATAGAGCAAATTTTGTGTTTTCCTTCTTGTTTGACCTTATTGAAAAACTGATTAAACTTTTGAAAAGCATCGCTTTTATTAGCTAAGAAAAAGATCCATGAATATCTAGAATGGTCATCAATAATCACATAGTCAAACCTATTCCCATTAAGACTCTGAGTTCTAGTAGGACCAAAGAGGTCCATATGGAGAAGTTCCATTGGTCTAGTGGACAATGGCTCAGATCTTAGCTTGAAGGAATTCCTGGTCTGTTTGCCTAGAGCACAGGCATCACATGATTTTGAAATAGAATTGAATTTAATTCTAGGCATGCCTCTAACTAAATCATGCTTGAACAATTTATTTAAGGTAGAGAAGCTAGCATGACCTAGACGTCTATGCCATTCAAAAGCATCATTTTCAGAATTAGCAGATAAACAAAGATTTGATTCAGATTCTGCATCTAAGTCTACCATGTAGACATTATTAATCCTGTTGGCTACAAATTTAACCACATCAGAATTTATTTCAAAGATTTTGCATGAATTATCATCAAACACAACCCTGTGACCCTTGTCACATAACTGACTAATGCTGATCAGGTTGTGTTGAAGACCTTCCACAAGTAGAACTTTTTCAATGGAGTTTGTGGAAGACTTACCTACTGTGCTAAATCCAATTATCTTACCTCTGTTCTTTCCTCCAAACTTGACCAGACCCCCTACCTTCATCTCTATCTTGCTGAACTTGGATCGGTCTCCTATCATGTGCCTGGAGTAGCCACTGTCGAGGTATTACTTGTTATCTTCAGCTGCCAGGCCGACCTACACAAATAACATCAAGCAAAGTGATTTGGAACCCAAGATGAGTTGGGTCCAAAGACATTGTTCAAATCTGTGATCAAATGTTTAAGAATCCATATTTGCTTCAACATGGTTTTCTCTGGCACCTTTACTTCTGGTTTATTGAAATTATAGTCGGGATTATGTCCAGCTGGTCTGGAGAAGTAAGTTCTATTCCATTCATTAGGCTTCCCATTCCTAGGATATCTCCTGTAAGCTTGTTGATTAACAGATTTTTGAAGATGATAGTTATTTCTCGAGTAGGTCCTATTTGTACCCATCTGATTGTAGTAATTCTAGCTTTTCTTCTGATCCACTTGCTTGGTCCATCTACCATTTATGTTCTGATGAGTGGGCTTAGTGAAGTTCTTCACAAAACTCATTCCCATTTTAAATGGTTGACCAGCACTGTTTTTAGAACTTTCCTTCTGACATTGAGCTCCTTGACTGCTATTTGAGCAGGATGGTGTGTCCAGCTTCTCTTTTCCCTTCTCTGGGCAGAAGGTAATAGTTTTGAATTGTAAGGGTCTCTTGTTAGTTGGGTCATAGCCTAGACTCTCCTTATTGAAGTTAACCCTAGTACCTAGTATAGCATCCAGACTAATTTTTCCTTGGACAAATTTTTTCAAAACTTTCTGTTTGTCTTCCAGCTCTTTTTGAAGAGACTCAGAGTTTTTTAAAAGTTCAGCATTTACTTTCTTAACAGCTTCATATTTTTCTGAGTTCACTCTACTTTCATTCAGGCTTTCTTCAATTTTGATTTTGAGTTCCTTGAGCTGGTTTTGACTGTCCTGGTTTTCTCCCTTGAGGTTTTCATTTTCTTTTCTTAGGGAAGTTACTTCTTCCAATTCTTCTTTTAGTTTCTGATTTTCTACACATATTTGGTTTGTTCTTCAACAGTGGTATTGAATTTTCTTTTCAGAACCCTATGCTCTTTACTAAGTGAATTGAACTTATCTAATAATTCAGCATAGGCATCTTCCCAGTCATCAATAGAAAAATTTTCAAAAACATTTGTTACCTCCTCTTCGCTGTTTGCCATTAGGCAAATTCCTTCTTCATACTCCTCTGAGGAAGTGCTTTCCGGATCTTCTTCCTCATCGCTCCACGTGCAGACCATTGCCTGTGGCTTCTTCTTTTTCTGCACCTTTGAGCTCTTCTTCTGAAAGTAGGGACCTTTCTTCTGGAGATCTGGGCATTCCCCTTTCATGTGTCCCTGTTTGTTACAATGAAAACAAGTCAGTCTCTTATTATTTCTGTCCTTATGATTGCTAGATTCAACATTCTTACTAAAGGAGTATGGCTTCTTCCTCCTAAAGGTCTTCCCCTTTTCCTTAAAAATTTACTAAACTGTCGAGTGAGCATTGCCTGCTCCTTCTGGTCGAGATCGGAAAAACCATCGGACTCACCGCTACTGCTGCTGCTGCTGCTACTGCTACTCTTGTTGCGGGATGCCTTGAGAGCTACATTCTTACCCTTCCTGTCACTTCCTTCACCACCTCCTTTGAAATTCATCTCATAGGTCATGAGGGATCCTATGAGTTCATTTACTGTCAAAGTCGTCAGATCCTTTGACTCCTCTATCATGATGGCCTTAGTGTGCCATGCTGGGGATAGAGATCTAAGAATCTTCCTGACTATATCTGCCCCAGCTAGCTCTTTCCCTAGCCTCTTAAGAGTGTTCGTGATCAAGGATAACCTGGCATACATTTCAGTAATATTCTCCTTTGCATTCATCTTAAACAATTCATACTTAGAGGTGTAGAGATTTACCTTCGAGGCTTTCACTTGAGCTGTACCTTCGTAGATTAGTTGCAGCTCATCCCACATTCGCTTGGCAGTCTTGTAGGTAGATATGCGGGCGTATTCATCTAGGTGAACAGCACACTAGATGATGTTCAGCGCCGTCCAGTTGAGTGAGGATAGCTTGACATGCTCATCTGTCCACGCGTCCTCGTTCGGTGGCAGATTATACGGCCCAGCAGTGATTACCCTCCACAGCTTGTGGCTCTGTGCCCTGATGAACACCTCCATCCTGTTTTTCCAAAAGAGATAGTTATTACCATCAAAGTATGGAGGGCGACTAATGGATTGACCTTCAAGCATGAAACTTCAAGGACCATTGGCATTTCTCTGACCGTTTGCCCACATGATGCAAACCTGCTCTGATACCAAATGTTATGCGCAGCGAAGAGTGATATAGAAGGGGGGATGAATAGATCACTCCCGATTTTAAAAACTTCAGCGGAAAATTAGTTCTACGGTTTTCAACCCTTCAGAAATAGTACAAAGAGTATTGCTAACGCAGTCAATAACCAAGATAGAATAAGTAAGAGCGATTGAAAGAGCTGTCCACAGTCAAACAAAATGCCAAGCAGATGGAGACCACAAACGATAACAGCAAACCACAGAGGAGACAATAATTTTTAAGGTGGTTCGATTGTAGTCCACAATCTACCTCCACCCCTCACTCCAACTAGAGTGAGGCTTCCACTAGCCACGGCTAGAAACAGCAGACTCAGTCTACGAACAAAATGCTGCCACACAGCTTAACCAACCAAGGGAAACAAATCCCTCGACCCAAACTCTGCTACCCACAGAGCTTGACACCTGGACCTGCTACCCACAAGACCAGAACCGGAGATGGATCTCCCTTCCTCCAACCCAGAGGGAACCTGCTAGTGACAACCCGTCACTGGCAAAACCAGAGATCACAGATCTTTTTTCCTCTGCAGCCCAGAGGGAAACCGGAGTAGCTCTCCCTTTCTCCAAACACTGGAGGGTAACAATTTGGAATCAGAAATATGAAGAAAGAAACAGAAAACAAGATAATCGGTGAAGATAATCGTTTCTGAAAACCAAAATAATGTAGCTTCCGAAGAAGCAAATTAGACACTTCTCTCTCACTCAGACTTTTCTCTCAAAACAATTCTCTCAAAGCATTTCTCCCTATCTTCTCTCTGGAACGTGGAGGCTCTCTCTTTTCTTCTTCTGCTCAGGTATTCTTTTGCTCAGCTTTTTCCTCCAGTTTACTCCTCCTGTTCGCAGAAGACTTCCTTTTATATGGCATCTAACCTGAATTCCAGGAATTCACACGAGTGGGGCTCATTCCCTCCTTTTCCAGAGCATCTTCGAATCACGTGCCAAGCATCATCCTCGGATCACGTGCCAAGCATCATCCTCGGATCACGTGTCCAATCATCAACCTGACTCATCTGCAGGCAGAGACAAAAGAAATGTAACTAGTTAGTTAAGGCTTTTAGCACAGCGTGTATAGACTTTAGAAGCAGCAATTAAGCAAGTGTGTACAATGTGAGAGTGTGTAGACTTGAAGCCCTTCAAGCGACCTCAGTGTACAGACTTGCAGAATGATGCATTAACATAACAGAGTGGAATGTGTAGACTTCTGTGTAAAGCATGAAGCAATCGAATGTGTAGACTTTAGAAGCAGCAGTTAAGCAAGTGTGTACAATGTGAGAGTGTGTAGACTTGAAACCCTTCAAGCGACCTCAATGTACAGACTTGCGTGGGTAAGATGCATGAACAAGCCATAGCCAGTGTATAGACTTAACCGATGCATGAATAGTGCGCCGATGTATAGACTTGGATAACTGATGCATGAACAGTGCGCCGATGTATAGACTTGGAGAACTGATGCATGAACAGTGCGCCGATGTATAGACTTGGAGAGACGAGCGAGTGTATAGACTTGATGAACCAAGCGAGTGTATAGACTTGATGAAACAAGCAATGTAAAGACTTTGGAAAGCTTGAAGGTGATGTACAGACTTGGAAAGTCTGAACCAATGTGCAGAGTTGAAACAAGTGAACACGGCGATGTGTAGACTTGGCCAATGAAGGATGTACAGACTTTGAAGATTCGAAGGCCACGATGTATAGACTTTGAAGCATGCAGACTAGTGCAAACTCTGTACAGACTCTGCGATGTATAGACTTGAATGAGACGCTGAGTGAGACGATGGATGTACAGACTTGGGGTGTAGAGAATTTGAGCGATGAATTGACTTAGCGAGCGCCAGGCCGATGTATAGACTCTACCAATGTGCAGACTTTGCCTATATGCAGTGTGTGTGCTAGACAGTGTAGATGAAGCATGAGACGCTGAGACAATGTATGGACTTTAGACATGATGCAATGTATAGACTTCTAGGACTGCATGCTGTGCGATGTATAGACTCTGAAGTCTTGTGTGTTGTGCAATGTATAGACTTTGAAGAGCCTGCAGCTGTGCAATATGCAGACTTTGAAGTGCGACCAAACAGGATGTGTAGACTAGTACAAGTGGGATGTGCAGACTTTGTAGCATGCAGTGAATAGACTTCATATGAAGAAATGCACAATGTCTAGACTTGATGCAAACGACTCTGTACAGACATGGCCAATGTACAGACTACAATGCAGAGACTTTGAATGAGTATGCTGGCAGTGTATAGAGTTGATCAAGTAATGCATGTCTATATATGACAACCACATGAACTGCACTGTCCTAAGTGATGAAGTATGAATTGATCTAGAGATAGAAACCGATTGATTTATAGTGTGAGACATCATCAAAACCGTAGGGATGCAACACAATATGTTGGAATGAAATAGGGGAAAGGCAATTTCAAGGCCCCGACCTTATCATAGATTCTTCTGAGAAAATTAAGCTCATTCGAGAAAGACTGCAGATGGCACAAGATAGGCAAAAGTCGTATGCTGATAATCAAAGGCGCGACTTGAAATTTCAAGTAGGAGATCATGTGTACCTAAAGGTCTCTCCGGGTCGTGGTATTCAAAGATTTGGTATCAAAGGCAAGCTAACTCCAAGATTCATTGGCCTGTTTGAAATTCTTGAAAGGGTTTGTGAGGTGGCTTATAGACTGGCTTTACCTCCACAATTAGCAGGAGTTCATGACGTATTTCACGTCTCTATGCTGAAAAAGTATGTATATGATCCTCACCATGTTATCACTTACGATAATTTGGAGATTCAGAAGGATATGACGTATGAGCAAACACCAATAAGAATACTTGAATGGGAAGTACGTCAATTTCGGAACAAGACTATACCCGTGGTTAAAATCCAGTGGACAAAGTCAGGAGAGACATGGGAAACCAAAGAAGCTATGCGCAAAAGATTCCCAGAACTATTCAACTGTAAGTACACTCTCCACAATCCATATATGTATATATTAAATTTGGGACCAAATTCTTCTAAGTGGGGGAGGGTGTAGTGCCCCAAAATTTATATTAATAATTTCTAGATTATTTATAGAATTTTTTGGAATTTATAAAGGCCAAAATAGATTAACAAATGAATTAATATTGGGATTATAAGGCCCAATTATGTTAAATAACTAATCCAGCTTTGATAATTGAAGCCCAATAGGTTTAAGGACCAAGCCCAATAAGTTTGGCCCATATTCTAGAAGGTTATTTAAGTTATCCATGAAATATTGGGATAAATACACTTTAAGAGGGATAATTTAGTGGATAATTAACCAAAGAGTTTGAAATAAAGAGAATTTCTTCACCCAGTTGATGTAACGGTCTATCGGGCGACCGCTACAGTCACGTAACGCACCAGTCCTGGTCTGTTACACTCAGCGGATTCCGTGAGATGAAGAACTTGCAAAAAGAGTAGAACTTTGGGATTCTCTTGGCTAGAGACCAACTTGGGTGAACTTATAGCATTGCTAAGGACTCCTAGAGATTAGGTTTTAGCCAATTACGGACTCTGAAATCGTTCAAATCCTTGAACCCTAGCCAAAACTCTATAAATGGGACCCAGTTCTGAATTGAGTGACCCTTACTTTTGGCTCGTGAATAATCAAGGTAAGGAGATAGAATCTCAAGTAAGTTCTTTAGAGTATTTTGTTCCTAATACTTTAGAATAACTACCCTCAAAATTTCATGTTAGGAGATCAAGTAACCAAGGAGATAAAGGCTTCTAAAATCGTTCATTCTGTCATAGCAGCCCATGATTCAGAGCAAAGGACCACTGAAGATCAAGGAATTAGGATGCCTAAACGAGGTAATTAGAGTTTGGTTCTTTAGAACTTTTTGTTCACAATAGTATCATCTTCCTAACCTCCAAATTTCAAATCTTTAGGTCAAGAGGTTGGAGAGTTAGGGCAACGTGAAGTTGCTGAAAAATCACAGGAAGAGAAGAACTAGGGCGACCCTTGAAGATTCAAATTAGAAGTTTAAAGCCCAGTTAAGAGGTAGGTTATCTCATGAACGGTAAAAACACATTGTTAGGGATAAAAGCAATCTAATTTATTTGTATTTCATGCATTATACTTCATGAATTTCATGTTTTATGATTAGTCTATACATTCATGCATGCCTTCAAACCTAATTGAAGATAAAAAGCTATCTTGTGTTATTTCATTACTACCTATGCATCTAGATAGCCTTTTTTCTCGTTTCGACATGATTAGAGTAGTTAGCATGCCATGATTTAATCATAGATTTATATAGCTTCTATTTTCTGTCAGCAGAGGACCTAACGGTTCGTAAGACCGCCAGGGACGTGTAACGGACCTGCATTGACCGCCACACCCTCTGTGAACGACTGAAGGGTTATGTGAAACTTGACGGACCTAATCTAGACCATTACCTTCCTGTAACGCGCCCAGACTAGTCCGTCACACAACACGGCATTCTGATAGAATCAAGATCGGTCCAATTAATATATATGTATGCCTAGTTAATTAGATCTTAACCTATTTTTCATGGTTTTAAGTTCCAATATTGATTCATGTTAGAAATTTACATACTAGGCAAGTGTGCTCCTTACCTATTTCCAATCTTTTTCAGGAAATGGAAGTGAGTCAGGTTTGGATTCGGAATATTCAAGTAGCGGATCCAAGAGTGAATGAAGAATGAGTGAAGACTTAGGAGAGTCTATATTGTTTAGATTGAGTCTATGTAATTTTTCTTATTTCTTGACTCTAGTAAAATTGAAAGAAAGTTGGAAAGTTTGTTGTATCCGAATATTTGAATATTAATGGAATAAAGTTGAAGTTTGAGTAATGTTGTGCAATTACATTATTATTATGTTTGATTGTCTTGCGCTCTGATCGTTCTTCTTGCAAGAGGCTTACCATGATGGCTGTTCACGTTCCTCGAGCTAGTCTTCCGCTGTAATAAAGGCTCGGGGCATGACACATTCTCTTGTTCAGCAAGTAACGTCGGTGCACATTTTCATTTGTCTACATACAAGGTCAGTGCATATTTCTTAATGTGCATATGGAAGGTCGGTGCATGTTTTGTTGTGTGCTACCTAAGGTCCGAGCATGTTTTATTCATAGAAAGTTAAGGTCAGTGCACATCTTGTTTGACTAAACCTAAGGTCTGTGCATGTTTGCACATTACACTATAAAGTATGTGCACCCTTTATGACTCATTTTCACAAGGTGTTTGATGAAACGTCTTTCTTCTAACTAACAGGATCAAAACAGCACGTGACCTCGAACTGAAGCAGGCACGTGTTTCCAGAAAGGCTGGAAGCTGGCACGTGGACCCAAGGAGCTTATGACTGGGCACGTGTTCCCAAGATGGTAGATCTAGTGGCACGTGATCCGAGATGACCTAGGATGCTTCTTCAGAAGGCTTCAAAGGAAGAATATTCCATTGCCACGTGGGCCAATGGGATTTCACTAGGTCTTTTTCTGCCTCATCCATATGGAGGCTCTGCTCTATATAAAGACCACCTCATCCTTCGAAGAGAATATGTGAGGAAAGTAGTAGGCTACAGAAAGTAGAGAAGTGACTAGAGGCGGCCAGAGAATATCCTTAGAGAGACTAGAGACGGAGAGAAAGAAAAGAAGAGAATCAGGGAGCAGTGGAGCAGTATGAAGAGAGAGTCAGCTCAGTTGAAGAAAGAAATAGGGATCTGAGAGAGAAAAGAAGACAAATAGAGTATCGTGAGAGGATTGAAAGTTAGAGAAGAGAAGTTGCAGCAGCAAGAGCAAAGAAGGAAGAAAAAGAAGAGGGATCATGATCGAAGGATACCCAACAAGTATCGTATGTGGCCTCTAGATCAGATCCATGCCACATTACTCCTGAGTGAGATATATTGTTGAGTTTCATTTCCAACTTTCCGGTGTTGTAGTTTTCTTTTCTTATTTTTCCTTTAAACACTTGTTCTAAGTTGTGTATCAGCGGAGGCTAAGCTGTAAGGCCCAGCGGATCAAGATGTTAGGCAGCGGTGGCGAAGCTGTACTGCCCAGCAGTCAAGCTGTTAGTCAGCGGTTAAGCAAGCTGTGAAGCTCAGCTGTTGTTGGCAAGTTGTGAGGCACAGCGGATTCAAGCTGTTAAGCAGCAGTAATCCACACTCAGGTTTGACTGTGGGGTGGATGTAGGTCTGAAGGACCGAACCACCTAAAAATTTCCTTTCTACTATGGTTTGATTGATTATCTATTTTTTGTTAGATGAATGCCTAGGTGCGCTCCAATTGATAGTTGTGCCTGAGTGCCTCTAGAACTCATTGTGTGCTTAGTCTATTTCTGCAAACGACTCAAAAGTTGCTGAGTAGTTCATTGCATACGCTGACCATCTATTTCATAGTGTGCCTTATCATAGCCCATAGTAAGCTATCATCTGTTTGATCGTGTGTCTCATTATCATTCACATTCAGTTAAGCTAATATGTCTTTAATTCCGCATAGCTTACTGTTTGTAGTTTAAATTTTTAAATTGGCCATAATTTTCTAAGGGGATTCATTCACCCCCCCTCTGAATGCATGTCTGCACCATTGCACCAAGTCTTCATAGAGTAACATTTGGTATCTAAACATACCATTGACTCTACAATTGGTATTAGAGCGGGTATCTGATTGTCCAGATCCAACGATCTGCAGAGGATCCTGCTAGTTTTCTGGTGCATTACTGTTTTCAGCTTATTAATCTAAATTTGTTTAAATGTTCTTCAATGGCGTCTCCTTTGATTTTTGATGGTTCTAATTTTAGCAGTTGGCTAGGTGGCCTATGTGTTTACATGAATTCCATCGAGTCTAATCTATGGAATTTAGTGTCAAAGGGCCCACATAAACTGTCTCATGACAATATCAAGTGGTCTGATGAGGACAGACTGAAGGATAGTCAGAACACAATGGTTCTCAATATTTTAAAAGCTGCAGTTAACACTGAAATATTTCCTTGTATTGAGGGATGTGATTCAGGAAAGGAAATCCTGGATGAGGTGATAGCTATCCATGATAAAAAGGAAGAAGAATGTCTTATGGCTAAAAGAAGTGGTCATAGCAATGATCAACAGGAGGAGATTTCATCTCAGGTAAGTTCTGGATCAGAAGATCTTTCATTTGATGAATTAGTAAGCATGTATGAAGAACTGCTTGAGAAATCTAGGAAAATGAAATCTGAGAATAAAAAGCTGAAGAAAAAGGTTGATCAGAATAATTCTGAATTTTCTTGTGAAAACTGGCCAAAGCTGAGACAGTCTTATGATTTGTGCTTGGAAGATGTTCACAAGCATAAGGAACAGATCTATTCGCTGAAAAATGAAAATGAAGAATTTTAGTCTAAAATTTCTGAATTAGAAGAAACATTGAGCTCATTTAATAATAATCAGATTAGTTCTAATGTTTCTTGTGAAAACTGTCTGAAACTGAAATAGTCCTTTGATGAATGTTTATCTAATGTTCATGCATACAAGAAACAATTATGTTCATTAAAAAATGAGAACGAAGAACTTAATCTGAAACTTTCTGAACTGGAAGAAAAATTGAGTTCAAGTAATGATGATCATGTGTTGATCAATGAACTAGTTCAGAATGAAGAATTAATAAAACAAAATGAAGGACTGAAGTTGTTGAACACTGCTATATCAGGGAAACTTCTTGCTTTAGAAAAAGGGAAAAATGTTTGTAATGAAGAATCTGAGAAACTGAGCAATCTGGAACAAGAAATTGAGAAATATAAAACTGCAAACAAAGTGCTAAGTGAATGTGTTAATTACAGTGAACAAGAGATTGACAGTTATGAGATACACATTACCACTCTAAAAAATGAGAACCAGGATCTTAAAAGCTCACTGTCCAAATTTTTTGAAGGTAAAAATAACCTTGATAAGATCCTTGGAGTTAAAATGAATGTTCAGATGGAAGGGTTGAGCTATAACCCTATGAATAAAAAGAAATTTGATAATACAACTCATACTTCTTTGGCTTCTTGTTCTACACCACATGTTTTCCAATTTACTGCTCAAAGAATTGAAAAAGAAAAGGAAAATCAGAAATCACTGAAAAAGATTAATAAATTGCATGCTAATAATTCTCAGGCTAGAAAATTTCCCAAAACTCAGAAAAAGATCATTACATGCTTCTATTGTAGGAAGTCTGGCCATATGATGAATGACTATTTTGTAATGAAGAAAGATGACTTGAATTCTGGTAGAAGGCATGCTAGGAATTATCATGTGTTGTGTATGTGATTTTGATGATTACAAAATGACTTTGTTGCTTGCCCTTGCTTGGCTTTGTGCTTGAATGATACTTCATGTTCTCATGTGCTTGAATCATACTTGTTCTCTTACTATGGAGTCATGTTCATGCTCATTTGAATGCTATCATGCTCACTTATTTGTAATAGCTTAACTCTCACTTGAATGAGAGTTATGCTCATTTGAATGCAAGTATGCTAATCTTCTAGCATTGCAGGATCGAGTCATGATGGACATCAAATGAAACTCAAGAGAATACTTAAATAAGTCATCTTGTTGTCCACCATTTAGAACATGTGTTAATTCTATCTCCATTCTTCAATGAACCATTGGTAAGGCTTTGCAATTCACATATCTTTAGTTAAGTGAACTTTGGGTAAGAGAGCTGCAGTGTGTTGACCCAGAATACTTGTGCATAGATATACATGTGGTTTCATGTACCTTTTTCATGGGTCATTATGGTTTGAAGATGTATGCTTCATACATTTTCTATATGAGGTTTTGAGAGTCATACATGTTATTCAAATGCATGGGTTATGATGTTGATTTTTGGTTGAGACGCCTTGGGCTTTCATGCATATTCTTCTAAGTTGCCAAAGACATGAATGTGATTCATGCACTTTCTACTTGAAGCTTTTAAGCTTGTGATATGCTTGAAATATTCATACAAGACTTCTGAGACTTGGTTATATATTGCTCATGCATTGCATGAATGCTTGGTCTTGTGAGCTATGCACTAAAAGCTTGATTTATTAACTTGATGTGTGAAAGAATTGCATAAAGTTGGCTCTTATGAAGATGGCTTCAATTAGGTCTCAATCAATGAGATTGTGTTCATTGAACACACCTTTTTATTTGAATGATAGTGTCATATCATTCATGTGGTTATTGTGATTTCAATGAATGGATGATTAAAAAGATCTCTTGTTTATATCAATGCTCCTCATGATATCAATGCTTCATGAATGTTAGTTTTTGTCAACAAGAATGCCATTTGAATGAATGTGAGTTTGAATGGTTAGCATGTTATAAACTTTCATGAGGCATGAATGTTTGCAATTTGAATGTTGAAAGAAAGCCTTGCAATTGAATGATAATGTAATTGTGGAAACATCTTTACAAATATGCATAGCTACATATGTGTATGAGATCATGGTGATGCATAATGAAAATGCATATTTGCATATGTTTACATATGTGTGTGTTTAGGTGTTCACACTTTGTCAAATTGAGTTTCATTATATGTAAGCATATCTTGGCAATGTTATTTGAATGATTGAGCTCCCATATCATTACATATGCCTTGGATGCAATGGAAGATTCAAAGTTCTCAAAATGCCATAGCTCATGACTTATGTCTTTATGGAAACATTTATTTATGCAATGAGCATTTAGATGGTTGACAAGTTATGGAGGTTCTTTTGGAAGAATCTAGTTTATGAGCTCTTAACTTTCACACCTGTGGTAACGTGATACTCTTGTGTTTTTGCAGGTCCAAGGATGGTTTTTATACCCTCCCATATCAAGTGGATCATGGTAATACACTAACCACCTTCTGTGCTTGAAATGGAGGTAGTTGAGGTTGAGCTTTCATACCTCTGTATTTGGACAATTGAGAGATTCAATTTCATTACAACAAACACTTGTCATATGGTGGAATGTGTTTTTATTGGTTGTAAATGGAAAGCCAAACACATGTTTGAATGGGTTGTATGATACATTTTTATGTGAACAAGTTGAAATTGTTGTGCTTGATTCATGAACTTTGATTATGATCTAATCTCTTGTTTTATCATGTGTTTCAGGGTTAATATTCATGGTTGATCATCATGGGTTTATGGTAATATTTATTCATTTATTTATCCATGAAATCTTGGTAGTTTAGCGATGTTTTCCAACCCCTACTAGCAGGGGTCGACCCATAGGGTCAACCCTTAGGGGAACTGGGCTAGACAGAAGCTGTAATATGCAGCCTGTCTGCAGGCTTGGGTCAACCCACTGCCATGGGTCGACCCATGGGGTCGACCCCTGACTGCCAGACAACAGAATTCCTGCTAGCCGCCCTCTGGCTGCCCAGGGGTCGACCCATGGGGTCGACCCATTCCGGCACGGGATTCTCGGGAGCATCTGAAAACCAATGAAAACCTTTCTAAACTTTACCAAACTACCCCCCAATGGTTTCTAATGTTATTAGGGTGTTTCTAACATGTTTTAGGAGGGTTATATGAGTCTTTTATCCAGTTCTCTATATATATGAATGTGAACTCCGATTTTGATAGATAAGAACCCTAATGTGCTATCTTTCTATCTTGTAGGGCAAGGAAAGGGGAAAAAGGAAGAGGAGCTCTTGCAAAGTGATTTTCATCTACTTCCATGGAGAATTGGAGCTCGTGGTAGAAGAAGAAAAGAAGCATCTCGAAGAGAGGAACGCGAGGATGCTGAAATCGTGGCCATCCGACAACGAGCCAAGAAGAGCCAGAGTCTTTCTTGAAGGGGGAGCTTCATACATGCTTTATCTTCTTTGATTCAGTCTCTAGAGTTTGTTTGGGGCTCAATGCATCTATTTGTCTTCGCTTCTTAAATTTTTGAAAGGATATATTGTGTGGCGGTTCGGAGAAAGGGTTCTCCGAGTGTTTATGTTGACGCGTGTGCGTCGTTTTGTGCGGAGCATATCCGCATGTGTGCTTGGACATATCTTTAGGTGTGTTCCCCGTGTGTGGTTGGGAGTTTACTCCCGTGTGATTGTGTAGGTTTCGCCCTACGTGTGTGTGTTGGAGCTTGGCTCCGTGTGTGTGGGGGGATTTATTCCCGGGCTGTTTTATACAGCAGTGAAGCCTCATCGGTTTGGTGAGGGGTGGACGTAGGGAGCCCATCGTGATCCTGAACAACATTAAAAATCCTCGTGCATTGTGGCTTGCATTGTGGTTTGTGTTGTGGTGGTTTGCTTTATTGTTCATATCTAATTATCCGTTCGAGTGAGTACAGTGAGATTGAGAGAATCAAGTCTATTCCAATTAGTTTAAATTCCTCACTCTTGCTAATCTTGTTAATTCCGCTGCGAGCTAGTTTAAAGTTTTAATTTGACATAATTTTTAGTAGAGGTATCTATTCACCCCCCCCCTCTAGAACCGTGTTCCTGCACTACGGGACCCAACATCATGCTAAGAAAATTCCAGCGACTCAGAAAAAGAATTTTTCATGTTTCAATTGTGGCAAATATGGGCATGCTGCAGCACAATGTTATTCTTCTAATGGAAAATTTCATGTTCATACTGATCATGTTAACCTCCATGCTAAGAAATTTCCTTTTGTTCAGAGTAAGAAGGTTAACTGTTTTCATTGTGGAAGACTAGGCCATATTGTTGCACAATGCTGGGATGCACAGGGAAAGAAAGTTAATTATGAATTTGGTAATTTCCATGTTAACGGAAATGTTTTTAATAAAAATAAATTTGGGCCTAGAGGTAAGCATGATGCATGTTCTCAGTGTGAAAAGCATGGCCACACAGTTAAGGACTGTTGGCATGTTCAAGGGAAAAGAATTAATTCTAAATCTATAAATTTCCTTGGAAATCAAAACATGTTTGATAAAAATAAATCTGTTGTCAAAGAAAAATTCAGTGCATGTTTTAATTATGGAAAGCCAGGCCACAGAGCTGCTAACTGTTGGCTGGCTGGTAATGAAAAGATAAACTTCCATGTTAATAATAGAAACAATCATGTTTACTTACACCAATTTCATGATCATACCAATCCCTATAAGAAGAACATGAAATCTGTTATTCTTTGTCGTTAATGTGGTCAGCCTAGGCACTCTATGGATGATTGCTCTCAAATGATAATTGATGATTTGAATTCTCAAAAATTTGTGAGTGCCTTATTTAGAGGTGCCAATGTCATTTCAAGACCCAAGACATCTTGGGTACCTGTCTATGCAAAATGAGGATTCAATTTTTGCAGGTGTGCCTTGGAGGGAAATAAAAAGGGGGTTAAATAAACCAAGGCACTCAAGTATGAAAACCCCATGTCTGCACTTCTCAGGTCAGTTATGTGAATTCTATTTAAATTTTGTCATCTGAATTTCTTGTTTTAGATTTCTGCATAATCTGTAAAATTTGATAGAATTAATGTTAAGTATACAAAGTTGCATTCTTATGTGTCATCTGCACTGCTCAATTTGAATCTCTTCTTGCATAATATAATTCATTTGTGCATCTTATAATTGAACCTTTCTGAAAATCTGAAATGCATATGATTGATCCTTGAAGTATGTCTGAATTGCAATGCACATTCATTGAAGATCTGATAGGACTGCATGCATTTCATGGTCCTGCTAGGCCCAGAGGTATATCAAATGGGAAGTTAGGAGAAGGACAGATTATGTATGTCTGGAAACCAACACCATGCGTAGAAGCTAGTCTTCGGCCTGATACCACGGGTCATATAGCACATAGGGTAGTCTATACATTCATAAGCAGAGTTCATGATTTCCCTTACATAAAGGTCCATGCATTTGTGGCATATAGAATTTTGTTTTATATTGCATATAGTCAGGGAGAGTATGTCTATCCTTTGCATGTTTTCATGCATATATGACCAAGTAATGCACTTAGCTAAGGGGAAGTCACTGCATATGTATACATGTAGTTAATTGCATTGCATGTCAATTATTTTTAGAAAATTCCAAAAATAAGTGACTCACTACATATAGATAGGGGGAGCATTTTAATTCATTAGTCTGTCACTGTTTGAATTCTTACTGTCTAATCATTTTCAATTCATCTTGCTATATCTCGGTGTCAGTGATTCATATCATCAAATGACTTATGTTGACTGCTTCTGAATTATCCATCATCTGAACTCTTACATTTCTTGAATCTGAAATTTCTGTCTGCTACTTCTTAATCTGTTGAAGAAGAGCTTTATTTGAATTCAGTCAATTCTGAGCTATCTTTTGGCAACTAAATAGTATATCAAAAGACTTAGTTGGAGAGATAGGTTAGCCCTATCTGAAAAACTAACTCTTGCGTGAGTAGATCCTTGGATCCCATCTCCGCCAAGTACTGTTCTAGTTGAACTTATTTTTACTAGATAACCTTTGAAAATCATCCATGTCACTACTGTCAAGCTGGTCTGACAGAATTCCAGACTATGCTATTGGTTTCTGAACTACATTGCTCAAGTGCATACTTCTTGCTGCATCTTTGTAAATTCACTGCTCTTTAACAGATCTTCTTGAAAATCTGTTTGATGCATATTGATCACATCTGCTACAAGCATGAGTACCAATTCTCTCACTTTCTATGCATGCTTGTTAATGTCTCTGCTGCTGAATGTTACTATCAAAATGTTGATTGAACTAAGACTTGATGAAATATCAGTTTGTGCACCCTTTCATAAATCAGAAATCATCTCTAATGAAAAATCCTTTATTATATAGGTTTAAGAATGATTGTTGATTTGAATTAGTTTGAGTCTAATGTATTCCTCAATTTGAATTTGAAGGACTTGAAAATATCTGAATCAGTCTTCTAATAAACCTTTACTGACTGTCTCATGTAAGTTCATGCAAGACTTCCTGAAATCTAAAAAGTTAAAACCATGATTTACTTTGGTTAAGGTACATAATGTAATTATTGTATTTAAACATTTAATTTTTCTGAAATTATCTTAAAGAAAATTATGGACAGAGCAATGACGATGGTTACCGAGAAACCTGTCCAAAGGACTGTGTCATGAAGTACCATAGTTAACTCTGCTGAAAAATGGTTAAAAATTATATGAAAATCTGACAGAGCAATGGCATAGTTGTATTGAGTAACTGGGGATTCCTGTCTCTAACCAAGGTGTCTCCTCATGTAAAAAGATACTTCTAATGCTAACTATGTTCTCTTAATTGAGAAGCAATATAGTTATCACACTGAGTAACTGGGTCATTTCACCTAAGACGTGTTGTGACTCATCTAAAAAGGTGTTGATTAACCAAAATTACTCTTTGAAAAACAAATTGATGTTCAAAAACAAGAATCTGAAATATGTGTGTATCAGAAATTTTTTTGCAAGTAATGTCAAATTTGGATGTATTCATGAGTGTTTAATCTCAATGCTACTTTGTGTAACTCCTAAAGGAATCATTGAAATTAATTGAGTAAGATGAAAGGAGGTTGAACTAGAAGGTTATATGAGCAATTGGTTCATTTTTATTACAAATTGTTTCAGATATGAGTATTGTATCTTATTAACAAACTTTGTATATATCATTCTGAAACTATGCTTGTCAATTAAAGTCATTTCATAAGCCCTTATAATAGAAGAATCTAAAACTTAAACTTGGATTTATGGAATTGGTATCTCACTAAAAATTTCTTCTTCTCAATTATTTCTTTTGGAAATTCTATGAACATATTTCTGGCATTACATTTGCCCAGATCCTGCTCACTGTGTTTAATGCTTCTTGACCACTATTTGAAAAGTCTTTGAAAGAACCTGTGTTTTACTTGACTAACTGATTTGCGCACCATTGTCATGACATTCATCCTGAATTTTCTCTTGACATACGTCTCACCTTATTTTTACATTGGGTTAAAGGAGAGGATAAATCATGTCAAGAATGCATTTATTGCATTTCATAGGGGGAGAACAATATTTGGCATTTCTTGGTTAAGTCAGGGGGAGCATATGACTTGTACTCTATCTTCACAGGGGAAGCTCTATTTTCTTTCTGCTCCCTATGTTCTTCTGGCTACATTCTGCTCAATTGGTATCCTTCTGTCTATCCTCTTTTTGATGAAGTCAAAGGGGGCGAATGATTTGAGTCATCTGTAGGCTTGGTTGTTTCATAGGCTGAGAATGTTTTGGTTGCCATATGGGTAGAATGAATTGTCATTGTGCTTGGGGTGAATGGTAGTGCATATCTGTGTCAGTATAAATTTTGGGTCTCATTGTCTGGTTTACATGATTCATATGACCCATAGTGTTGCCATCATCAAAAAGGGGGAGATTGTTGGAATCTTGTGTTTTGATGATGACAAACACTATGACTCATATGTATGATGTCATATTTGTATTGCTACATATATGAGTTACATGGAATAACTGCTGCACACATGTGTCTTGTGTCATATGTGTTTGTCTGTGCATGATTAATGCAGTATTAATATCATTACATATGCTGCATGCATAAGGTCTGCATATACTCTCGTACAATTGTTCATGTAAGTCAACGCATCACAGGTCAACGTAAAGTCAACACTGTGCACATAGAGTCAATGCATCTGCATAAAGTTTGTGTGCATGTCATTTCATTGAACAGCCTGTGTGCACATCATTTGGTCGAACAGATGGTGTACAACTGCACAGAGCACAGGCGGATGCATGTTCCTGTAGATTGGTCATTAAGGTCGATGCATGTTTTACGTTGGTGCAGTTCTTATAGGATACACATGAAGTCGGTGCAATGTTTCACCTTAAGCGTACAAAGGTCAGTGCAAGTTTTGCATCGTGCATATATATAGGTCGGTGCATATTTTTCCTTGCGCATGCAAGGGTCGGTGCATGTTCAGTTCCATGCATATGAAGGTCAGTGCATGTTTTGCTATACACATGCATCTTGCCCTTGTGCGATACAAGGTCGGTGCACACTTGCCCTTGTGCGATACAAGGTCGGTGCACACTTTAGCCTGATGCATACAACGTCTATGCACATCACTGTTCAACTAGCATAGTAGGTCGGTACAAGTTTTGCATTGTGCATGATAAGGTCGGTGAAGGTTTTGCATTGCGCATGATAACGTCGGTGCAAGTTTTGCATTGTGCATGATAAGGTCGGTGCACGCTCTTGTTACCTGCATATAAGGTCTGTGCATATAGGCCATCCTGCACATCTAACGTCGGTGCACATTTTGTTGTTCAACGTCTAAAGTCGATGCATGTTCTTGTCACCTGCATATAAGGTCGGTGCATACTTTGTTAGTATGCATATCAAGGTCGGTGCACATTCATGTTCCTTCAATAGAAGGTCGGTGCACATTCTCTTGTTCAGCATGTAACGTCGGTGCACATTTTCATTTGTCTACATACAAGGTCAGTGCATATTTCTTAATGTGCATATGGAAGGTCAGTGCATGTTTTATTTTGTGCTACCTAAGGTCCGAGCATGTTTTATTCATAGCAACTTAAGGTCAGTGCACATCTTGTTTGACTGAACCTAAGGTCTGTGCATGTTTGCATGTTAAACTATAAAGTCTATGCACCCCTTATGACTCATGTTCACAAGGTGTTTGATGAAACATCCTTCTTCCAACTAACAGGATCAAAGCAGCACATGACCTCAAACTGAAGTAGGCACGTGTTCCCAGAAAGGTTGGAAGCTGGCACGTGGACCCATGAAGCTTATGACTGGGCACATGTTCCCAGGATGGCAGATCTAGTGGCATGTGATCCGAGATGACCTGGGACACTTCTTCAGAAGCCTTTAAAGGAACAATATTCCATTGCCACGTGGGCCAATGGGATTTCACTAGGTCTTTTTCTGCCTCATCGATACGGAGGCTCTGCTCTATATAAAGACCGCCTCATCCTTCGATGAGAATATGTGAGGAAAGCGGTAGGCTGCAGAAAGTAGAGAAGTGACTAGAAGCGGCCAGAGAATATCCTGAGAGAGACTAGAGATGGAGAAAAAGAAAAGAAGAGAATCAGGGAGCAGTGGAGTAGTGGAGTAGTGTGAAGAGAGAGCCAGCTCAGTTGAAGAAAGAAATAGGGATCTGAGAGAGAAAAGAAGACAAATAGAGTATCGTGAGAGGATTGAAAGTTAGAGAAGAGAAGTTGCAGCAACAAGAGCAAAGAAGGAGGAAAAAGAAGAGGGATCCTGATCGAAGGATACCCAACAAGTATCGTCTGTGGCCTCTGGATCAGATCCATGCCACATTGCTTCTGAGTGAGCTATATTGTTGAGTTTCATTTCCAGCTTTCCGGTGCTGCAGTTTTCATTTCTTATTTTTCCTTTAAACTCTTGTTCTAAGCTGTGTATCAGTGGAGGCTAAGCTATAAGGCCCAGCGGATCAAGCTATTAGGCAACGGTGGCGAAGCTGTACTGCCCAACAGTCAAGCTGTTATTCAGCGGTTAAGTAAGCTGTGAAGCTCAGCTATTGTTGGCAAGCTGTGAGGCCCAGCGGATTCAAGCTGTTAGGCATCAGTAATCCACACTCAGGTTTGAGTGTGGGGTGGATGTAGGTCTGAAGGACCGAACCACCTAAAAATTTCCTTTCTATTGTGGTTTGATTGATTATCTATTTTTCGTTAGATGAATGCCTAGGTGTGGTCCAATTGATAGTTCTGCCTGAGTGCCTCTAGAACTCATAGTGTGCTTAGTCTATTTCTACAAACATCTCAGAAGCTGCTAAGTAGTTCATTGCATACGCTGACCATCTATTTGACAGTGTGCCTCATCATAGCCCATAGTCAGCTATCATCTGTTTGATCGTGTGACACATTATCGTTCACATTCAATTAAGCTAATCTCTTTTTAATTCCACATAGCTTACTGTTTGTTGTTTAAATTTTTAAATTGGCCTAAAGTTTCTAAGGGGATTCATTCACGTCTGAATCCATGTCTACACCATTGCACCAAGTCTTCACAGAGTAACAATTGGTATCAGAACATACCATTGACTCTACAAGGATGGCTCCGACAGAGCTTGCCGAACTCAGGAAGCAATTGTAGGAGTTGCTAGACAAAGGCTTCATTAGGCCCAGTGTGTCTCCATGGGGAGCACCAGTCTTATTTGTGTGGAAGAAAGATGGGGCTATGCGACTGTGCATTGATTTCCGCAAGCTTAATAAGGCCACCATTATGAACAAGTATCCTCTGCCGAGGATTGAAGAATTATTTGACCAACTGTCATCTGCCAAGGTCTTCTCCAAAATTGATCTGAGGATGGGTTATCATCAAATCAGAATCAAGCCCGAAGATGCGTCGAAGATGGCCTTCAGGACTCGATATGGTCAATACGAGTTCTTAGTAGTACCATTTGGGTTAACCAATGCACCGGCTGTATTCATGGAACAGATGAATCAGATCTTCCACCCTTATCTAGATCAGTTTATAGTGGTCTTTATAGACGACATCCTGATATATTCTGCCAGTCAGGAGGAGCATCGACAGCACTTGAGAGTGGTTCTACAGACCCTCAGGGAGAACAAATTCTACGCCAAATTTAGCAAGTGTGAATTTTGGCTAGATCAACTTATGTTTCTCGGACATGTTATATCAGGGAACGGCATATCTGTGGAGCCTAGCAAGGTTGAAGCAGTGACAAAGTGGGAAGCACTGAAGATAGTCATGGAGATTAGAAGCTTCCTTGGTCTGGCTGGATACTACCGCCGGTTCATTGGAGGCTTCTCCACCATTGCAGCCCCCATGACCAAGTTAACCAAGAAAGGAGCAAAATTTATCAGGTCAGAAGAGTGTGAAGACAGTTTTCAGATGCTCAAGAAAAAGTTGACTTCGGCCCCAGTATTGGCACTCCCCCACGGGAATGATGGCTTCACTGTTTATACAGATGCCTCCAAGATCGGCCTCGGCTATGTGCTAATGCAGAATGGCCGAGTGATCGCCTATGCCTCGAGATAGTTAAAGGACCATGAGAAGAACTACTCCACTCATGACCTGGAAATGGCAGCAGTGGTCCACGCATTGTGCATCTGGAGACACTATTTATATGGGGTTCGGTTTGAGGTCTTCACCGACCATCAGAGCCTCAAATATATATTCACTTAGAAGGAGCTCAATCTGAGGCAACGAAGATGGGTCTGTAGATATATTCTTTCCCTCCATGTACCTTAAAATGTGAAAATGCACTAAAAGGGGGAAAGAGTGAATGTGTGTGTGTGAGTGAATAGCGTGGAAAAAGACAAATGATGCAAGCAATGAATCACTCACAAGCACGGACCAGTTGTGATCGCCACCAAGGTATCAAGTGCAAAGAGAGGGCACCACATACCTTGGAAAGGGGAGACGGATGAGGACACTCGCCCAATGATGCAACGCTGGTGCAGCCTGTAGACGGTCCGCTGGAGACCGCTGAAGGATGTAGACGGCCAATCGATGGACCGCCTCTAGCGCTAAAGCGGAAACACGGGAAAAAGCCTGAAGTGGAGGCTAGACGGTCTTTGCTAGGCCGTAAACAAAAGTTGGTCGGTCTAAAGAAGTCCGCACAATTCTGTAAATGGTCTAAGGTGAACCGCATAGAGCCTCCAGATCCCAAGCCGTGGACTTAATCCTCCACCCCTTCCGGCCGGCCAGAGGGGATGGGCCTCGTGCTAAACTCCTGTTGACCTGCAAAACATAGCAAATGACCCGAAAACACAACCCAAATTAGCTTATGAAGTGTATTATCTATGAAAACAAATGGAAGACTAAACACATAAATAGAATGGGGGATACCTGGAGGTTGGGTTTTTAAACCCCTATGGGGCGTGGAAACCAGTGGGAAAGTGATGAATATGAGGATGACAGTGAAAAACGTGGGTAGAAGTAAATAAAAATGAACATGCAATGATGGGCAAACGATGGAAATGACTAACTAAGACTCAAAGAAACACAAACATAACGACTACTCCTTGAACCGAAGGCTTAATGGATGTGAAAAGCCTTCCTCCCTGGCTGAAACTCGCTCAAGAAAGCGGCAGCACCTCGACGTGAATTCTGAAATCTCCCCCTTTCGCGAGCTTGGACTAAGGGTGCTATTTATAGACCCTTGAAAGTCCACTCAAAATTAAGGATTTTCCAGCGATAATTAGGCCGAGATTCTTTTGTATAAAACGTAGACAATACTCCCAATTTTCTCCAGGATCAAATGGAACCCAATTTGGTTAAGAATCCATGGAGAAATTCGAGGACGAAGCGGCTAACTTAACCACGAATGGAGAGAGAAAAATCTATTAAAGCAAGGATCCCGGCCTTATATGCGGTCGATCGATGGGTTGCCTACCCATATAAACGGTCCATTGCTAGACTGCCTATAAGGTGTCGGTGGAAATTAAGAAACAGATAAATAAATCCACTTATCCAAAGAACATATCGACTTAATCGGCGTAGGACTCTCTGGATGAAAATGGTCTATTGATGGACCGCCCAACAAGTCAAACGGCCCATTGCCAAATCGTTAAAATAGTGTCGGTGGTAAATCAATAAAAATAGATATTTATCTAGAAACTAACCCATTTAGGACTCTGGCCCATTAACGGTCTTTTGAAGGACCGCCCAACTTAAATAAATGGCCTAATGCAAGATAGTTTATTAGGTTGTCGATGGAAATTAAGAAAATAGCCAATTAATCCAAAGGCAAAACAAACGGCCTTACTATAGACCGCCGATCCTGCTAAATGGTCTATTGCTAGACCGTTTTTAAGCTGGAGGGTGAAAAATAATAAAATGGGATAAATAAGCCTACTTACCCCATAGACCAAGTGAAATTAAAGCCCATTAAGCCCAAACTTGAGAAATTTGAGAGCAAGCCCAGCCAGGGAAGAAAATACCCACAAAATAAGCCCATAACTATGCCTGAAAATGGCACAATGAGTAATGGACAACTCGAGGCATTAAAAATAAGGGTATAAAAAATGACTCAACTCAAAGGCAAAAAATAGGTGTCAATAGATGCCCTTCCTTAACGTCCTCTTTGCAGGGGAGCGAGCGAAGGTGAAGCGAAAGTTAAATGGAACATGGAGATGAAGCGGAAATGAAGCGGAGCGGACCGAAAAGTGGGCGTTAAGGTAAACGACACCCGTTTTCTCGCCAACGAGCGATAGGAATCTTTCGGAAAACTCTGAACCAAACACAAGGAATGAACAGACCAAAATGACACTAGTCTTTAGAAACTAACTAAATAAAAGGAGGGAGAAAATGCAACCTCATCAGGGGACACAATCCATAACCAATGAGGGAACCAGAATAAGCAATAAAAAACAAAGAAACTGACTATAACCTCCAGACGGGGACCCTTAGTCAATCAAACCAGGTGGATAGACCATAGAAAACCTTCCAACTCTGAGTGGAATAGCTCTTCCCTAAACCATGAACGCACAATCATCCATCACAAATGGGACACTTTCAGACAGACCATGGGTCGTGAATGCTCAAAAGATGCGTATGATGCATGCTGGGTTAAAACAAAAAGAAATCATCAAAGTGAATGCAAAGAAAACCATAAAATAGAAAGTACTCGAGAATAATATTGATAGACTAGAAGAATCGGGGTCAGGACACTATCCGCAACCACGGCATGCGAGATAGAACCATCATCCCCCAATCCTCCCAACCTAACGGCCTATCCGATGATTAAACACGCGAACCTAGATCATCATTATTTTTGTTATAGGGAAACATCAGGTCCTGGAACACATGAATGACAAGCCGATTCTCGAGATAACATAATATAGATACCATATAGTAATGTATTAAGGGATATAGGGTACATGATACTTACCTAACTTACCTGACCTGTCGGAGTAATGTAGTTATGCTGCAAAGGATCATGAACAAGGTTTTGCAATCATATATATCACTAGATAAGAGGATTTATCAATTAGGCACGTAATGTAGCAAAAAGAATAAGGCCCAAAAGTCATTCATCATTTCAGCATATAAACGGTCTACTCCAAACCGTCACAAGTAAGCAAACGGTCCAAATGAGACCGTGTAAGCAAACAGAATTCTGAATTTCAAACGTGGCATAACACAGCCCAATAAAAGACCGCCAAATAGGTAAACGGTCATGGTTTGACCGTTTAAAAATAGATGAGTCGTTATTATGAAACGGCCTAATAAAGACCACCTTGATTCTAAAACGGTCCACCGATAGACCTTTTTCTGATCGTCGGTTTCAAAAAAAATAAACCGACACCCCATCATCTTCTTTCTCCGTCAACTCTCATCTCCCCCACCACCGTAACCGAAGCCCACTCCAACCCCTCCTTCTCCATCTCTCTCAAGCATCCTCTCCACTTACTCTTCAGCCTTTTCTGTCACGCCCCGAACCGATAGCAGCGGAACGTGCCGTTTGCTCAGAACGTGGCAGTTAAACAGTCGTGAACGATCAAGAGCAATGGCATGAGACCAAATAATTTAGGGAAATAATAAAATTTTATTTCAAATATAAGTCTCTTACAATTTAAATTTCAAAACTTGAAGACCCAACTACATCACAATGAAAGAAAAGAAAATGACGCTCAAATAGACTTAGACAAGATAACTAAATAAGAGACACCATGCTAGACTCAAGAAAGATAAAAGACATAGGTTCACTAGTTTTCGAAACTCGCTTGCACACTTATCCCTCCCATGTGAGTCTCGGTCTCGCTAGCCACCTGATTACCTGAAAAATGTTGGAATAAAACTGGGTGAGTGAACGCTCAGTAGGAATTATATCTCAAGAACAAGTAATTGGTTTAAGTAATTACATCTTTCACATGTAAATGCAGTAAGGCTATGCATGTAGAATTAACCGAGCAAGTGAAACAAAACTAGCAAGAATTTGACAATTTCATGTAAAAACTTTCAAGCAAGAGATATCCAAGAGAGATTTATAAAATATTGGCTATTTCACGCAAGTACTTACCCATTCTGGGCCACGCTAGTCGAGTCACGCTAGTCAAGCCACGCACGCAAGTAATATCATGAAAGAGAGAGAGAGTGTGTGTGTGGAATGCCAAAGATCAAACTAGTCATGCACTTCGGTGCAATGCCAGACACCGTGATCAATATAACTCCCATGGGCACAAGTACTTTCGGGTGCTCCTCCCAAGACCAGATCGGGCCCTAAATGCACAGCATTAAAGATAGATCTAGACATCCACGATAGTTCATAGCCAATAAGGAGTTTCAAGAACAAGCTTTAATAGGATGATAAGATAAGATTTTTCATGGAATTCAAGGGCAAGGCCCTTGAGTGAGGACCGTCTTGTGATAAAATCTACGTGAAAGCATAGAAACTATGACATGTCGAAAAAACTGGGTGGGATTGGCACCTAGATAGGTTGCCATGAATAACTTGAATAGATGACTCACAAGATAGACACCAATTCAATGGACACAAAAGCAAGCTGAAGAATTGGCACCTAACCATAGGATACCTAATTCAATATATCGCCTAGTGGAATGATCACTCATTCCACTGGCTAAGAGAATTCTCTCATGGGCCAAAAGTAGCACCATGAAAGGGCCGGGTTACCACGTTTCTCCAAAGTGACGTGGCATTAAAATGGGTACAAGGTGTTTAAGGTACAACCAGCTCAGTCGGCCTTGAGGGAATCCAAGGCTACGAGGAGACTTACGGAGGTTCCGATGACTAACTTGCTAGTCCAAAGGAACGGAATGTCCAACGGAGAGCTCGTATGTCGCCGAGAGTTGAAGTGTATAACGTGAACCAATCATGAAACAGGGACTTCATCTACGGACGTGAGATGAGAGTGCCAGAAGACCCGCGGTATGGGTCAAAATCGGGAGAAAACGGTGAGAACATGAATGCGTTAATTATAGAATTCATGTCCATCCATTTCTATAATTAACTATAATTAAATAAACTTATATTATTTGACGCTCGTGGGTGGCGTCATTTATTAATTAGCGTCCACATAGAGAGACGTTAATTTTATAATTTTTAACTTATTTTATTTAACAAGAATTCACGTCAATATCTATTTAATTGAATAATTTCAAAAATATACATTCAAAGAGACATTAATTTACATAAAATACTTTAGACAATTAGAATATATGATAATTAGGAGAAAAATTCAAGGATTCTAAATATATATTTTTTATAATTTTATGTTACATAGTTTAATAGCTATGGATTTTTAAAGATATAGTCACAAGTTATATATATATATATATATATATATATATATATATATATATATAATATAAGAATTGACGCCTTTGCACTGTGGCGTCAAAAGCATTTGACGACATTTAACTTGTCGTCATTTCAATAAAGTGTCAATCTTCAAACCTCCGGTTCTCGACGTACACACGTCGGAATCACGCGTTCTATATATCGAAATGGTGGGCTTGAAAAACTCTACCTAACTGGATGTTCAAAATAATGTTTCGTTGAGAGATGTGAGATCTTGAGATAGGGGGCCCGAAAAATGGTGCAACCACTCTCACTACCTCGGTCACCTCCCTAACAATACACTCATAAAATTTCATAGCCAAAGGACGCTCCGGTGATAAAATCACGTCGTCAAAAGAAAAACCTATAACTAGGATGCTACAGTAACCTTTGGAATTCGCCGGGTAACGTGATTATATATATTAAATGATTTAACTTGTTTAAACTTATAGTAAATACACCATATAAGGCATGAAAATTTAGGAATAACCATGAAGATTTTAGAAGTATATTTATCCAAAATTTTGGTGTGTGATTACTTGGGTATAAAATTTAAACATGATGTAATTATTTAATTTATTAAGATAATTAAACGGTAAACTACACTTAAGCAAGCGATGATAACAAAACATGAGTTTTAAACATGCAAAATTAATTACTACTATCTTTGGGCTTCAATTATTGAGAAAACCTACCTTTTTAGAAGATTGGGTGATGAACAGTGAGGGCCTTTTGCGTTGAATGGTACCCTGTTCCTGACTTGAGAACAAAGGATGAAGGGGAAGAAGAGGATCGTCCTTCTTCTTGTGTAGGCAGTTGGGAGGATGAAGGAGAGGAAGGAGATGCTCGTCCTTCTCGTCAGCAGGAAGAAGATGGAAGAAGATGCTTCACGTAGGGGAAGCAACACGTAGTAGCGGCAACAGCAACAACGGCGGCAACACGTAGCAGCAGCACCCTTCGAACATCAGCAACAAAGGCTCGTACATCCAGCAAGGGGCTTCTTTATAGATGAGTGGTTGGTCTAGAAGGGTTGATGGCCTTCAAAGGGAAAGATTTTCAAAGCTTGCCATGTTTTGATCAGAAGTTACACATTCCTTCTAATCATACCGCCGCCTGCTATATTTTCCCTTGATAAAACCCTAAAGCTTGCAACGCATGCAAGTGTTCGAACGGGGTTGGTTTGGATTGGCCTTTGCCTGTGAACGTAGGGCCTTTTATGCATTTATAATGGGTTGGTATATGTACGTGCATCGGTTTGGGTGGTCTCGTGTGGGCTTCGATGGATTGGTTGGTTCATGCATGAATACATATATATATAGGTGGGTTTGTCTTCCTACGTAAGGCCCATTATCCTATAAGTTTTCCTCACATTGACTGTGGCTTGGCATTAATATAATATATATATATACATTTATATCTATAGGTTTAGGCTCATATAATGTATATGGGTTATGTATTTGGCTCTATCTACTCGTGGGTTTTGATGTGTATGTGGATGGGCAAAAGCCCATATAACCCATGCATACGAGTGGGGATTTATATATATATATATATATATATATATATATATATATATATATATATATATATATATATATATATATATTAGTTAATGGGTTGGCTTTTGCTAGAAGGCTTACGTGGGTTGTGTTTGAGCTTGAAAAATACAATTTATTAGCAATTGAGTTTGTTTGATAAGTGGGCTTGTATTTATAAGACCCTCGTTTCTCTGCTAAAGCCCATTAGCTTGGAATGCTTTGGGTTGAGTTTGGGCCAATGGAACTTAACATTGATTTCATGTTTTTAGAGTTAAGCCTTAATCCTTTATTAAGGCCCATGCCATATATGTATATATATATATATATCTTAGCCCATTTTAGGTATTTATATACTCTTTTAAAAACACAAATCATTATCTTCAAGGCCCATTAATTATATTCATTAGAATTGTAAATAGTTTTACTCTAAATTAATTGGTAGAACTATACACATATTGTCCTTATTTTCTATATTTAATTATTTTCCTTGTTAGCTACCATTGTAGTCTCGGATATCGAAGTCGAGTTTGATCCTATGAAATCTTTATACATATAATTATATTTTAGAATGATATTCCTTCTAAATACTTGAATGATATTTCTCATAGACAAAAGAGAATATTTAATTTCTATTCCTCATTTATTTATTTATGTCTTTATAAAAATTTATCAAAATTTTGGCTAATTTTCCCTTTTTAGCTAATTATCGCTTTTCCATTTTATCGAAATTTAATTCCCATGACGAATACTTATAGTTATTTTATCTATTCTACACTTTAAATTTCTGGGGTGCTACACCCTCCCCCACTTAAAAGAATTTGGTCCCCAAATTCACATCACCTTCTACTCCCAACGAGGGACTGATTATAATTTATTTAAACACTACACAAGTGAAAGGAAGAAATCTAATATATTGGATGATAGGGGGCGAGCTATAATTCATTAGGATACTACACAGGTAAGGGCAGATATCTACTGAATGGAAAAGAACTAATTTGGGATTGAGGATGAGGGATACCTTCCACCATCTTTCCTTTGGCAAGTTTGGCTAAATCTCGAATTTCTCCCAGGTGCTTGTTGGGGCATTCAGCTATCTTATGGTCTAGGCTCCCACAACGAAGACATGCTCCCATTTTCTGATAACATTCCTTCGATAGATGGTTTCCTTTACCACAATGCCAGCATTTTTCTTGAGTTTGGCTTACCGGTGCTACCATAAACTTCCCATTCATGCACTTATTACATAGTTTGCACGTCTTACATCATTGGGAACTACCACCCTCGTTTGGCCTTTTCTTGGTAGTGTTGAACATCACCGAATCATGCGCTTTCCCTTCAACTCTTTCTTTTTCTTCCACCGCTTTCTCTAGCTCCTGAACTCTCCTGACAAGGTCTGCGTACGCTTGGACATCTATTAATACCATCCCAGGGACAAAGCTTAGCATAGATGCTTCCATTTTTTTTATCTAGGTTCCTGCAAGGATGAGTAGGGAATAATTTATTGACTCAGGAATTAACAAGAATACAACTTAAGTATTTTATCCTTCTTTTATAATTTTACCCCAAGCTCTACCCAATTCTCACGGAACTCCTATAGGATGACCGAAAAGGATACTCAACCTATCTCTGGGACTTAATGCCCTAAGGGTTTGAAAGTCGAAGCTCTGATATGACTGACAAAGATACTTGACCTATCATTGGGACCTAACAACTTGAGGATGTGAAAGCTGATGCTCTGATATGACTGACAACGATGACCTATCATTGGGACCTAATAACTGGAGGATAAGAAAGCCGAAGCTCTGATACCACCTCTGTCACGCCCCGAACCGATAGCAGCGGAACGTGTCGTTTGCTCGGAACGTGGCAGTTAAACAGTCGTGAACGATCAAGAGCAATGGCATGAGACCAAATAATTTAGAGAAATAATAAAATTTTAATTCAAATATAAGTCTCTTACAATTTAAATTTTAAAACTTGAAGACTCAACTACATCACAATGAAAGAAAAGAAAATGACGCTCTAATAGACTTAGACAGGATAACTAAATAAGAGACACCATGCTAGACTCACGAAAGATAAAAGACATAGGTTCACTAGTTTTCGAAACTCGCTTGCACACTTATCCCTCCCATGTGAGTCTCGGTCTCGCTAGCCACCTGATTACCTGAAAAATGTTGGAATAAAACTGGGTGAGCGAACGCTCAGTATGAATTATATCTCAAGAACAAGCAAATGGTTTAAGTAATTACATCTTTCACATGTAAATGCAGTAAGGCTATGCATGTAGAATTAACCGAGCAAGTGAAACAAAACTAGCAAGAATTTGATAATTTCATGTAAAAACTTTCAAGCAAGAGATATCCAAGAGAGATTTATAGAATATTGGCTATTTCACGCAAGTACTTGCCCATTCTTGGCCACGCTAGTCGAGTCACGCTAGTCAAGTCACGCACACAAGTAATATCACGAAAGAGAGAGAGAGTGTGTGTGGAATGTCAAAGATCAAACTAGTCATGCACTTCGGTGCAATGCCAGACACCGTGATCAATATAACTCCCATGGGCACAAGTACTTTTGGGTGCTCCTCCTAGGACCAGATCGGGCCCTAAATGCACAGCATTAAAGATAGATCTAGACATCCATGATAGTTCATAGCCAATAAGGAGTTTCAAGAACAAGCTTTAATAGGATGATAAGATAAGATTTTTGAGGGAATTCAAGGGCAAGACCCTTGAGTGAGGACCGTCTTGCGATAAAATCTACGTGAAAGCATAGAAACTATGACATGTCAAAAAAACTGGGTGGGATTGGCACCTAGATAGGTTGCCATGAATAACTTGAATAGATGACTCACAAGATAGTCACCAATTCAATGGACACGAAAGTAAGCTGAAGAATTGGCACCTAACCATAGGATACCCAATTCAATATATCGCCTAGTGGAATGATCACTCATTCCACTGGCTAAGAGAATTCTCTCATGGGCCAAAAGTAGCACCATGAAAGGGCCGGGTTACCACGTTTCTCCAGAGTGACGTGGCATTAAAATGGGTACAAGGTGTTTAAGGTACAACCAGCTCAGTTGGCCTTGAGGGAATCCAAGGCTACGGGGAGACTTACGGAGGTCCCGATGACTAACTTACTAGTCCGAAGGAACGGAATGTCCAACGGAGAGCTCATATGTCGCCGAGAGTTGAAGTGTATAACGTGAACCAAGCATGAAACAGGGACTCCATCTACATACGTGAGATGAGAGTACCAGAAGACCCACGGTATGGGTCAAAATCAGGAGAAAACGGTGAGAACATGAATGCGTTAATTATAGAATTCATGTCCATCCAATTCTATAATTAACTATAATTAAATAAATTTATATTATTTGACGCCCATGGGTGGCGTCATTTATTAATTAGCGTCCACATAGAGAGATGTTAATTTTATGATTTTTAACTTAATTTATTTAACAAGAATTCACGTCAATATCTATTTAATTGAATAATTTAACAAATATACATTCAAAGAGACATTAATTTATATAAAATAATTTAGATAATTAGAATATATGATAATTAGGAGAAAAATTCAAAGATTCTAAAAATATATTTTTTATAATTTTATGTTACATAGTTTAATAGATATGGATTTTTAAAGATATAGTCACAACTTATATATATATATATATATATATATATATATATATATAATATAAGAATTGACGCCTTTGCACTGTGGCGTGAAAAGTATTTGACGACATTTAACTTGTCGTCATTTCAATAAAGTGTCAATCTTCAAACCTCCGGTTCTCGACGTACACACGTCGGAATCACGCGTTCTATATATCGAAATGACGGGCTCGAAAAACTCTACCTAATTGGATGTTCAAAATAATGTTTCGTTGAGAGATGTGAGATCTTGAGATAGGGGGCCGGAAAAATGGTGCAACCACTCTCACTACCTCGGTCACCTCCCCAACAATACACTCATAAAATTGCATAGCCAAAGGACGCTCCGGTGATAAAATCACGTCGTCAAAAGAAAAACCTATAACTAGCATGCTACAGTAACCTTTGGAATTCGTCGGGTAACGTGATTATATATATTAAATGATTTAACTTGTTTAAACTTATAGTAAATACACCATATAAGGCATGGAAATTTAGGAATAACCATGAAGATTTTAGAAGTATATTTATCCAAAATTTTGGTGTGTGATTACTTGGGTATAAAATTTTAACATGATGTAATTATTTAATTTATTAAGATAATTAAACGGTAAACTACACTTAAGCAAGCGATGATAACAAAACATGAGTTTTAAACATGCAAAAATAATTACTACTATCTTTGGGCTTCAATTATTGAGAAAACCTACCTTTTTAGAAGATTGGGTGATGAACAGTGAGGGCCTTTTGCGTTGAACAGTACCATGTTCCTGACTTGAGAACAAAGGATGAAGGGGAAGAAGAGGATCGTCCTTCTTCTTGTGCAGGCGGTTGGGAGGATGAAGGAGAGGAAGGAGATGCTCGTCCTTCTCGTCAGCAGGAAGAAGATGGAAGAAGACGCTTCACGCAGGGGAAGCAACACGTAGTAGCGGCAGTAGCAGCAACGGCGGCAACACGTAGCAGCAGCACCCTTCGAACATTAGCAACAAAGGCTCATACATCCAGCAAGGGGCTTCTTTATAGATGAGAGGTTGGTCTAGAAGGGTTGATGGCCTTCAAAGGGAAAGATTTTCAAAGCTTGCCATGTTTTGATCAGAAGTTACGCATTCCTTCTAATCATACCGCCGCCTGCTATATTTTCCCTTGATAAAACCCTAAAGCTTGGAACGCATGCAAGTGTTCGAACGGGGTTGGTTTGGATTGGCCTTTGCCTGTGAACGTAGGGCCTTTTATGCATTTATAATGGGTTGGTATATGTACGTGCATCGATTTGGGTGGTCTCGTGTGGGCTTCGATGGATTGGTTGGTTCATGCATGAATACATATATATATATATATAGATGTGTTTGTCTTCCTACGTGAGGCCCATTATCCTATAAGTTTTCCTCACAGTGACTGTGGCTTGGCATTAATATAATATATATATATATATATATATATATATATATATATATATATATATATATATATATATATATGTTTAGGCTCATATAATGTATATGGGTTATGTATTTGGCTCTATCTACTCGTGGGTTTTGATGTGTATGTGGATGGGCAAAAGCCCATATAATCCATACATATGAGTGGGGATTTATATTGGATATATATATATATATATATATATATATATATTAGTTAATGGGTTGGCTTTTGCTAGAAGGCTCACGTGGGTTGGGTTTGAGCTTGAAAAATACAATTTATTAGCAATTGAGTTTGTTTGATAAGTGGGCTTGTATTTATAAGACCCTCGTTTCTCTGCTAAAGCCCATTAGCTTGAAATGCTTTGGGTTAGGTTTGGGCCAATGGAACTTAACATTGATTTCATGTTTTTAGGGTTAAGCCTTAATCCTTTATTAAGGCCCATGCCACCTATATATCTATATATATATATGTGTGTGTGTGTGTGTGTGTATATATATATATATATCTCTCTCTCTTAGCCCATTTTAGGTATTTATATACTCTTTTAAAAACCCAAATCATTATCTTCAAGGCCCATTAATTATATTCATTAGAATTGTAAATAGTTTTACTCTAAATTAATTGGTAGAACTATACACATATTGTCCTTATTTCCTATATTTAATTATTTTCCTTGTTAGCTATCATTGTAGTCTCGGGTATCGAAGTCGGGTTTGATCCTATGAAATCTTTGTACATATAATTAAAATTTGGAATGATATTCCTTCTAAATACTTGAATGATATTTCTCATAGATAAAAGGGAATATTTAATTTCTATTCCTCATTTATTTATTTATGTCTTTATAAATATTTATCAAAATTTTGGCTAATTTTCCCTTTTTAGCTAATTATCACTTTTCCTTTTTATCGAAATTTAATTCCCATGACGAATACTTATAGTTATTTTATCTATTCTACACTTTAAATTTCTGGGGTGCTACATTTTCTAACCCTTTTATGTGTTTTAAGAAGCAAGCCTTGAAGCGCTCAACCCGTCAGATGGTCAGAGGAGAAACTTCGCCGCCGTTGCCGCCGCCGGTGAATCCTACGGGGGACGCAGTGCCACCGCCGGCCGAGGAGGCACCCCTCACGATCATCAAGATGCCGGAGGAAGAGGTGCCACCACCGGCGGACGAAGCACTGGCGACAACGACCGAGACCCCGGTGAAGGCTCCACGTTCTTCCGAGGTAGGCCACAACTAAACCCCCCCTCCCATTTTGATTGTTTTAATGGATGCATGCTAGCTTAGGTGAAGGGAATGGGGCATACGACCACTTGGAAATGGTTGCAAGGCCTCTAGGGCCATCACCCACGGTGGGGGAGAGCTCGGGTGTCGATGGGCATGGCGAGTAGAAAACGGTCTTAATAGGGACCGCCTAGGATATACACGGTCCACATAGGACCGTTTGGGAGGGTAAACAGCCCAAACCAAACCATCCCAAAGGCTGAACGGTCCATGGGGGACCGCCCTATAGGATTCAAACCGGTGGGGTAGAAGCGGTCTATGTCAGACCGTTACGGACTTAGACGGTCCTTCTGAGACCATTCAAAACTGAACCATGGAGAACAAAACGGTCTCAAACAGACCGTCTATAAGTGAAAACGGTCAAAGGATGACCGTATAGATCCATATCAGATGAGAGGGCCTAGGGGAATGAAAGCGGTCTAGGTCAGACCGTTTGATGGCTCCGACAGTTCCCCTGGGACCGCTTAGAGATTGAACCATGGAGAACAAAACGATCTCTAACATATCGTCCATTAGGCCAAACGGTCAACAGGTGACCGTGTAGGTTAAGATGAATGGGAGGGTTTATGGGGAATGAAACACGGTCCAGTGGGGATCGCTGGGGATTCAAATGGTCAATCAACGACCGTTGGAGGGATTCATAAACGGTCCTGAGGGGGCCGCCTACTATACAAGATTGCATTTTTTTTCTTTTATTATATATATATATATATATATATATATATATTGCAATGCATGACTTATTATGAACTAAATGACTGATGCAAATTGTTTAACTATATGTAGGGAAAGCGTCAGACCCGGATCTCGTGGCTTCAAGTCCGTGCAGTGTACCTATCACTGCCGGACTTCCAGCAGGAGCGGCTGGTAGCAATGGGATTCGGGGAGTTCCTAGGCATGGAGGTCACTCGGCTCGACACCGCGCTCCTGTATGCGCTACACGATCGGTGGGACCCGGTGAGCCGCACGTTCCTCTTCCCATGGGGCCACATGGTCCCGACGCTGGAGGACGTGGCGCGCATCACTGGCCTACGTGTGCACGGGATGCCGATGAGCGAGAGGACCTTCACCGACTATAGAGAGCTAGCCCAGAGGCTACTGGGCCTGGAGCTGCATAGGCCGGAGCGCCAGTCGACGACCCTACAGAGAGCGAAGCTGCAGGAGAGCCTAGGCCTGTAGGGAGCGAGGATTGCCACTGGAGAGCTGCCGGAGCAGCACTTGGGACGGCTCATGGACCAAGCGCGGGAGCGAGAAGCAGCCGCTCTGGGACTAGAGGCAGACATCATCTTGAGGAAGTTCCTGATGCTGCTCTTTGGGGGGCTGTTGTTTGCCACCCAGGCGGACAGCATTAGCTGCCGGCTGCTGCCCTTGCTGGAGGAGGTGGACAACGTTGGAGAGTACGCGTGGGGTGCGACGGTCCTCGCTTTCCTTTTCGACACTCTGAGTTCCACCAGCCGGCGCACAATGCTCGATGGCTTCTCTCCACTGCTATAGGTATGACTCAATTCCTAAAATGATTATGCAATTGTTATCCCTATATGATTTCTGTGTGCTGACATTTGATGCAATGCAATGCAGGTGTGGGCCTACTTGCACCTCCCTGGGCTGGGGAGAGGAGAGGAGACGTACCCCGACCAGCTGCCCAACGCGAGATGGTGGACAGCACCACGGGAGGTGGGCTCCCTACGTCGCCAGGTCCGTGCGATTCAGGACGACCTCGACCCACTTCCCTATGCTTCAGTAAGATCTAAACTTGGACTTTGTGAAAATGCAACTATATGCTTGTTATGCTGACGCACTTGCCTATTTGACAGGTTCGGTGAACGCCCAACTAGGGAGAGGGGCACAAGGGCCAGCCGTGGGTGGTGGCGGCCCTAGCGTACATGGGACGAGACATCTGGCTCCATTGCATGAATGTGGTAGAGCCACTCCACTACCGGCTAGTGATGAGCACTCTCGGTGTCCACCAAGCGGAGGTCGAGTTCCCAGCTCGCGAGAAGCCGGAGGAGCGCGTCGGACGCCACGCCCGAGGACTAGTGGTGGAGACTGACTGGACCGTTAGAGCGGCGGAGCAGATCCAATATTGGACGGGGCTTGGGCGAGTGGTACGCGCTCGAGCAGAGAGCGAGCAAGCCTACCGGACGGCCTATGCCAGACGCTATGGAGATCAAGTCTTCCGTGGCACTCGACGACAGGTACGCCTCTAACCTTATGTTTACTAATATGCTTTATGATTACAATGCATTGACACTTTGACATTCTGAATGTAGCTCGACCCCCAGGGACAGATTGCGGAGCTCCAGGGGCTACTCTACTCTATAGTCCAGCAGCGGGACGAGCTCCGGCTTTCTTTGGACCTCCTAGTAAGTTCTACTCAACCTCAGACTTAAAAATGTTTATGATATGCATTATGAACCTGACATGCCCCTATTTTGCAGCGAGCCGAGGGAGCCCAGCGCCAGGGAGCCGACGCACCATCTTCCTCCCAGCCCGCCGTAGATCGGGCCGAGCGGGATGCTGAATTTGCCTAGGCAGTGGCACGGGCCGAGGAGGCCGAGGCCGCACTCGCCGAGAGCGTAAGTAAACGGTTGTACTTTCCCTCTTGTTGATTATGAATATGAATGCAACTAGTTGACTATGATGTATGTGCGCAGACGACCGAGCTGGCAGCGGCACTGAGTGAGGTCACTCGACTGAGAGGGGAACTGGAGCGTAGCCGCCTGGAGGACGTGACAGAGCTGGCACTCCTTCGAGCGGGGCTAGAGTGACTCCGGGCTGAGGCTGTGGAGACGGAGCGCATCTGGGCAGAGTGGGACCGGTCCCGACTCCATGTGGCTAAGCTGGAGGGTGCTGTAGAGGCCTATGAGCGGATGTACCGGAGGCCAGAGCGCAGCGGAGCCCCGAGTGGCACGCACGGTACGCACAACTCCTATAGAGGGTACTTCATGAGTTTCTCCAGTCGTCGGGAGAATGAGGAGGAGGAGCGGCGCCGACGGCACCGAGAGGAGGCGAGCTCAGCGATGGTCCCGCCATCGAAGAGGCACGAGGGCGCGGGTGAGAATGGAGGTCCGGGAGAGGGACCGGCCTGATGTATGATCTGAGACTCATGTGTACTTTTGTTATGATATTATGATATAGCATGTTCTTATTTCTTCTTTTGATTTCGTAAATGTGTGCATGCTGTCACTGACCGACTGACAACGAATCCTAGACTGACACGGGAGAGTGAGAGAGGGACTCGAGAGACCGGAATAGAACTGGTGCAAAGAAATAGGACACTAAGGCAGCACAGAGAGAGAGAGACGATCCTCCAAATGGCCGCTCTAGGGTTAGACGGTCTAGCAATAGACTGCTGAAGGTCGTCCTACCACGAGCTCAAAGAAGGTCCTAAATGGTCCCCCTTGGGCCGCATAGGTCTGAGAGATGGCTCACCGTTGGCCGTTTGAACCGAGAGATGGCCTTGACAAAGACCGTTTAAGCTGCTAGAGAGAGATGAAGCAAGTAAACGGTAGAGAACCGGTTGTTTGAGGACAGCTACTAGCCTCTGATGGCCGACCGATAGACCGCAAAGTAGGAAACTCTGGTAGCTCCGATTGGGACTCTCTTGGAGAGTCCCAAACCGTGGGCAAGGAGTCCTAATCCATGCTAAAGCCTATCCTAACCCATTTTGGTGCTATCCTACCTCAATCCTAATGGGATTAGGCCAAGTGTTTAGCCTCTATAAGTAGGAGGCATCTTAAACTCATTTCTCACAGAACACCCCTCTTCTAGGTCTTGAAACCCTTGCTAAACCTTCCCAAATCAACATGAAGAGGGCTCTTGAAGGAAGCTCCAAGGGTGAGGTGGGTTACCACTGGCCAAAGTTGGCCAAAAAAGAGTACGGGGTACTGCAAAGGTTGACTGCCATCCCCGGGCATCTGAGCTCCAGCCCTTTGAGAGAGGTAAGTCAAAGCAACTTCTTTTATCTTATTGAATTTCCTTCAAAAAGTGCTTATTATTCTTTCTCTTTTCCTCCCCTTGTTTTCTTTTCCTTTTTTATTACCTCGACTCCTTCCCGGCCTAAGGCGCTATTCCACCCTGAAGTGGATGTCTCCCATGATCCGTGAGCTCCCCATAGCGGTGATATCCATCTTAAGGGCCTGGCACTTGCACCCTCTTTTAATTCTAGCCAAAAATTACCCCAAGCTTTCATTGCATTGGCACAGCATCACTACTCTAGTAGAAGTATGGCATCCCCAGACGCATGCCTTCATCTTCCCATCCTTTGAGGTCACTGTTGGCCCGATTAGGAGGCAATTGAGATGGGGGTGAATTAATTGCCCACCCTTTTTACAAAATTTTAGACTTAATTAAATTAAACCATAGAGATGGTAAATAAACCCTAGATCAAGCTTGATTAAAACGTATGAATGATAAACAAGCAAGCCCTCATAACTTCCTAGCGTAAAAATATAATCACTCGGATAACAATGTACGAGCGGACAATTAACCAAACTCTCGTCTCACCGACTCACACTCATTATATGAACGGATAGGAAATATCATTCAACCACATAAAGAGCAAACCACGGCATAGTGCTTTTTAGGTGGTTCGGATGCACCAAGTGTCGTCCTACATCCACCCCTCTCACCTCGAGAGGATTTCACTAAAACACGCTACATGACGGCAACAACCACCACACACGGGCACGATGGCCCACACACGTGGGTTCTCGCTCGACGACAAGAAACCCCACACACACTCGGAGCAAGCTCTGAAATCATCTAAAGATGAAAATATGATGGAAATACAAAGCCCAGTCTGAGAATAGAAATCTAAGCACAAGATGTCATAACAAACATGATCTTCCCCATAAATCCTTATAAAAATAAGGAGATTAAAGAAGGTAGCACTAGAACAATATAACCGAGAGATGGAAGAAGCCGGTGTTGAAGATAATGGCACCCGAAGCAATGGATGTAGAGGACGACGAACGCGGCCTCCAGATATTGGCTCGGGCTCGTGAGGGATGATCTCGACGTTCCATTCCTTCTCTAGCAGAGTGCAAAAGCCCCCTTTTTCTCCTCTTCAACCTGCAAGAACGGATAGCACGTTAGAAGCTCAAGGTGTTCTCTCGATCGGAACAAGGGCGGCGATATATACAAGGCACTATGCAAGACAATAAGACATTAAACCCCTTGCCAAAGCATCTTCTCAACACATACAATAGATGGTGGACACCCTAAGGGTAATATAGTAAACAAGCAGGGCAATCGGATCTAGAATAAGTGGGTTCGAAATAGATCCGCAAAAACCCATCGAGACGCTCGGAAAAAGTGTCGACTCATAGAGTCGACTCTTTTTCACGAGTGTTCTGCCAGAACACATAAAAGCAACACGCATGGAACAAGTGTCGACTCATTGAGTCGACACTTTTTCCCAAGCATTCTGGCCTGTGAACAAAACACCATTCGAGGTAAAAAGTGTCGACTCTTGAGGTCGACACTTTTTCCCGAAGGTTCTGTTTTCACATAATTGAATGAACTTACCTGAAGGTGTCGACTTCAGAGGTCGACACTTTTTTCGGATGCTTCTGACTTTGCTAAGTTAACAGAACCCTGGTGAAAGTGTCGACTTCATGGGTCGACACTTTCTACCAGCGTTATTAAGACTTAATGCAAGGCAGAGAGCGTGAAAATAAGTGTCAACCCCTGAGGTCGACACTTTTCCTGACGGCAGAAAAACTTCAATTAAACCAATTGAAACTCCACATTTCATGAACCAAGTAACAAGATCAATCATATATGGACTTGTAACTCAGATAGACATTGCAAAACTTGATTTCAACCCAAATCAATCGATCCACATTGAAATCCAATTTGACATAGATTCATACCATGGCCTTGAGTAATTGAGTGAAAAACTCCACAAATATCCTGCATTTTCAAATTGTCATTCAACTCAAAACTTCAAGTTAGCAATTGGAATTTCCAACACAATCCATATCATGTGAATCACTTAACCCATTTGTAAGCTAGATTCACAAGTGTAAAAGCTACATTTCAATATGAAATCTTCTCATCCAACAGAATGCACTTGAATCAACATTCACATTCAATTTTTCTCTTAACAAGACTCAAATTGATAGAACATTCAGTTTATCCTTCAAAGCCCACAATCATCAAATATATATATATCAATGCAAAACATATTAACTGATACATGACTTTTTTACACATGATCTTCGTCAAAACAGTCCGGGGCACAACAATCTCCCCCTTTTTGACGAAGATAAAACCATTGAAAAATCACTAAGATTTGCATGAAAGATAGCATCCTTTGAGTCAAAACAAGCATTTTCTCACACAAGCAAGATGCATGAATTCCATTCAATTTTGCAGAAGCAGCATGCAACCTTTTTAAAACTCCCCCTTTCAACAGTTCAACTGCAAGACAAGCATCATGTATTTTCCCTTTTTGTCAGAACAAGGCAGAACAACATGCAAAACATCATCATCATGTAAAACTTATTTCTCCCCCTTTTGGTCAGAGTCAAATAGGGGATTATGAGAAAGACGGAAGCAAAACCGGATATGCACATTTAACTCTATGAGATGCATATGGAAAGCATGGAATGAGCAGGCAAGCACATATGCATTCATTATTCTATAAGATAGAAAGCGTGTTCTCAATGAACAGGTTAAGAAATATGCTATAGACCGAGAATATGAGTTTCATGAGCAATAGTAAAAGGGTAGTGCTTAAAAAAAGTGGTAATGTAAGACTCATGAAATATGATTGATTCAAGATGTACATTCGTACAATCACTCCCTAGATGTATATGTGAAGTATGAGAAATGAAATCTAGACAATATGGATTTTCAAATTTTTTAAAGAACACAAGTAGGAACTTTTCCTCCCTACACTTCCATACACCGTGCTTGACTTTTGGTAGCTTCGCACAATCCCAAGATTATTTATATTTTTAAATGACAAGATGAGTGACACGAGTCATGCCCTTTGTTTCAGGGGTATTTTCCGGTTACTCGGTATCGTCACTTATGAGAATGTGGATGAGACACTTTTCAAAGCGAGTTTCTCCTTTCTTTCAGGAGGGATTCCCGATTTACTTGATGTCAAATCAAACTTATTGAATTTTTTGACGGGGCTGACAGCTTTTTCCTCACAAGTCACGTGATTTCTATGTAGGGGATCTAGAACCCTTAAATGTGTTGAGTGGAATAAGTGAAATCCTTATTAGTTAGAATCATTAACTCAAACGTGCAAATTGTGTGAGAGATTGCATAGAATGTAAGAGATGAATTAACCTATTCATTGTGATGTCTCCCCCTAAGTGTATGCACCGTTATAACAAAAACTTCCTCCTTAATATGTGCCATGTAACAACATGTCTACATCAAAGCATTTTTATTTAGCAAGGGAGTAAGGTCATAGGAGATATCAATACTGAAAGGTGTGTAATCTATATACACTCAAACAAGATGTCAAAATGGTATTTTCAAGAAAGTTGATTACTGGTACGTGGCGGAGAACGTAAGTCCGAAGACCATACTCACGCATAATGAAAGCTTCCAGGTGGACTTGATCTACCTTTCCACTGGCGTCATTTTATATACCGGTGAATCATGACATTCATGCACACGAATATGAAGTATATGCACTTATGTACATGCGGATGCAAAAAGATAAAAGCATGTATGAAGACCAAGTTGTTATTCACTATGATATGCACAAAAAGTAAAGTTTGAAATGTAATTGAAAAAATTCTTATGTGCAAAAGATAAAGCAGTATGAACATTTTCTTTATGAAAAGGTGTAAGGTGTGTATGTACAAACCAACTCAAAAGGATTTAACTCTCTAACCTGCACACTCCTAATTCTCTCCTAAGAAAACAAAACTGATCAGAATTTAAAGGTTTTGTAAAAATATCTACAAGTTGGTTCTTTGTATCAACAAAAATTAGCTCAAAATCACCTTTATTAATATGATCTCGTATGAAATGATGCCTAACTTCAATGTGTTTAGTACGAGAATGTTGGACAGGGTTTTTGGACATATTGATTGCAGACGTGTTATCACACATAATGGGAGTATTTTTCAGACTAAAACCAAAATCAAGTAATTGATGTTAGATCCATAGCACTTGAGCTGGACAACTACCGGCAGCCACATATTCGGCTTCGGCAGTTGATAAAGGCACACAATGTTGTTTCTTTGAGGCCCATGAAATCATGTAGCCCCCTATAAACTGACAGTGACCGCCTGTGCTTTTACGATCCATTTTACATCCAGCATAATCAGAGTCAGTGAAAGCATATAAATCGAATGAGTTATTCTTTGGATACCACAAACCAAGGTCAGGTGTACCGTTCAAATACTTGAAAATCCTTTTCACAGCCGACAAATGAGAATCATCCCTGGGACAAGATTGATATCTTGCACAGAGACAGACACTAAAATGGATGTCAGGCCTACTAGCAGTCAGGTATAGCAGTGAACCAATCATACCCCTAAAAAGTTTTTGATCGATTTTGTTACCTTTTTCTTCTTTCATTTTCTGTGAGGTGGACATGAGTGTAGCAAAGGGTTTGGCAGTCTCCAGTTAGAATTTCTTGACGATCTCTTGTGTGTACTTCTTCTGGTTAATGAAGATGCCATCATCCAGTTATTTTATTTGCAATCCCAAGAAGAAGTTCAGCTCGCCCATCAAGCTCATCTCGAACTCTCCCTGCATGAGTTGAGCAAATTCATCATTCATCTTCAAATTAGAGGCTCCAAAAATTATGTCATCCACATAAACTTGAACAATTAAAGAATGTTCATCACAAGTTTTTGTAAACAACGTCTGATCTATATTACCTCGTTTGAAGCCATTATCAATAAGAAATGAACGTAAACGATCATACCATGCCCGGGGAGCCTGTTTTAAACCATACAGTGCCTTATCCAATCTGTACACGTGGTCCGGAAATGTTTCATCCTCGAAGCCCGGTGGTTGTTCCACGTACACTTCTTCCTTGATAATCCCGTTTAGGAAGGCAATCTTCATGTCCATTTGAAATAGCTTGATGTTCTTGTGACAAGCATAAGTAAGTAAGATTCTAACAGCTTCTAATCTAGCCACAAAAGTGAAAGATTCATCAAAATCAATATCGAATTCTTGAGAGTAGCCTTTGGCTACTAACCTTGCCTTATTCCTCACAACCACCCCATCCTCACTAAGTTTGTTCTGGAAAACCCACTTAGTTCCGATTATAGGATGGTTATCAAGTCGGGGCACGAGGAATCACACCCGATTCCTTTGGAATTGGTGTAGTTCTTCTTGCATGGCGAGAACCCAAGAATTGTCATTCATGCATCATCTAAAGACTTAGGCTCAATGTTAGAAAGTAAAGCTAAGTTATCGTGAATTTCAACTTCCCTCATTGAAGCCCGCGTTCGAATTCCTTCATCCACACTGCCGATCACATTCTCCAACGGATGGTCCTTGTGTGTGGTCCATTGGTGTGGAAGGGTCGGATGCACTTGTTCTTCTTGTTGTGCTTCCTCCTCTTGCTCATTTTCTACATTTTGATTTGCTGCCTCACCTTGTTTGCGCAACTCTCCCTTTTTAATTTCATTATCACCTGTAACAATAAAATGATCATTATCATTCGACTTCCTCATTGTATATTCATCAACAACAACATGCGGACTCTCCTCGACAACAAGTGTCCTAGTGTTATAAACACGGTAAGCTCTAGAGGATAGATAGTACCCGAGGAAAATCCCTTTATCACTCTTCGCATCAAATTTTTCAAGATTGTCTTTACCATTGTTCAAAATGTAACAAATAGATCCAAATGGCTTAAAATGTGATATGTTGGGTTTCTTACCTTTATACAGCTCGTAAGGAGTTTTCTTAAGGATCGGTCTTATCATTGCTCGATTTGTGATGTAGCAGGCAGTGTTCACTGCCTCTGCCTATAAGTACCGTGGAAGACCATTCTCCGTAAGCATGGTACGCGCCATCTCCACGAGCGTCCTATTTTTCCTCTCGACCACACCGTTCTGTTGCGGGGTCCTAGGTGATGAGAATTGATGTTCGTACCCCTGCTTTCTGCAAAATTCATCAAACTCATGATTTTTAAATTCTCTTCCGTGGTCACTTTGAATTTTCTGAATTGAATAACCTTTTTCATTCTGAACTCTAGCATAAAAATCAATGAATTCATTACAAGCATCACTCTTGTTGGCTAGAAACAAAACCCATGCATATCGCGAGAAATCATCGACAATCACGAAACCATAAAGCTTCCCTCCAAGACTCTGAGTCCTGGTGGGACCAAACAAATCCAGATGCAACAATTGAAGGGATTTTTTTGTTGAAACAATGTTTTTGCATTTAACAGAAGTTGTGGTTTGTTTTCCTTTATTACATGCTTCACAAATTTTTGATGATTCAAAAGTTAAACTAGGAAGACCTCTAACTAAACCATGACGATTCAACTTCCTAATGACATTAAGACTGACATGCCCAAGACGGTGATGCCACAACCAGACATCTTCAGCTTTGTTAGCAACTAAACACAATTTTTCAGAAGCAATTTCATCAAAGTCAACCTGGTAAGTATTGTTACTCCTCACTCCTATGAATTTGACTTCAAGAGACTTAGCATCAACAATAGTGCAGTGAGAAGACTCAAAAATAACCTTGTGACCCTTGTCACAGAGTTGACTTATACTAAGCAAGTTATGGCGAAGACCTCTAACGAGTGAAACATCTTTAATGCAATGGTTGAGATCCTTACCAATTCTCCCAATTCCAATTATATTACCTCTGTCTTGTCCACCAAAAATTACCGTATCGCCATTTGTTTCTGCAAGGTTTGCAAAAAGTAGTTTATTCCCCGTCATGTGCCTGGAGCATCCGCTGTCCAGGTACCATTTATTCTCTCCCGCCTTCATGCAGACATGCACCAATAAGCAACCATGCTCATTTTGATTTGGGAACCCAAGCGAGCTTGGGTCCCGTGATGTTAGCATTTCCAAAAGATTGATTGTATTTACTGAAAAACATGTCATCATCATATTGCATTAACTGGCATATGTACATGTCATGCCCTATCTTCCCACAATAAAAACAAGTGGGTCTCTTCCTACCAAAATTTCTTCTATTGTTTACATTCCTAAAAGTGGAGGGGAAACTAGAATTAACAGTTGATGTATCATGGTGTGTGTGTGAACATTCTCCATGATGAAATGAACTTTTAACAGCATAGTGAAAACCATTCTTGTTGCCATGCACAAATTGTGAACTCTTCACACGTTGTTTTTCTTTTCCTTTCGACATCTTCTCACTTGTATTCTTCACTTTCTCACATTCAATCAATTTGGCATTCAACTTTTCCAGCTCATTTTCAACAAATCATGCCTTTCTTAGATTTCATCTTTGAGTTTAAAAGCATTTTTCTTTTCTACATCTAGGCATGCAATTTCATCTTCGAACAAAGTCAATTTGGATTCCAAAACTTCATTTACATTTTTAAAAATTTTTACTTGCATCTCCAACAGACTACATTTCTCACATGAATTAGATGAGTGCAAGATTTCATGGATTTTCTTCCTTATAGTTCTATTTTCATTTTTCATTCTTTTGTACTTTTCATCTAATTCCTCATAGGTAAGCTCCCATTGTTCATTAGTAATAAGCTCTGAGTCAGAGATTACCTGTTCCTGATCACTCCTGGCCATGAGGCACATGTTCTTTACCAGCTCTTCAATATTTTCTTCTTCATCAGATGTAGGCTCGTCCTCGTCCTCGTCACTCCATGTAGCCTTCATCACCTTGGGCTTCTTGCCTTTCACCATCTTTCCTTTCTTCTTTTGCATCTCGGGACATTCACCTCGCATGTGCCCCATCTTCTTACACTCATCCGCCGCTTTTGATGGTTCGTTCTTCTGCTTCGGATACTTCCTTCCTTTCTTGAATTTTCCTCCAAATCATCTTCTTTGGCGCAAGAACTGTCTTACTCTTCTTGTTAACATGGCAACCTCTTCATCGTCGGTGGTTCCCATAGAATCCTCTTGGCTTGAAATTGTTTTCGGGTAAGCTTTCAACGCAACGGACTTTTTCTTCTTTGTGTCCTCTTCCGTTCTCTTTATGTTAATCTTATAGGCCATCAATGACCCTATGAGTGCATCCACAGTGAGGGTACACAAGTTTTTAGAATCCTCTATCACAGTCGCCTTGGTGTGCCAGCTTGGTGATAGGGACCTCAACACTTTCCTTACCAAATCAGTGTCCTTGAACTCTCTTCCGAGTGACTTCAATCCATTTATGATCTCCATGAGACGTGCGAACATATCAGAGATACTCTCTTCCTCCTTCATATGAAACAGCTCGTAGTCACGGATCAACATGTTCGCCTTCATCTCCTTGACTTCTATGGTACCTTCGTAGATAAGCTTGAGCTTGTCCAACATTTCTTTTGCGCTGCTGCACATGGAGACACGAGCATACTCGTTAGGGTGAATAGCACACTGAATAATGTTTAAAGCATTAAAGTTAACAGTGGCTTTCTTGATACTATCATCATCCCACATATCTTCATCTGGGTGTAAAACATACGGATCATTCCAAATGACAGTCCATATTTCATGACTTTGAGCACGTAGGAAGACGGTCATCCTATTCTTCCAATAAGGGTAGTTACTACCATCAAAGAAAGGTGGCCTATGAATGGAATGCCCTTCGGGCATTAACCCCTTGTTCAGATTGTTGGCCATTCCTAACAGATCTCTCTAAATTGCTAGGTTTCTAGATGAAAACAGAGCCGAGGCTCTGATACCAATTGTTGGTCCGGTTAGGAGGCAATTGAGAGGGGGGTGAATTGATTGCCCACCCTTTTTACAAAAATTTAGACTTAATTAAATTAAACCACAGAGATGGTAAATAAACCCTAGATCAAGCTTGATTAAAACGTACGAATTATAAGCAAGCATGCCCTCACAACTTCCCAGCGTAGAAATATAATCACTCGGATAACAATGTACGAGAGGACAGTTAACCAAACTCTCATCTCACCGACTCACACTCGTAATATGAACGGATGGGAAATATCATTCAACCACATAAAGATCAAACCACGGCACAGTGATTTTTAGGTGGTTCGGATGCACAAAGTGCCGTCCTACGTCCACCCCTCTCACCTCAAGAGGATTTCACTAAAACACGCCGCACGACGGCAGCAACCACCACACACGGGCATGACGGCCCACACACATGGGTTCTCGCTCGATGACGAGAAACACCACACACACTCGGAGCAAGCTCCGAAATCATCTAAAGATGAAAATATGATGGAAATACAAAGCCCAGTCTGAGAATAGAAATCTAAGCACAAGATGTCATAATAAACATGATCTTCCCCGTAAATCCTTAAATAAACAAGGAGATTCGAGAAGGTAGCACTAGAACAATAGAACCGAGAGATGGAAGAAGACGGTGTTGAAGATAATGGCGCCTAAAGCAGTGGATGTAGAGGACGACGAATGCGACCTCCAGATCTTGGCTCGGGCTCGTGAGGGATGATCTCGGCGTTCCCTTCCTTCTCCTCCAGCAGAGTGCAAAAGCCTCCTTTCTCTCCTCTTCAACCTAAAAGAACAGATAGCACGTTAGAAGCTCAAGGTGTTTTTCGATCGGACCACAGAGGCGGCCACATATACAAGGCAATAAGCATGTTGTTTAGACATAAAAGCCCTTTTAAATCCTCTTCAAACCACATACAAAAGATGGTGGATGCCCTAAGGTTAATATGGTAAATAAGTAGGGCAATCGGATCTAGAATAAGTGGGTTCGAAATAGATCCGCAAAAACCTAATCGAGATGCTCGGAAAAAGTGTCGACTCATAGAGTCGACTCTTTTTCACGAGTGTTCTGCCAGAACACATAAAAGCAACACGCATGGAACAAGTGTCGACTCATTGAGTCGACACTTTTTCCCAAGCATTCTGGCCTGTGAACAAAACACCATTCGAGGTAAAAAGTGTCGACTCTTGAGGTCGACACTTTTTCCCGAAGGTTCTGTTTTCACAGAATTGAATGAACTTACCTGAAGGTGTCGACTTCAGAGGTCGACACTTTTTCCGGACGCTTCTGACTTTGCTAAGTTAACAGAACCCTGGTGAAAGTGTCGACTTCATGGGTCGACACTTTCTGCCAGTGTTATTAAGACTTAACGCAAGGCAGAGAGCGTGAAAATAAGTATCGATCCCTGAGGTCGACACTTTTCCTGACAGCAGAAAAACTTCAATTAAACCAATTGAAACTCCACATTTCATGAACCAAGTAACAAGATCAATCATATAAGGACTTGTAACTCAGATAGACATTACAAAACTTGATTTCAACCCAAATCAATCCATCCACATTGAAATCTAATTAGACATACATTCATACCATGGCCTTGAGTAATTGAGTGAAAAACTCCACAAATATCCTGCATTTTCAAATTGTCATTCAACTCAAAACTTTAAGTTAGCAATTGGAATTTCCAACACAATCCATATCATGTGAATCACTTAACCCATTTGTAAGCTAGATTCACAAGTGTAAAAGCTACATTTCAATATGAAATCTTCTCATCCATTTGCTACCCAGCACTAAGGATATCCGTACCATGATTGGCCCACATCACATCCATTTGCTACCCCTGAGCCAGTGGGTCATAGCTCATTGTAAGAATAAGTGTGGGTGGGATGAAGCCATAGCCAAAGCTGTTTCTATCTGCTTATGCGGTGTCATACTCTTCCCCTCTACCGACCATGTTCTAGACATTCCCAACCTTAGCACCATTAGTGGGCTCTGGCAGAGTCTTTTAATCTCTCAGGCCGTTCTTTCCTACTTGTATGAGGGTCTCGGCTCAACAGCCTTAGGGGGCCTACTCTCTGGCTCTATGATCCTTCTTGAGTGCTGGATGGGGGTCAAGCTGAAGTTCATTCCTAGGGAGGATATCACTTCCGTCAGTCATATCTTTGGGAGCCATCCACTGTTCCTTATTAGCAGCGCTTTCATGTTCTCTCAGTAGGTGGAGTGTCGGACCGCGGACAAGAAGACCAGGGATGAATGGCGTCTCTACCTCAACACTCTGCCCTTGGACCGGTTCGTGATGCACCCATTCTTCCTCCATGACACCACCCTCAGGCTTCCTAGGAGGCTTAGACTTAACTTGAGGCTCGTGGGAGACACCACCTTGGCGATGTACACCCCCCCACTGGTTTTTTCTACAGGTTGGACTCCCCCATACTACAATTCCAGCGCTACCCCATCTTCTTGCGCTACAGGCGAGGAGACTCAGGACGGAGGAGGATGAGTAGGTGGTCAAGAGTGCCCTGATCATGTGGGAGGTCAGTAGGGTGCGTACCCTACCGGTAGAGGTGACAGAGCTTCAGAAGGAGTATCATGCCTATGTGAGAGAGTTGCGTGAGATTCGACCTCACGGGGATGCCCGGTTGAGGATTGAGCCATTTTTCTTTTATGATGTATAGAGACCTATGGATTGATGTTGATTTGCTTGATCTTGAATAAAGGAATGGAATGCTTTGATTGAATGAGATTGGCCTTCTCTTTTGTGCATTCGTGTGCATTGAGGTGGTTCTCTGGGAAGAAAGCGATCACAAGAGACCGCTTAATAGGCAGTCATCATTTGACCGCTGACTTAAGTGAAATGGTCTTAGCTAGACCGCTCAATGGACGGATGTGAGGGGTTCATAACCAAGGACCTGAGCGGTCTATCGAGTGATCGTTTTAAGCACGTGGGACGGTTGGTGAAGGATCGCTTAAATAACAAGCGGTCGTGTGCAGACCGCAGCACCCTAGGTGTAAAGACGAGCCAGTGGGCTCGTGAAATAGGAATCTGGGGAATGAAAGCGGCCTTCTGGAGACCGTCTAGAAGAATGAAACGATCACATTGTGACCGCTTGAGTTGGTTGAAACGGTCGCCGAGAGACCATTTACCTATAGATGCCATAAACCTGTCCCTGCACACATACTTAAATACAAAATAGGTTAGATCTGTTTTAGGCTTAACTCCTTGCCTGCAGCAAGTTAGGGAATGACCAATCCTTGATTTTCGGTCAAGGGGGTAAGCCTTATTAAATAGGCAAAACTAATAACACATGAAAATGCAATGCATGCCATGAAATACAAGGGACTATGTGACGATCTTGAAAATATTTTTGTAGTTTTAGAAAAATATCTGATTTTTTATATTTTTAAAATATCTGATTGTTTAAAATTTTTAAAATATCTAATTTTTTTGAATTTTGTAATATCTGATTTTTTTGAACTTTTAAAATATCTAATTTTTTTGAATTCTGAAATATCTGATTTTTTTGAATTTTGAAATGTCTGATTTTTTGAACTTTAAAAATATCTGATTTGTTTGAATTTTGAAATATCTGATTTTTTTAGATTTTTGAAATATCTGATTTCTTTTAGATTTTTGGATATTGAAACCAGCTTAGACTCGGCGACGGGAGACCCGAGTATCTCATTAGGGGTTTCCCAAATACAATGTGCACTATGGGTGACCGTCCATGGTCATGGTCCAATTTCACTTAACGGTGCCTCTGCTAAGGCCATACCCGGGTATGATCTAGCCCTTGGAAATCAAAAAGAGAATTTGAAAGGAAAGCCGAGGATAGGTATAGAGGTTTTTAGGGCTTGAGTTCTTCTCATAACAACCCCTTTTCAAGAGATTCAGTCTGTTGCGCCGGAGCTTTGTGTCTGTCATCGAACCTTCTTCCGCTCTAGGCACGCGTACGACCGGGCTCATGACGTCCCGTGGGGAAACTATACTACCACTCTTGCCATGCCTAGTTTCATTCTTCGGAGCAGTTAGACTTTCGAGCTTTGAGCTTTGAGCTTTTAGTTTTTTACCTTGATTTTTGCCCCTCTTCATTTCTTTCTTTTTTTCCTTTCTTTTCTTTTGTTTTGTGATTACTTCATGCGGAATCAGGTCATAACAGGCTGCCCCTATTTGAGACCTTTTTGTATCGGGGTGTCTAGATCAGTCCTCGCCCCCTTATTCACCACTTGCCCCTATATTCGGCCGAAGAGGGGAAAAAACATGGATTTTCACTTTCCCTCAAGTATGGCAAAAGGAGAGACGTTGTTGCGCAAAAGAGGAAAGCCCAACCTCGGAGGTCATGTAGTGTGTGAGTGTTGTGCTGGGGATCTCCCTTCATGATCAAAGAGAAGAACGCCTCGCCACCAGGCCTTTGCTAGCTCGACTCTAAGGATAAAACCATTTGAGGTACAACCCATTCCACACATGAGATAATTCTTCGCCCTTCGCGTTGATTAGACGGTATGCATTCCCAGGATAAACCTCCTTGACTACGAACGGACCCTCCCAAATGGGTTGCATCTTAGACCTAGGACCTCCTGATCGAATAAATTTACGCTTCAAAACTATATTACCCACTTGAAATTTTCTTTTGATGACCTTCTTTTGGAAATGACGCGAGACATGCTTTTGATAAACAGAGACATGATTGGCCGTATTAAGTCTCTTCTCGTCCAAGAGTTCCAGCTAGACTAGCAACGCCACTCGACGTTCATCAAGATTAAGTTCTTTGTCAAGCTGCACTCTTAGGGAAGGGATCAAAATCTCATACGGGAGTACCGCCTCCATCCCATAAGTGAGAGCAAAAGGAGTTTACCCCGTGGGAGTACGGACGGAGGTGAGATAAGCCCATAGAGCTTCTATTGGTTTATCAGCCCAGTCAGCGAATTTATGCAACTCGCATGTTTTCTTGATGATTTTAAGAAGAGTCTTATTGGTGGCCTCGACTTGGCAGTTGCCTTGGGGGTACTACGGTGATGAATGATGCAATGAAATATTGAATTTCTTACAGAGGTCCCGGAGTTCTTGTGACACGAACTGAGGCCCATTGTCAGTGACGATGTCGCTCGGCACTCCAAACCGCGAGATGATGTTCTTCAGGATGAAGTAGCAAACTATGGTAACTTTGATATCCGCATATGCTTCGGCTTCGGCCCACTTAGTGAAATACTCCGTAGCAGTGAGGATGAAAGATTTCAGTTTCGTTTGGGACTTTGGATCACCTAGTGGACCTATAATATCAAAAGCCCACATGGAGAATGGCCAAGGAGCAGAAAGAGGATGGAGAGATGAAGCAGGAGCATGAATCTTGTCAGCATGGAGTTGCCACTGAAGACACCTACGGACATATGTGGAACAATCTTCTTCTAGGGTTGGCCAGTAATAGCCATGCCTAGGAATCTTCTTCGCCAAGGCCTGACCATTAGCATGCCCTCCACATTCACTCGAGTGAGCTGCCTCAACAACTTTCCAAGTCTCATCATCATCTAAACACCTCATAAGAACTCCATTAAGAGCACGCCTATACAACTCTCCCGTAATGATTGTGTATCTGGAGGCGACTCTTCTAATGGCCTTCCGCTGCTCGGTGTTGGATGATTCTGGGAATGACCCATCCCTACAATATTGCTCGATTTCGTGGTACCAAGGCAATTCCTCCTCTTCTAGGATCTCCTCAAGCTCAGTTAAAGACACCTCCTTCAAATCGTCTTTCTCAGCCTTCTTCTCTACATATTTCCTAAGGTTATCAAACCATGGATCCTGAAGGGAAGGTGCATCCAACCGTTGGACCACAATAGTCTCAGTGGAGCGACTGAGGGGGAAAGAGAGGGAAGAAGCAAGCGATGCAAGTGCATCAGCAAGAATATTCTGAGAACGAGGGGTGTGAATATAAATCATCTTGCGAAACTACTTAGCCAAGAGCGTGACTAGATCTTGATAAGGTTTGAGCTTAGGGTCACGGGTGCGATAGGTAGAGAGAACTTGGCGTAGCACCAGCTGAGAATCTCCTATAATGTTCAAGTATCACGCGCCCAGAACATAGGCGTGCTTCAATCCTGCAAGGAGAGCCTCATACTCGGCTATGTTGTTGGTAGCAGGAAAAGAGAGTTGATATGTAATGGGAATAGTCACTCCCTCCGGAGTGAGGAGGACGGCGCCGATCCCTCGGCCCTGAGAATTAAGCGTACCATCAAAGTGCAGCGACCAGAAAGGGTGATGAGTGAGCACAGCCAGATGTTCGTCGTGAAACTCATCCTGGATAGAATTTGTACAAGGGATAGGTAAGTGAGCAAGATGTTCAGCGATAGCATATCCCTTGATTGCTTTCTGAACGATGAAGATAATATCAAATTGGGAGAAGAAACTCTGCCAGCGGGCCAACCTACTAGAAAGGACGGGTTTCTCTAAAAGATAACGGATCGGGTCCATTCTAGAGATCAGCTTAACCTCATGGGCAAGAAAGTAGTGTTTCAATTTCTGGGCTACCCAAACTAAGGCTACATAGGTCTTCTCCATGGTGGTATACTTAACTTCTGCAGGGTTGAACAACCTAGAAAGATGGTAGGCTACCCTTTCCTTACCTTCATTGTCCACTTGTGCTAGGATAGCCCCTAGGGAGTCATCAATAACAGAAATGTATAAAATCAGGGGTTTCCCAGGGACAGGGCGTTGTAAAACTAGGGGATTAGACAAATAAACCTTAAGATCCTCATAGGCCTTTTGACATTGTTCGTTCCATTCAAACTTGGTTCCCGCCTTCAACAGCTCGTAGAATGGGCGGCACCTTTGCGAATGCTGAGATATGAACCTTCGGATGAACTACAAACGCCCAATCAATCCTCGGAGCTCAATGATGTTCTTTGGCGGTGGCATATCCATAACGGCCTTTGCTTTGTTTGGATCGATCTGAATCCCCTGCTTACTAACTATGAACCCTAGTAATTTCCCTGATGATACTCCAAACACACATTTCTTCGGGTTCATTTTCAATTTATACTCCTTAGCCCTTTGTAACACCTTGGCCAAAATAGCGGGGTGTTCTTCTTTTGACCTTGATTTCACCAGGATATCATCCACATAAGCTTCCATATAGACGTGCATCATATCGTGGAAGATTGCCACCATCGCCCATTGATATGTGGCACCCGCATTCTTCAGTCCAAATGGCATGAGTACGTAGCAGTAGGTGCCCCAAGGCATGGTGAATGAGGTTTTCTCTTGATCTTCCAGAGCTAGACGGATTTGGTTATACCCTGAATATCCATCCATAAATGAGAGGGCTTCGTACCCGGCCGTGTTGCCCACCAACTGGTGCGGAGCACGACTTGAGCCACCTCAGCATCCATCTGGCTTGAAGACAGCCTGGAGACTCCCCCATGAGTCTCGGCATTTATCATATTTAGTTAGACTTTATTTGTGTTTAATGTGTGTTTACTTCATTTTATTCGGTATGTAACTTTGATTGTAAGAGGGGCTTATTTGTAAAAATGGGACCCCTGGGCCCCACAGGACCCCAGGCCCCCTCCCATTGATCCACCTCATCCCTAGGGCCCCATGTGGGGTCGGTCAACCATTCAAATGGTGGCTTCTAGAAGGGTGGGCCAAGTGGGGGACATTGGAATGAAAATGTCAACAATTCCAACCCACCCCCACCTACCATGTCCCCCCCTTGCCTCCCTAATCAATGGGCTGCCCCCCCCCCTTGTATTTTTAATTTTAATTTTTGTGGATGGTCACATGCAATCCCAGCCCTCCATCTCCCATCCCTAGATCCAACGGTTGAGGATTGATTAGACATGTAACCTATATATGCTTGTAATTTTCATTTTTTGACGAATTAATGCCATTTGAACTTGGGAAATCCTTGGAGCAGCCCTTGGGCACCCCCCCCTCTCCCTCTCTCCCTCTCCCCCTTGCAGCTGAGAAGGCTACCTTCTGGAGGTGTGACTCCTCCCTATCGGTTCCGGTCATCATCGCCGCCGCCACGAGCCGCCACTGCACCGTCATCGGGATCGTCGGAGTTCTGTCTTCAGCCGACCACTGCCCGTTTCACGAAATTCTGCAGTCAACCACGAGCTCCTTTCGATCTGGGATTTTGAGGGGATGTTCCAGAGGTGTCAAGCACGTCCCACAAAATTTGGTTGGATATAAAGATCCCCTTTGATAATTTTTCATTTTCTCCCAACTTTAATTACCAGATCTGTCTGCTTCCTGCTATGATTTCCACCTTTCCTGAGTTTCACATCTCTGACCCATTCCTTGCTTTTTTCTGGAGCTCCCAGCTTTACTGGGAGTTCCATCCATCAACCCCTCCACCCACGATTTTTCTTGATTTTTGATCAGCTCTCCACCTATTTTTCAAAATTCGTTCTCAGAGCTAGCTACAGTGTTGTCCACCTATTCCCAGATCCGACCACCTTCCCGTAAACAAATCATAACAAATCACAGATACCTCCAATCAGTCCACAAAAAATATCCTCATTTTCCTTGTTCCAAATCCTACAACAATTATGAAGAGCTTAGGAGCTGAATCTGACACCTAGCTTGCAGTCAACGGCAGTTCTCAGACAACTCACCTGCAGATCTGAGGTTTTGAGTACTGTACAACAAGAGCTTGTAAATTCAGTAATGTCCAGATCCGACCAGATCCAGCAGATCTCTCTGGGCCTAGATCGAAGAATTTCAAGAGAGATTTCCAGTGATAGCTCATGTGCCCCGATCCGACGTCGGGATTGATCGCAGCGGCCATTCTCGCCGGAGCGCGCGTCGGAGCACAGAACCAGAAATCCGTGGGCAGCTAGTTCACGAATTGGGAATCGGGGCCGATCGACCCCCGATCGGTGTTTCCGGCCGACCGCCGTCCGTGGAGGCGCGCCACCAGGGATCCCCATCACAGCGGGTCCCACCCCCGCAGATCCGGAGGACAGCGCTGTCCGTGGGCCCCACGGACCCGTAGAATCCACCGTTCGGAAAGCACGAAAACGCGGAGTTTGGCACCGCCGGGCGACATCCAGATGTTGCCCGTCAACCCGATTTGCGTGATTCCCGGGCCCTGCATGTGACCTTTTATCTCCTTGCGTGGAGTGGATCAAATTATTGTACTGTTGTAATATTGTTAACCGGGAGTCCATGAATTGGCCGGGGTTGTCCTCGCCACGCCGGGTGCGTGGAGGTAAAGGTCTCAACTTCTCGGCATTCACTTGCTAGTTTAGTATATGGTCTTTTGCCGCTGTCGAGAGTGATAGGTACTAGCCCGTGAGTCCATGTCACCGATGTGAGTGTGAGAGTGACCCGTCCCGTGACTCGATCCGAGTCCGGAAGTGAGTTGAGTACCCGTGAACTCTGCCAGTTCTTCAACCGCGCACGATCCGCGTTTCCCTCGCTTGAGACGACGGGTGAGCTTGCATTTCTGTTAGCGACGTATAGCCCATAGGAGCTCTCCGTGTCGGGCCTAGTGTCTCTCCCATCATGTGTTGCTGGTCGTGTCCGCATCTAGAGTCTGACGTTCATACCACGTAGAGTCGATCCCCGTGTCCGTCCCGCATCAGTTTGGTATCAGAGCGAGTCGAGTCTAGGGTAGTCGTTGCATATGTCTTGCATGGTCTAAGTCGAGTCTAAGATCATCATTATTTTAAAACAAAAAAAAGGTGTTTTAAAATTACATTTCATCCTGATAATTCGGTATCTTAAAAGGTGTTGTCCGAACATTAGGCTACGCCTATCGGGAGGTCGCACACTTGCGGGAGTGATCTTCGGATCGATTAACTCCGCCACGTACCGGATATTGGTTTAGGTCTAGGTGCATTAGTCGGTGTTTGCATTAGTTAGTGCATTCCAACCTTGCATTGTCTAGTGTCTGTCTCCATGTGTCGGCATGTCTAGCATGTAGTTCCGCCAAATTCACATGGAATCCCCATCACCCGGGCAATATGGCCGTTGGTCCACCCATGGGCTTGGCAACCACCCACTCCACTTCCGTAGGCCCGAAGCCTCGGATTTTTATGGCCCCAATGGCCCGGGTGACTACCTCAAGTGGGAGGCCGCCATGGACACATACTTTGATTGCTATACCATGTCCGAAGCCGAGCAATTCTATTTTGCCAAGGACAGGCTTCTACACGAGGCCGCCGAAAAGTGGGACCACATTGAGCGTTTGAGAGAGGTTAGGAGGTAATGGCCCATCGAATCATGGTGGGACATGAAGAGAGAGCTTAGGAAGGTCTACGTGCCCCAACTGATCACCTCCAACCGGCCCCACCCAATCACTTCCAACCAAGTGGGTCCTAGTTGGAGGCAAAGAGCCCCACATGTAGATGAGCCAAGACCCAATCCTAGGACGGTTGACTACGGGCGAGTCCACCATGATATACCTATTCCAACCCACTCCGTTGCCGAACTTATGCAAATGATTTTGGACCGGTTGGATGGGGTGGATAGAACAAGTAATCCTAGTGATGTACTCCTACACGAGCCTAAGGAGGTAGCAATCGGTAGCCCCAACCCGTTGCCATCTATGGTTCCATCCCAAGGTCCTCTCCCCATCATAGTGGATCCTCTTTCCCCACCCACGAGAGCCCCATTGCCTACACCCCCTATCCGTCAGGAGGATAAGGGTAAGGGTCCACTTATAAGGGAGCGTAGTGGGTCACGACAACAGTGTTATCGCTGCCAGGAGTTCGGCCACTTTGCCAGATAGTGTCCCACTCGGACATCTCTAGCCCTAGGGGATAAAAGGGTTGGGGAAGCCTCACTCTCCGATCTTTATTCGGAGTCACCTCAGCCACAGCTACCCGTGTTTCTAACGGGAAAGCTACTTATAGCCGAGCCACTCCTTAGCTGGCTTAAGAATGGCCTGGTCCATCTCCCCTCCCATCTATGGACCCTATCCTACCTTTGGTGCCAATCAATTCATTTCACACCACTTTCCGGTCTAGTCACTATGTGGATACATTAGATGACCTTCTTAAAGGGTTAGACCGGCAGTGGATATTTACGCACTTGTTGGCTCCAGGCTTCGACCGACCCACAGATCGTAGTTTCACTCATCCCGCTTTAGGGTCCATCACCTCCGTGTACACCGTGGGTCATGTTACCACGGAGGTTCTTCTACTCCTCCCTATGCCGGCCGAGTTCGACTTCATTTCATTTTGCCCAAGGGAGGAATCTTACTTTCTACCTATGACTGTCGTCCCACCTCTCACAATGAATGAAGGTGATCATTTACACCTCTAAGACTTCTAAATGTGGGACAGCGATTTGTGGAAGCCTAGTCCGAGGGGTCATACCTTCTTTGATCCCTTCGACCCATTCTCTTGTGGACCCCGTGACCCACCATATTTACTCCACCTTTTTGAGAGAGTCCACCATCATACCCCTACCGTCTCATCTCCATTCAAGGATGAAGGAGATCAACAACACCTTCTAGACTTCCACACATGGGATCTTGAGATGAGAGAATCCATATCGAGGGGTCACACATTCGTTGATCCCTTCGATCCCTTTCTTAGTGGTCCCCTTGTTCCACAATCTCCATTCCGCTTCTTTAAAAGAGGTCACCATTATACCCCTCCCCCATGGACCGGGCCATCGGCACCCACCGAGTCCGTTCACAGGCGAGAGACACCCGACCCTCCTGTCCCACCCAAACCTCCCAAATCCACAGGACCGTCTTATGATTGTACCGACCCTCGGTCACACCTAAGGTATGCATGGCACACATTCGGATGTCCTGGACCACCTTGCATATGATTGGGTTTGACTAACTGTAGGGTTGTTTAGGGTTGTGTGTGCATCCGTGTGTTTTTATTTTGCTAAGCATTTTAGGAGTGCATAGTGAGTCTGCCGAGTCTAGTGCTAGGCATGTTAGGAGTCTGCATGAGTGAAGCCAGCAATGCACGTTACAAAGAGCTAGCCGCTGCCCATCGACACCACCGAGAGTTCCAAGAGGGCGAATATGTCATGATCAGGGTAAGACCTGAACGGTTTCCCTCTGGAACCGTTAAGAAGTTGCAAGCTCGCGGAGCCGGTCCATTTAGAGTGTTGAAACGCGTTGGACCCAATGCGTATGTTGTGGACCTGCCCGAGGAAAACGGTATAAGCTCTACTTTTAATATTTCGGATCTAGTTGCATATAGGGACCCAGCGGTGATCCCTAGTGAGCCTTTTGAGCCATCTCCTCCCATTGAGAGTGAGCCCACACCTGAGTGTCCACCTCCAGCCCCCTTATCACGGCAGCGTGAGCATATAGATCATATACTGGATGAGCAGGTGACGGTTACCAGGAGTGGATCCTACCCGCGCTACCTAGTGCGATGGAGAGGACGGCCCGCTACCGAGGACACATGGATCACACATGGCGAGTTGCAGCGGATTGATCTGGACCTTCTGGAGTGATACAGGAGCGATGCAGACCCTTACTCGACAGGGTCCAGTTTCTCCCACCCCGGGAGAATTGGTGCGGACACCCGAGCAGTTGAGCGGCGTGATACGCCGAGCCACCGGTACCGCACACGGAGCACGACTCGAGCCACCTCAGCATCCATCTGGCTCGGAGACAGCCTGGAGACTCCCCCATGAGTCCCGACATTTATCATATTTAGTTAGACTTTATTTGTGTTTAATGTGTGTTTACTTCATTTTATTCGGTATGTAATTTTGATTGTAAGAGGGGCTTATTTGTAAAAATGGGAGCCCTAGGCCCCACGGGACCCTATGCCCCCTCCCATTGATCCACCTCATCCCTAGGGCCCCATGTGGAGTCGGTCAACCATTCAAATGGTGGCTTCTAGAAGGGTGGGCCAAGTGGGGGACATTGGAATGAAAATGCCAACAATTCCAACCCACCCCCACCTACCATGTCCCCCCCTTGCCTCCCTAATCAATGGGCTACCCCCCCCCCCCCCCTTGTATTTTTAATTTTAATTTTGGTGGATGGTCACATGCAATCCCAGCCCTCCATCTCCCATCCCTAGATCCAACGGTTGAGGATTGATTAGACATGTAACCTATATATGCTTGTAATTTTCATTTTTGATGAATTAATGCCATTTGAACTTGGAAAATCCTTGGAGCAGCCCTTGGGCACCCCCCCTCTCCCTCTCTCCCTCTCCCCCTTGCAGCTGAGAAGGCTACCTTCTGGAGCTGTGACTCCTCCCTATCAGTTCCGGTCATCATCGCCGCCGCCACGAGCCGCCACCGCACCGCCATCAGGATCGCCGGAGTTCTGTCTTCAGCCGACCACTGCCCTTTCCATGAAATTCTGCAGTCAGCCACGAGCTCCTTTCGATCTAGAATTTTGAGGGGATGTTCCAGAGGTGTCAAGCACATCCCACAAAATTTGGTTGGTCATAAAGATCCCCTTTGATAATTTTTCATTTTCTCTCAACTTTAATTACCAGATCTGTCTGCTTCCTATTCTGATTTCCACCTTTCCTAAGTTTCACATCTCCGTCTCATCTTTTGCTTTTTTCTGGAGCTCCCAGCTTTACTGGGAGTTCCATCCATCAACCCCTCCACCCACGATTTTTCTTGATTTTTGATCAGCTCTCCACCTATTTTTCAAAATTCGTTCTCAGAGCTAGCTACAGTGTTGTCCACCTATTCCCAGATCCGACCACCTTCCCGTAAACAAATCATAACAAATCACAGCTACCTCCAATCAGTCCACAACAAATATCCTCATTTTCCTTGTTCCAAATCCTACAACGTTCATGAAGAGCTTAGGAGCTGAATCTGCCACCTAGCTTGCAGTCAACGGCAGTTCTCAGACAACTCACCTGTAGATCTGAGGTTTCGAGTACTGTACAACAAGAGCTTGTAAATTCAGTAATGTCCAGATCCGACCAGATCCAACAGATCTCTCTAGGCCTAGATCGAAGAATTTCAAGAGAGATTTCCAGTGATAGCTCATGTGCCCCGATCCGACATCGGGATTGATCGCAGCGGCCATTCTCGCCGGAGCGCGCGTTGGAGGACAGAACCAGAAATCCGTGGGCAGCTAGTTCACGAATTGGGAATCGGGGCCGATCGACCCCCGATCGGTGTTTCCGGCTGACCGCCGTCCGTGGAGCCACGCCACCAGGGGTCCCCATCACAACAGGTCCCACCCCCGCAGATCCGGAGGACAGCGCCGTCCGTGGGCCCCACGGACCCGTAGAATCCGCCGTTCGGAAAGCACGAAAACGCGGAGTTCGGCACCGCCGGGCGACATCAAGATGCTGTCCGTCAACCCGATTTGCGTGATTCCCGGGCCCCACATGTGACCTTTTACCTCCCTACGTGGAGTGGGTCAAATTATTGTACTGTTGTAATATTATTAACCGGGAGTCCGTGAATTGGCCGGGGTTGTCTTCGCCACGCCGGGTGCGTGGAGGTAAAGGTCTCAACTTCTCGGCATTCGCTTGCTAGTTTAGTATATGGTCTTTTGCCGCTGCCGAGAGCGATAGGTACTAGCCCGTGAGTCCATGTCACCGCTGTCAGTGTGAGAGTGACCCGTCCCGTGACTCGATCCGAGTCCGGAAGTGAGTCGACTACCCGTGAACTCTGCCGGTTCTTCAACCACGCACGATCCGTGTTTCCCTCGCTTGGGACAATGAGTGAGCTTGCGTTTCTGTTAGCGATGTATAGCCCATAGGAGCTCTCCGTGTTGGGCCTAGTGTCTCTCCCATCATGTGTTGCTGGTCGTGTCCGCATCTAGAGTCCGAGGTTCATACCACGTAGAGTCGGTCCCCGTGTCCGTCCCGCATCACCAACACGTCGATATGAGGAAGCGGGAAATCATCTTTAGGACATGCCTATTCAAGACCCTAAAGTCGATGCAACTTCAAACTTTTCCATCCTTTTTCATTACAGGGACAATATTGGCCACCCTTTAAGGATACAAAACAATTCTAATGAACTTGGCCTTATGCAATTTATCCACATCTTCTTTTATCGTTAAGGCCATATGGGGGTGGAATCTCCTTGATTTTTGCTTAACGGGCGTTGCCCCTAGTTTGAGTACAAGTCTATGCTCCACCAAGGCGGGGTCAAGGCCCGACATGTCCTCATAGGACCAGGTGAATGAATCGTTGTACTCCCTCAAAACCTTGACTAACTCCTCTTCAACATGAGGAGGGAGATTAGCAAAGATGATTATGAGCCTGGGATCCTCTTCTGTTCCTAGGTTAATTTCTTTCGTGGGCTCATCCACTGCCGACGTCAGCTCGTCGAATCTCTTCAAACCTTGTGCGTATAAATCGACAGTGTCATCCACGTCGCTATCCTCATAATTGATCGAGTCCTTCTCATCTACGATCTCATAAACACCTAGTCCAGCATCGCTCCATACCCCACCTTGCGCCTCATCATCCTCCAGGACAATGGCCGTATCTACAAACTCAGGGCATTTAAGGAGGATGTGGCAATGCTGAGCAAGATCATGTAGGAACCTATCAGGGATGGTTATGGAATGACGCGTCATTGGAAGCGCAGCAAGCGTGGAGGGGTTGGAGACACTAGAACAAGACCCTACTTCACTAGACCCAATCGACTCTACTTCCCTAGACTCAACAAGCCCTACATCTAACTTAGAGAATAGAAAATCTACAAGAAGGGAAACATGGGCCTCATGCCCCTGGGAAGAGGACTTACAAAACACAGCATAATCCTCCACTGAAATCTCTATTTTGAAATTGGCATTTTTTTGGAGACTGGTGGAGACCACACAACAAGATGGATCAGAGGGGGGAGGAGGAGGAGGAAGTTGAAGGGGGAGAGAGACGGAAAAAGAACATCAAAGAAGGGATCGGAGGAGGAAAACCACATGGTTGAGAGATCAACTGGTTGGAAGCGCCCACATGAACATGGCACAATCAACACCTCCGTTGGCATTTCTGTAAAAAAAGGATCGATCATGATAGGAGGTGAGCGGGGTATAGAATCCAGCTCTTGAAAAAGGGAATCAAGGCGAGAAGGTGACCAAGAAAAGGTAATAAGGGAGCTCCCCTCTTCCCGCGGACTTTGGTAAGCTGGCTCTGCTGGCATGTACTTCACAAGCTACATCTCATATTTTCTCAAATCTTCTTCTTCATGGAACATCTCGGCAAAGGCTTCGGAACAATCCATGGCATCATCAATCGGGCCCTTTTGCAGCAACGGCGGCTCGGTCACTGTGCAAGCAGCATTTTCTTTCTCTTTCTGGCAAGGCGACGTCTTCAGAGTGCCGGGCTGTAATGGCCCTTTCACAAAATGCTGACGGTAGTCCCAGGTCAGCGGTCTTGAATCTCCTAATACTGATAATGATGGCTCTCGGTAGTCGAGGCCTCTTCTACTCATTTTCCTACCCCTTGGGACGGGTTTAGTCTACCCCTGTAATTGAGGGCCGAGGCCCATGCCCGGCTGGTAACCTAGTTTTAGTATCATGTTCCAACCCTTGGAGTCTCTTATTTTGGGATTCGCCTTGATGTTAACTGATGCAGTGGCGGGCTTGCGTGACGCATATGCCCATGGAAAATTTAAATCCATCACAGACATGACCGGCCTATTACTCGGCTAGGGAGTCGACAGAATCTTACAGGAAATGGCTTCAACAGAGTGCACCGTGGAGATGCTCTTCACCTTCACCACCCGCCCCTGGAATGGGAACTTGAGGCACTGGTGGGCGGTAGAAGGTACGACATGCAGGCTATCAATCCACGGATGACCCAGGATGGCCTTGAACATTGGATCAATATCCAATACATAAAACTCTACGGGCATCGACAATGGCCCAAGCTCGGCTTGAACGGTGATCACCCCATGGCACGCTCTCCTGGAGTTGTCATAAGCTGCTATAGTTGTTGGAGTTGGCCTCAGCAATTCTTCAGAAATATTACAGGCGTGGAGGGTGCTGAGTGGACAGACATTTATAGAGGCCCCGGTGTCAACCAAAGTCACATCTATAGACACCTTATTCAAGGTGATTGAGATACACAACGGCATTTGGCGTGCCTCGGGGGGCGCCAATTCAGTCTCAGAAAACATGATGGCCGGCCCTTTCGTTAGTGTTGCTAGGGCCGATGGAAGGATGTCCACTGCCATGTCCTCGCTGACCATGACTTTTTGAAGAAAAGTCTTTAGAGCATCTTGGTGCAGCTTGGACCGCTTAATCAACTCCAATATAGATATATTGGCTGGCGTCCGGTCCAAGTGCTGCAATAAATTGTACCTTGTGCCAAGAAACGGGTCGGCTTCTTCTTGTTCAACTATTGCTAATGGAAACTGAGGGTTGGGTGCAGGTGCACCGGTAGAGGGATAACTTTTTTGGAATAAACGCCCACTCCGGAGGGCAAGGTTTTGTGCCGGCACGACATTAGACGGACTCACAATGGGTGACTTGATGGGTCCAGCGGGGTAAGTAGAGGGGGTAAAGATGGGGGTGATGATGGTGGAGGTGGTTCTGATAGGCCCTGGCGGGAGGATGATAGGTGAGGGGTTAGGTGAGGAGGTGACAATGGGGGGGCGTGACGGGCGCTGGTGTTATGACTGGTGATGTGGTGGGCAATGGGGTAGGTATAATGAGGGGTCTGGGGGGAATGGCGGGTGTGGTGGAGGCGACAACGGTAGGCTGAATGATAGTGGGGGTGGAGGATGAGGGGTTGTTGTTGTAGGTATGGTAGAGGGCCAAAAGGTGAGCGGGAGTCTCATCATCATAGGACCACCCAGCGTTGGGAGTTGGGCGGTGAACAAGGTTCACTTGAGCTTGTACCGGTGGCTTCGATTGTGGAGCAGACGGGTGGTTTGGCATCAAATTCTGATGAATCCCTAAGTCTTATGTAGGCTGCTGCTGCTGCTACTGCTGGGGTTGAGGTTGCTGTGGCTGCTGCTGCTACGGCGCCGGCTGTTGCGGCATCGGCGCATGTCTTCTTCTCTCTTTAATCTTCGTGATCAACTTATGCATTTCTACCCAATCAATCCGATGTCCTTCGTGCAAATCATAGACAAAATCATGGAACTGGTAGCACCTCTCAATCTTGTGCTTGGGCTATCGATGGAATATGCAGAATCTGGACGGGTCGGCGGCGGGGTTCCAGTTCGGGCGTTCCGGGGGAAGCTGAAGATCTCCGGTGTGCATAGGGGCCGAGAAGATGTCTGGCAGAGTTTCAGGTAGGGGAGGGTAATGAGCTCTCTTGGGGCCCGGTCGAGCAAGTGCGTAGCCATTTGGTGGAGGGACATTATGGTACTGTGGCGGTTGTTGAGGCTATTGTGGCGACGGTTGCTGGGGAGCGGGATATGATGGTTGGGTAGTCAGTGGAGCGACAAACTGGGGGTTGCGGGGATGTTACTGGAAGCGAGGTGGAGGGGATTGGTTGGGGAAAGTAGTAGCCTGCACTTGCTCAATCGTCTGGACTCCCTCAGTAACTGGGCCCTAGGGTTTTCTGGCGGGTTTGGGTTTCTAGGCCTCGAACAAGGAGTGGATGGGGGAGTCTTTAAACTAGGTTTGGATGAACTAGGCCTTACTGTACAACTGGTGCATATTGGAAATGTCATTCATAGCTAAGATGTTCCAGAAAGTAGGGATGGCATTGGAAATCAACGGCTTAACTTTCTCTTCCTCTGGAATCTGCCCAGGCACACGGGAGGCCATCTACTTCCATCTATCAGCATAGGTAGTGAAGTCCTCGTCGGCCTCCATCTTTTCGGCCACCAGATTAGTAAAAGAATACTCCGGGCCCACCCGGTCTTGGAATCTCTGTATAAACTTTTCTTTAATGACTTTGAAACTCTCTGCCTCCTCCAGTGGTAGAGCATAAAACCATTCCAGAGCTACCTTGTCCAATGAGAGGCAAAAAATATACGCCATGAGGCGATCGTCGTATTGAAACTACGTTGACTCATTCAAGAATTCCCTGATATGAATGAAGGGGTTGCCATTCCCGTCATACTTCCGGTACGCAGGGAGCTCCAAATGGGGAGGGAAACGGATGTCACAGAAATTGGGAATCAGGATATTTGCAAGGGATTGTGGGCCGACCCGCTTGTGAAGGAGGTCGAGCTGCTGCTGCATGGCAACCCACTAATCAAGAAGTTCCCGTTCCCGGGATGGAGGAGGCAAGACTGGGAGGGCAGACCCAGTATAAGGAGCCGAAGGATAGGTAGATGGAGGGGGAAGCCCGTAAGAGGGATAATGGGCCAAGGATGGGCTCAAATCCTTGGGAGCCAAATGGGCAGCCCCTGTCTGAGGGGGTGAGAAATCAGCCGGGCCTACAAGGGCCTGCGGTGCTGGAAAGGTGGTCCGATAAGGATCTGTATAAGAAGACGAAAGGAGCGGGGTCTTCCCCTTGTCAAGCATCTGATGGGCCGAGCTAGAAGCTTGGCCCGCCTCTAGATTGGTGAAGCGGAGGACTTTGGGTTGGACAGGGGTGAGATCAATGGTAGTAGCAGACGAGGCCCCTAGCCCACTAGCCAAAGATAAAGAAGGGGCGGTAGCAGACACACCCTGGGGTGGAACTGAAGATGGGGCATCTGGCCCTTGCAAAGCCTGGCGGAGAATATGGAGCTGGGTCGGATCCAGCTGGGCCATCATATGGAGAATTTGGTTGGCCGAATTATGAGTAGAAGAATCAGAGGGGGAGGATTGACTACCCTCAATAGCAATGGTCGGACAAGGAGGAGCGGACCCCTCTCTCCCCTGCACAGTAGTGACCCTGGGCAGGTCCTCTAAGAGTCCCTAAGGAAGGGATTCCTCGCGGGAGTGAGAGAGATCGTAGGAAGACATGGTGGAGGAGGAATCAAATAGAGGGTTGGGATAGGAAATGAACAAAGAATTTCCCCTAGGAGAAGATCCTGTGGGTGTGAAGCAACTCCACAAGCAACAAGCACAAAAAGAAGAAGCAACACCTAGTAAGCACCCTAATGGAGATGGCTAACAAAATGCACAAACAAAGAGGAGAGGAGAGGCAACCAATAATCAATCAAGTTGCAATGATGCGACAAATTTTATGTGTTTCCCCTTTAAGAGCCTTAGTGAATTAAGTTAAATGCGGGTTCTCTTAACAATGGGGTTCCTAGTAGGGGTGGAATGGGGACTTGGTTGACCCTAAGTTTACTCTTTCTCACAGATGCAACCTAGACTCGAGGTGGTACGGTACAACCTGCCCGGCATCCGTGTGGGAATCTACGGCTCACGGGGACTTACGAAGGTCCTGGATAGGGTCACCTAGTTGGCTCTAAGGAATATGGAGATCGTTAACCCGATGTAGTGATGCAAACCAAGATTCAGAGGGGGGCTAAATGAATCTTCCTCTGAAACTTGATCGAATTAAAAACTTAGCCTGAAAACTTTAGACTGATGCGGAATTAAAACCAACCAGGAACTGAGGTAGAAACGCACCTATCATTCATCTAATGGTTGACACATTTGAAAACAACCCACAGTATACAAGAACCTTTTAGGTAGTTCGGTCCTCCAGACCTACATCCACCCCACACTCAATCCAGAGTGTGGATTACTGCTCACTCACAGCTTGAAACCGTTGGGCCTCACAGCTTGCCTACAAATCGCTGGGCATTACAGCTTCGCCAACCGATGAGCATTATAGCTTAGCTATCCAAAGGAAACCACCTCTGCCGCTAGGCCTTACAACTTATGCCAACGCTGATACACAGCTTAGCTGAAATATGAAAAACAAAAATAGAAAATCAAAATGTTTAGCATCAGAAGACTGACAATAAAGACAAACAGAAATGCTCACGTAGGAGCGTTGTGCCTTGGATCTGATGCAGAGGACATAGTAGAGAATAGATCTTCAAGACTTGCTTCGATTGCTTCACGATTTCTTCTCTCAAGATTCCTTTTCTTCACTCTCTTGCTATCAGCTCTCACTCTCAGACTTACACTCTTACTTCTCTCATATATCTTCTTCTCTTTTTCTCTCTCGAATATTTCTTCTGAATTCCATACTTATAGGAAGGCACGACTGGTTCTTCTATATATATCTCGCGAAAGAGAGGCGTGTGGAAATCACATTTCTCGCCCAGAGATTTTACCAAAGGAGTGCGTATTGGAGCCCACGTGTCAGATCTTACTTGACGTTCAATTTATCTCAGACTTTGGAAATTTTATTTATCCTGTCAATTAAAAGAGAGGTATTTTTCTCAAACACTTGGTAAGCTGGAGTTTATATAAACATTCACATGCACAGACTCATTACATGAATGAGAAAAACATGCACCAACTAGATACATATGTAGATGTGAATTCTTGGACCATTTTCATGCATTAAACACATGTGCATAGACCCTTGTATGCATAAAGCAAATATGTGCACAGACCTTTTCATGTGAGAATAAGAGGTGCACAGACCTTAATATGAAGGATGCAGAGAATGCACTGACATTTGTATGCATGAGACACAAACATGCACCGACCCTTGAGTGCGTGCAGCAACACAAATTGCACCGACCTATACAACCCCGATGCAAAAGTTGCACCGACTGTTATACCTTTAATATGAAGCATGCACGGACCTATGCAGGGCAGAGTATGCACCGACGTGTTCTACCCAATGCAGAGTATGCACTCTTCTACATGCTCGAGGCAAAAATGCACTGACCTTATGTATACACATCAGAGCATGCACTGACCTGGCTTTTCAAAGACAGAAATGTGCACCGACTCTAAACAGTGAATTGCATGGACTTTATGGTGTTATGTGCAAACATGCACAGACTTGATCATGTATTGAGAATAGACATGCATAGATATTATGCCATGCATGTGACAAATATGCACCGACCCTGAAGACTTATATGCACAGACTTCACATGCATTGAAGATAAACATGCACAGACCTTATAGCATGCGTAAGGCAAATATGCACCGACTGTGAAGACTAATGTGCACAGACTTTATGCATGTTTCTACAAAACCATGCACAGACCTTGTTTGCACTACCTAAAACAATGCATGAACCTTAGTGCAATGTTCTAAGCATGTACAGACCTATGTGAGCAAGCTACAAGAATGTGTACCGACCTTGTATGCATGAAGCTAGATGTGCACAGTCCCTGATATGCTATATAAACAAATGTTCACTGTCCTTATTTATCACGCACACTTAGCAAACACAAACATATTTGAATAGAGAAATTATGCATTTCAGTCTCACATGACTCATAGATTGTCATTATCAAAACTAGGGTTCCAATAATCTCCCCCTTTTTGATGATGACAACTATAAGTCATGTATGATTGAAACTAACAATGAATTAAACAACTAACAACCATTCTTCACACATTCTTTCAATTTCAAGCATTCACCAGTTGTTAATTATTCACAGAATTTATTTGCTAACATGCATAGCAATAGTGACATTCAACACAAAAATGTATTCAACAAAAATATGCAATATTAATATTTAGTAATTACATTTCTGTGTGCAGTAAGAAAATTCAATCCACTAAGAACAGTCAGCATCTATCAGAATTTTAGCATCTGCTCAGCATCTCAGTATCTGTTAGCATCAGACTATGAACTGTCCATTAAGGACTTTCATACATGACCTTGACCATAAACTCTCCCCCTTTGTCATTATCAAAAAAAAATGGAGGACCCTCAAACATCTGCGACTTGAGTGACCAGAACTTGTACCTCTGGAGCTTCCTCTTCCTCTGGGTGGTGTACTGCTAGAGCTACCTCTCAGTGGTATTGCCATGGGGAAAGGTTGAGAAATTCTGTCCACCTTGGTACCAAGAGCAGAAAACTTGGTCGCAATTTTCTGGTCATTCTACTTAACAAGGGCATGAAGCTCTTTGACAGTAGTTGACATATCCACAAACCAGCTTTGCATCATGCTACCCAGATTGTCTATTTGAGAAGACTACTGGTTGTGTATGTCAGCCATGAATGTGGAAGAACTAGTAGCATGTTTAGTGACAATATTTTGGAATCCGTTGACTAAGTTCTCCACTTGAGTCTGAACATTATCAATTTTCTAATTGATCTCCTGCTGATCTTGCTTGAATATGTTCATTGGAATCTTCAACAGTTCAAGTTGTATCTTGAGGTCATAAGTGTGATCAAGAACTTTAGACAGACTAGTAAAAGATGTAGCTTGTGTGTCTTGCACGTTATTCAAGATTTCTCCTGCTTGCTGGCATACTGCTACTAGGGAGTCCAAAACACCATTTAGTTTTCTGTCAGACATATGCTTATCATACACAAATTTTATCCACTGACTATTTACAGTCTGTTCTAAATGGCACATTCTAGCATCCAATCGATCAATAACATAGTTTATGTAGACAAATTGTGCATTCATCATACCGTTCTGATTTATCACAATGTTTGTCATATTAGTGAGCATTTTAGCAATATGTGACTCTGAGTTTGGTCCAGTAGAACTAGATGCTTGATACCCCGAAGGAATGAAGGGTTGTTCTGGGGATAGAGGAGGTTGTATCCCAACTGGAATTATTGGTCCATGGTAGGGTCCATATAAAGGAGTAGGACCCTGAACTTGTTCCTGTGGAGATTCTTCCTGGGGTTACTCATCCTGAATTCTCTGTTCTTCAATAACTTTGTCAACAATTTCTTCTATGGCTTCATCGGCTACTTGTTGCATGATTTTAATAACCATATCAACCATAGAGTGTACATCTAGTTCAGTTTCTTTCTCCCTTTCAGAATCATTTCTGTGTCCCTCCGAGAGGACTGTTTCATCAATCATCTGATCATCTTCAGCTGTCTCTGTGTGAGACTCTTCTTGAATCTCTTCTACTTGTTGATGTTCAGCTGATAGATCTGCCTGAGTAACTGCTGGTTGTTGCTGAATCTACTGTCCAAACTTATCAAATATTTCATCAATATGTTGATCTAGTTGATTCGATACTTGCTCTTCAGTAAAGTTCAATTCATGAACCTCTTGTTCCAATTGTAAATTTTCAATATGCTGCTCTTCTGTTTCCTTTTAAAGTAACAGTGGAGTCTGCTCTAAAGATTATATTTGCTCAACTGCAGGTTGTAGGTCCTCCCCCTGACTAATCTGAAGCTTTTCAATATGATCTATGATATGAGATGGTTGGGACTGTTCAATAACATCTAATGCAGCTATTGGAGTTTTCTTTTCAGCTAGATCTTTCACCTTACTGACTGAGGATGACTTCAATTTCAAGAATTTATCAATGAAATACATGTTGTATATTTTCACTTTGAGAATTTCTTTCGAAGTTTCCTCTTCTAATGGAATGCCCATTTTCCTGAAAATTGTAGTCAAATGGGCTGCATAGGGTAAATTTCTTCTTGATTCCTTACAGGTACCCATAATCTGAATAGTTATAGCTGGTAGATTGATCCTGATTCTTTTGAGTAAGCAAAAGAGAATAAATCTCTGTGACTCAGTCACTCTCCCTCTACCTCCAACTTGTGGAGTTATCATTGTGGTAAGAATATGATGCAATAATCTCCTTAGAGGGGAAATTTTATATGCATTGAACTGAGCCAGTCTTGCTTGTTTCTTATGGTTTCTGTGATCTCTAGGCAATTCTGTGATGAGGGAGTAGGCCGCATGCATATTGTAATCAAATTCACCTTCTACTTCCCCTCCTTCTGGAATTCTAAAAATTTTGTGTAGAGAGTGCCTAGATAAGTCAATCTTGATCCCTTTAATAATAGACTGGATTTCTGACTTTTCATAATCATATTTCAGATTATAGTAAAATTCCGCAACCAGTCTTGGGTAGTATATTCTATGCTTACCCAAAAATTTCTTCCATTTTTGAAACTTAAATATCTCCAATAGTTCAGGAAATGCTGAAATCATGGATTGGTCAACAAAATCTACATACCGGGGAAGCATAATCTTGCCCGCTTCCAAAACCATCTCAACTTGTGCTGAAGACTTGGCAGAAAAATCTTTTTCCTCAGATTCATAGTGAGTAGCTTCTGCAGCAATTGTTTTACGTCGCTTGGAGAATGTTTCCTCTGCCTTTTCCTTCCCTTTTTCTTTCTTCGGTTGCGAGACCTCACTAGGCATATCCACTAACAGTTGCTCCTTCATAGGGTCCGCCGGCTGCCGCTCCTCCATAGTCTTCCTCTTCCCTTTGCTCTCGGTGATCGGAGAGGACATGGTGAGGCGGTTGGGAGTAGAGGACGAAGGGTGGAGGAACAAGTAGAGGGAATGTGAAAGGAGAAACTAGAGAGGCCAAGCTTGTAGTAAGGGCACGAGCGATGGAGTCACGAGTGCGGGAAAGAGTTTTGGCTTGAAAGAGAAGGGTGTATTAGATAATGGTAAGTCGGGTTGAGAGTTTTATATGATATATTGCCGACTTTACCAATTTCAACATTTAATTACCCAGAATACCCTTTACTTAAAAGAAAATGCCTCTCTACGACTTTATGTGATTTACGATATATGGGATTATATCTTATATCATGAAACTTCACAAAAAATCTTTTGAAGCAAGATCAATGGAAATGAAACAATTTTATTAATGACAACAACCAATCAGAAATGCCATTAATCTTACTAATCAAATTCATCAGCCAGACCTAATTGAAAAGCCACTTTATATAGAACTTAAACTATTTTAATTTACCGAAAAGACATCAGGGTCAACCAAATCTATATTGAACTTTTTATAAATTTGATTGAGCATGCTGGTATTACTACACCTTTTTACACAAGGAAACATGTTGATCAAACACCAGAACCCCTGGTTACTCAGTGAAGTTTTACCTTTATGCTTCACATGCTGAACAGAGATAACATTTATTATCATGACTTGACCTCTGAATTTCTTTGAAACAGATAGTTAGTTTCTCAAAGTAAACGCCATTGCTCTGCCAAGACCATCTTCACATTTTTATTCCTTTTTGATTATTTTATGGCGTATTCCCTGGTCTCTTAACAGAATTCTCTTAAAACAAACTTAAGAACCATATAAACACCAGATTTCCCACCAGGTTGACATACTACTAATGACCTTCAGATTATTAAGCAATCTTCAGAGCAGTTCCACTAAAGACTGTTTTAAGACCATTGAAAGCACATTCAAGGATACTTGTGAAAGTTTTAAGATAAAATTTAATCTTCATAAACAAAAAATCACACTTCAGTTTAGATCAGCAGTTTTATTCTTAGTTTGGAGCATTCTTAGTAGTTAACTATTGAAGATTAATAAAGGTGACATATTTTAGAATTTACTCCCCCTGACTACCACAGTCTATGAACTTATTATAAAGACAAGATGAGAGCATGGATGGGGATAGATTAAAGAGAAGATGAGCAAGAGGCTATGAGTGGAGACCACACAAGAGCAAAGTTCAGATCTAGGGTGAATTTACAAACACCCAGAGACTCAGCCTTAAAAGTCTACCAACAACCTGATAGCCTTCTATAAAATCCACTAGCTCTCAACTTTCAGTTTGTATACAAGTCAATGCTTTCAATAGAGCATTTCCCAAAATGTTGACTTGTTATGTATATCTCAGCAACAGCACTCAACTACTCATCAAATTCCACTTCACTTATCAAAATCCAGACTTAGCTCAATGTCCAATTAGCAGTGCAACAATAACCATCAGACATTTCAGCCCCAAAACATTATACATACAAACTCTGATCAGCTTAGCTCCCCCTCAGAATGTGCAGAGATCTCAACCACACACTTCTTAATTTTCTTAAAGTACACAGAGATGTATCAACTAGATGCAAATTTATGATTTAAACTACATGCAATGTTTTAACTCTTGGTACTTAGCGGAGGTCTAGCCTCTACATATGGCGTGGGTTTCCAGACAGAACATCTACCCTTCTCCCAACTTCCATTTGATATACCAAGAAGTTATGCAGATTTATGCATCTACTTATGAACATGAATGACTAACTAAAAGTCTCACATGGAATTTGCATGAATCAGATTGTCAGCATGTATAACTCATAACAAGATAGCATCAATCACCAACTTATTCCAATCAAGCATGCAGCATTCCATAGAGAACATTATTCAGACAACTTCAATGAAGAGAATTGATAAGTGGGGTTTAACTAACCTATGTGCCCTGATTTTATTGAACCCCAATTTTATTTCTTCCACAAGAGCACACCTGCATCCAAAAAGCTATTTGAAATATCTTGGAGCCCAAGAGTTCTTGGGTCCAGCATGATTATTCCAGCCACTTATCCAATAGCATTGAGTAATAGTGTGCCCTAATTTTCCACAGTGATTACAAACAGGATGTTTATGCATCTACATGTTCCTTCCATGAATGTTTCCAATTATGGTCACTTGAGTGTGTTTATCATAGTGTGATAGATAATAACAATCATGCATGTGGTGACCATATCTACCACAGTTGAAACATGAATTTCTATCTTTGTTCTTATTTGCATGCATGTGAGAAACGGAATAAGACTTAGCATGCAAATTAGCACTATTTCTGAAAATATGTCTGACATTCTTCTGAACATGCTAGTTTCTATTTTGAGATGCATTTATCTTCTTGAAAACCTTCATGTCATCAGATATCATTACTTGGCAGTCATCCATCACATGACCTCCGTTACCCGAGTAATGACATGAAAGTTTTTTAATGTATGCATGTGAACGAGTGGGGAAATTCTTGATTACATGCACTGAGCTACAAGATTTCTCAGAGATGGAAAAGTTCTCATCATGGACAAACTTTGCAAAATTAGCAGAATGAATTTTTGCCTTATTCAGATTCTTTTTCTTCTTTTCAGTCCTTTTCAGATTTTTTAAAGGATTTTTAATTTTCTGAGCTGTGAATTGAAAAATAGATGAACTAGAGGATTTTTCCTGTTCCGAGCTTCTTACAAATACAGTGGAATTCTTCTTCACATCAAACTTCTTATTAATAGGATTAAATCCCAAACCCTCTTTCTGAAAACTAACATTTGAGCCAAGAAGCTTATTTAAGTTTTCTTTTGCCTTAACAAACTTTGAAAGGGAATTTTTCAGATCTTCAATTTCAGCTTGCAAAGAGGCAAGATCATTTTCACAGATGATAACCTGTTGATGCATACCATCATTTAGACTTTTCAAAGTTTCATTCTCCTGTCTTAACTTGGTTTCACAATTGACTTCATCTTCTTTTAAGACAGTTTTCCCTTTTCAATTGCTAACCATTTCTCTGACATAACAGTGTTCAAGACCATTAACTTTTTGTTTTGTTCTTTCAGATGGTCAATCTCTTCCAATAGATTATCTTCATAAGTATCAGTTTCCTTTTTCTTTTCAATTAATAGCTCATTTTCTTCTTTTAAAGATTTGATTTAACTCTTCTACATGTTATCATCGGAGTCAAGATCTTCAATCAATTCCTTTAAGAAGGCACATTCATTGCAAGAATTTTCAGCTTCACTTAGTGTGTTTCTAAGATTCTCATTTTCAGATTTCAATTTATTCAATTCAGATCTCTCCTTATTCATATCAGATTTTAGATTTTCATTCTCAGCTTTTAAAGATGTAATTTTAGAAATTGTTTCTCTTCTTAGGTTCTTCTTTTCAGACTGTATCCTATTATATTTTTCAATCAGATGTTCATTCAATGCAACTAGATCTTCATAACTGAAATAATCAGTCTCAGAATTTACCTGTGAAGAAGAGTCTTCTATCTGATTACTGTTGTTGCCTCTGGCCATCAAGCATTTAATTACGTCTTCTTCACGGTCGCTTGTAATCACGTCGATTATTTCAGCAGCACTCCTGCACTTGATACAAAATGGAAATCGGATAACATCTATCGCCCTTCTTGTTAGTTCTAGGGCCTTTTGATTTTCCAAATACTTCAGTCGGTCTGAAGCATTTTATTGGGATTTGTCCCTTAGAATGTCATGCGGACTGTGTGCAATGAGTATCCAAAGATCAGAGTTGACAGAAAATACGTAATCTCTGAATTTACTAAACCAACAGTAAAATTTAGAACCGGTGTACTAAGGAATTTCAGCCATCTTAATCAAATACAAATCAGATGATAAGCACAATTCAATCAGATAAAATAGAATGCGTCTAGAAGAGTCAGGACCAAATCTGCAGGTCGTTGGACCCTCTGTGCAGATAACCCGCTCTGATATCAATTGTTAACCCGATGTAGTGATGCAAACCAAGATTCAGAGAGGGGGTGAATGAATCTCCCTCTAAAACTTGATCAAATTAAAAACTTAGCTTGAAAACTTTAGACTAATGCAGAATTAAAACCAACTAGGAATTGAGGTAGAAATGCACCTATCATTCATCTAACGGTTGACACATTTGAAAATAACCCACAATACACAAGAACCTTTTAGGTGGTTCGGTCCTCAGACCTACATCCACCCCACACTCAATCCAGAGTGTGGATTATTGTTGACTCACAGCTTGAAACCGCTGGGCCTCACAGCTTCCTCTGCCGCTAGGCCTTACAGCTTATGCCACTGCTGATACACAGCTTAGATGAAATATGAAAAATGAAAAAATAAAATCAAAATGCTCAGCATCGGAAGACTGACAAAAAAGACAACTAGAAATGCTCACGCAGGAGCGATGTGCCTTGGATCTGATTCAGAGGACACAATAGAGAACAGATCTTCAAGACTTGCTTCGATTGCTTCACGATTTCTTCTCTCAAGATTCCTCTTCTTCACTCTCTTGCTATCAGCTCTCACTCTCAGACTTACACTCTTACTTCTCTCAGATATCTTCTTCTCTTTTTCCCTCTCGAATATTTCTTTTGAATTCCATACTTATCGGAAGGCACGACTGGTTCTTTTATATATATCTCGCGAAAGAGAGGCACGTGGAAATCACATTTCCCACCCAGAGATTTTACCAAAAGCATTCTTATTGGAGCCCACGTGTCAGATCTTACTTGACGTTCAATTTATCTCAGAGACTTTGGAAATTTTATTTATCCTGTCAATTAAAACAAAGGTATTTTTGTTAAACACTTGATGAGCTGGAGTTTATATAAACATTCACATGCACAGACTCATTACATGAATGAGAAAAACATGCACCGACTAGATACATATGTAGACGTGAATTCTTGGAGCATTTTCATGCATTAAACACATGTGCACAGACCCTTGTATGCATAAAGCAAATATGTGCATAGACCTTTTCATCTGAGAATAAGACTTGCACAGACCTTAATATGAAGGATGCAGAGAATGCACTGACATTTGTATGCGTGAGACACAAACATGCACCGACCCTTGAGTGCATGTAGCAACACAAATTGCACCGACCTATACAACCTCAATGCAAAAGTTTCACTGACTGTTATACCTTTAAGATGAAGCATGCACGGACCTATGCAGGGCAGAGTATGCACCGACGTGTTCTACCCAATGCAGAGTATGCACTGACTTCTACATGCTCGAGGTAAAACTGCACTGACCTTATGTATACACATCAGAGCATGCACTGACCTGGCTTTTCAAAGATAGAAATGTGCACAGACTCTAAACAGTGAATTGCACGGACTTTATGGTGTTATGTGCAAACATGCATAGACTTGATAATGCATTAAGAATAGACATGCATAGATATTATGCCATGCGTGTGACAAATGTGCACCGACCCTGAAGACTTATATGCACAGACTTCACATGCATTGAAGATAAACATGCACAGACCTTATAGCATGCGTAAGGCAAATATGCACCGACCGTGAAGACTTATGTGCACAGACTTTATGCGTGTTTCTATAAAACCATGCACAGACCTTGTTTGCACTACCTAAAATAATGCATGAACCTTAGTGCAATGTTCTAAGCATGTACAGATGTCACGCCCCGAGCCTTTTATTACAGCGGAAGACTAGCTCGAGGAACGTGAATAGCCGACATGGTAAGCCTCTTGCAAGCAAGAACGATCAGAGCGCAAGATAATCACACACATAAATGCAATTGCACAATATTTATTTAATTTCAACTTTCATTAATAATCAAATCAAATATTCAAATACAATCACTATTTCAACTTTCTTCATCATACTAGACTCAAGAAATAAGAAAATTACATAGACTCAATCTAAACATGCAGACTTCCTAAGTCTTCACTCACCCTTCATTCACTCTCGGACCCGCTATCTGAATATTTCAAATCCGATCCTGACTCACTTCCATCTCCTTAAAAGATTGGAAATAGGTAATGAGCACACTTGCCCAGTTGGTATCTTCGCATCAACATGATTAGCAATGTTTAAGTAATTAGTATTTTAGCTCTAAAGAATAAGGTAAAATCAAGCGAACGCGATAAAACACAAGTATAACAAAAGTAACAAAAGATAATAGAATGAGCAAGTATGAACTAACAAGAGCATGAAATGGCCTTTCATGAACAAGAACGTAACAAGAATGTACTAGCAATACCACGAAATCATCATCCAAACATCTTTTGCTTATGAGCAAGTATTTGGTGAATTTCTGTGGAATATCATGTATCAAGCAAGAAAGTCATGTACAAGTATTTTCATGATACCTGTGGATTTCACTTATTTATAGAGAAAGTACTCCCAGCATAATGCGACGCCAGTAGCATCATACCCCATGGTTTACAGTATATTTTCGACAATCAGCCGAGGGGACTAGCATAGAGCCCTTGAACACAATCAGTGCTCGATCGCATCTTCATGTATAAATCAAGCTATTTTCACGTTTCGAGCAATAAAATATGGCCAAGAATGTATAATTTCAACGAGTTCATGAATGAATGCCTCTATATGGAACAAGGAAATTCAATAATCATATTAAACTATGTTATGCCATGGAAATAAATCGACAGCATAACGGTACATTCTTTATCTTCCATTCATCATATTAAGTATCTTTAAACAATATGTCAAGTCCTAGACCATTATAAATCCATCTAGGAACCTTAGAATATCAACTCTTTGGTCAAACCTCAGGTTAAAGATTTTAGAACCGTGACAGTTAATAACTGAGCCGTTACATAGCGTGACGCTCCAGCATTGGGCCGTTACAACAATCTGAATCCAGAAACAATAAATAGGATTCAGTTAACTGTGACGGTCGTATATTGGTCCGTTAGATGAGCCTGACGGTCCAATATTGATCTGTTACATATCCAAAACCAAAAACATCGATAATGCTTCCTAACAATTTGGGCTTTCATGATACAACCAACTCGGCGTCCTAGTGGAAATTTCAGGCTTGCGGAGAATTACGGAGGCCTTGAAACAAGATTTCCTAGTCCATTGGAAAGAATATCCAATAGAGAAATCCTCATGTTCAAGAATATGTTCCTATAGTGCAAAGTGTGAACTAATGGCCATATACCAGAATATATGCCATGTACTTAAAGAAAATGACTCTATAGATGGAGAGAGAATGTGTAACGGTATAAAACCATGATAACTCATCAATATCTTTTCCAAATCAAGGTTTAATACAAAATATAGTGCTTTGGCATGAAATTATCATATGCTTGAAAATAACTCTAAAGTACCATAAACATGCAATTTCTCACATGAATCAATACTTGAACTTAAAATCAAGAAAATAGGTTAAAGTCTAATTAACTAGGCTTATACATATACTAATTAAGTCAATCTTAATTCTGTCCTGGTTGACATAACACAGTGTGTGACGGACTATCCTGGCTGCGTCACAATAGGGTGATGATCTAAGTTAGATCCGTCAGAGTTCTCAGAACCCTATAATCGGTTACAGAGGGTGTGACGGATCTATGTGAGTCTGTTACATCTTCCTGGCGGCCTAACGATAGACCGTTAGAGCCTCTGCTACCAGAAAAAAAATATAAGATATAGAAATCCATGGTTAAATCATACATGCTCAATACCCTAATCATGTCAAAATGAGAAAAAGGTAATCTAGATGCATAGGTAGTAATGAAATAACAAGAGATAGCTTTTTATCTTCAATTAGGGTTGAAGGCATGCATGAATGTATAGACTAACCCTAAAACATGAAATTCATGAAGTATAATGCATGAAATCCAATTAAACTAGAGGTCTTTTATCTCTAACAGTGTGTTTTTGTCGTTCATGAGATAACCTACCTCTTAACTGGGCTTTAAACTTCTAATTTGAGTCTTCAAGGGTTGCCCTAGTTCTTCTCTTCCTGTGATTTTTAAGCAACTTCACGTTGCCCTAACTCTCCAATCTCTTGACCTAAAGAGGTGAAATTTGAAGGGTAAGAAGATTAATCTAAGGGGAACAAAAGTTCTAAAACACCGAACTTTAATTACCTCGTTTGGGCGTCCTAATTCCTTGATCCTCAGTGGTCCTTTGCTCTGAATCCTTGGTTGTTATGACGGAATCAGCGACTTTAGAAGCCTTTATCTCCTTGGTTACTTGATCTCCTAACATGAAATTTTGAGAGTTATTAGACCTTAGTATTAAAAATAAAAAGTTCCAAAGAACTTACCTGAAATTCTATCTCCTTACCTTGATTCTTCATGAGCCAAAAGTAAGGGTCGCTCAGTTCAGAACTGGCTTCTATTTATAGAGTTTTGGCTAGGGTTCAAGGATTTGAATGACTTTAAAGTCCTTAATTGGATAAAATCTAATCTCTAAGAGTCCTTAGCAATGTTATAAGTCTGCCCAAATTAGTCTCTAGCCAAGAAAATCCCAAAGTTCCAATCCTTTTTCAAGTTCTTCAACTTACGGAATCAGCAGGGTGTAACGGTCGTATCTAGGTGCGTTACGGTCATGTGGCGGTCGCACGATAGACCGCTACATCCAGCGTGTGCAGAATTCCACCTAATTCAAACTCTTTTATTGTTTATCTTTATAATTATCTAAATAAGGGATAATTATCCTTTAAAATCCGTGAATAGGCTAAATAACCTTCTAGATTATGGGCCTATCTTAATGGGCATGGTCTTTTAACCGTTTGGGTCTTAAATTAAATAGGCTAGGCTAATTATTTAATACCATTGGGTCTTATAACCCATTTATTAATTCAATAATCCATTTATTAATTTATTTAGCCCTTATAAATCTCAAAAAATTCCATAAATAATCTAGAAATTGTTATATATAAATTTTGGGGCACTACACCAGACCTATGTGAGCAAGCTACAAGAATGTGTACCGACCTTATATGCATGAAGGTAGATGTGCACAGTCCCTGATATGCAATATAAACAAATGTGCACTGTCCTTATTTATCACGCACACTTAGCAAACACAAACATATTTGAATAGAGAAATTATGCATTTCAGTCTCACATGACTCATAGATTGTCATTATCAAAACTAGGGTTCCAATAGAGATGAGAGGATCCCCTACCAAGGTAGGAATGTAACTAGTATGGTGAAAATGTATGAACCTATGCGCACTGGAGTGCATGCAAATTCTAGCCTAAGACTAACAAACAATGATCAATCAATGGCAAATATGACAATAATAATGCAAAGATGAATGACAATCCGGGGGAGATAAGAAGCACCCAAAACCAGTATGGAATGATATGAAATAACACACAAACACAAATCTCAGGGTGCATTGTAGCAAAGTAGCAGTCTGATGGGAGACCGCACAGGGAGTGAAAACGGCCCAGGGTAGGACCATAGTATAATAGGGAGTAATAAACGGTAAACCATAAAACTCAAATGAACAGCAACAGGTATAAAACGGCCGTAGCAGGACCGCAACAGGTAACCAACTAGTAGAAAATGTAAACAACAGAAAAACGTACCTGAGACATAGGGAAGCGGTCTATCATCCGACCGCCGGATACCAGAGACAACCCGAAATGGATCACAAAGACTAACAGGCTCACGAAGATATGAACGGCAGAAATAAAGAGAATAGACGTACCTGAGACAGAATAAAGCGGTCTATCGATCGACCGCAGAATACCAAAGACAGCCCGAAGAGGACCGCAGTAAACCCAGAGGACATAGGACAAAACAAGAACTCCAAGATGACTAAAATCAACTCAAACAGGCAAGTCAACAACGTCAGTAGCATGATAGGCACAAGGAGTCCCACCGTGATCGCCAAAAAAAGGGGATGTAGATATATTCTTTCCTTCCCTCTGCCTCAAAATCTGAAAATGCACTAAAAGGGGGAAAGAGTGACTGTGTGTGTATGAGTGAATAGCGTCGAAAAGACAAACGATGCAAGCAATGAATCACTCACAAGCACGGACCAGTTGTGATCGCCACCAAGGTATCAAGTGCAAAGACAGGGCACCGCATACCTTGGAAAGGGGAGACGGATGAGGACACTTGCCCAATGATGCAGCGCTGGTGTAGGATGTAGACGGCCTGCTGGAGACCGCTGAAGGACGTAGACGGCAAATCGACGGACCGCCTCCAACGCTGAAGCGGAAACACAGGACAAAGCCTGAAGTGGAGGCTAGACGGTCTTCGCTAGGCTGTAAATAGAAGTTGGACGGTCTAAAGAAGGCCGCACAATTCTGTAAATGGTCTAAGGTGAACCGCACAGAGCCTCCAGATCCCAAGCCGTGGACTTAATCCTCCACCCCTTCCAGCCGGCCAGGGGGGATGGGCCTCGTGCTAAAACTCCTGTTGACCTGCAAAACACAGCAAATGACCAGAAAACACAACCCAAATTAACTTATGAAGTGTATTATCTATGAAAACAAATGGAAAACTAAACACATAAATTGAATGGGGGATACCTGGGGGTTGGGTTTTTAAACCCTTACGGGGCGTGGAAAACAGTGGGAAAGTGATGAATATGAGGATGACAGTGAAAAACGTGGGTAGAAGTAAAGAAAAATGAACATGCAATGATGGGCAAACGATGGAAATGACTAACTAAGACTCAAAGAAACACAAACACAACGACTACTCCCTTAATCGAAGGCTTAATGGACGTGGAAAGCCTTCCTCCCTGGCTGAAACTCGCTCAAGAAAGCGACAGCACCTCAACGTGAATTCTGAAATCTCCCCCTTTCGCGAGCTTGGACTAAGGGTGTTATTTATAGACCCTTGAAAGTCCACTCGAAATTAAGGATTTTCCAGCGATAATTAGGCCGGGATTCTTTTGGATAAAACGTAGATAATACTCCCAATTTTCTCTAGGATCAAACAGAACCCAATTTGGTTAAGAATCTACGGAGAAATTCGAGGACGAAGCGGCTAACTTAACCACGGATGGAGAGATAAAAATATATTAAAGCAAGGATCTCGGTCTTATATGCGGTCGATCGATGGGCCGCCCACCCATATAAACGGTCCATTGCTAGACTGCCTATAAGGTGTCGGTGGAAATTAAGAAACAGATAAATAAATTCACTTATCCAAAGAACAGACCGACTTAACCGGCGTAGGACTCTCAGGATGAAAACGGTCTATTGATGGACTGCCCAACAAGTCAAACGGCCCATTGCCAGACCGTTAAAATAGTGTCTGTGGTAAATCAATAAAAATAGATATTTATCCAGAAACTGACCCATTTAGGACTCTGGCCCATAAACTGTCGTTCGAAGAACCGCCAAACTTAAATAAACGGCCTAATGCAAGACCGTTTATTAGGTTGTCTATGGAAATTAAGAAAATAGCCAATTAATCCAAAGGCAAAATAGACGGTCTTACTATAGACCGCCGATCCTACTAAACGGTCTATCGCTAGACCGCTTTTAAGCTGGACGGTGGAAAATAATAAAATAGGATAAATAAGCCTACTTACCCTATAGACCAAGTGAAATCAAAGCCCATTAAGCCCAAACTTGAGAAATTTGCGAGCAAGCCCAACCAGGGAGGAAAACACCCAAAAAATAAGCCCAAAGCCATGCCTGAAAATGGCCCAATGAGTAATGGACAACTCGAGGCATTAAAAATAAGGATAAGAAAAATGACTCAACTCAAAGGCAAAAAACGGGTGTCAACAGGGTCGAACTACTGAAGGACTATGACTTCGCCTTGCAGTACCATCCAGGCAAGGCGAATGTGGTGGCGGATGCTCTCAGCCGTAAATTGATGGCGTTGAGCTTGCATCGAGAGTGGAATATGATGGAGGGAGTGATTGAATCATGACCCAAGAAAAGGAAGCAATTCGGTCTCTTGGCTGGGTTGTTAGCTAGACCTACATACTTAGACAGAATTGCTGAGGTGCAAAGGCAGGATATGGCATTGTAGAAACTACTAAGCAATGAGGACTTCCATGTGGGAATCGATGGGCTGATCATGTTCCAAGAAAGGATCTGTGTATCGGATGATGTGGAATTGAAAAGGGAGTTGATGTAGGAAGCTCACGGATCAAAGTTCTCTATCCATCCTTGAAGCACGAGATGTTTCAAGACATGAAGAGGATGTATTGGTGGCCAAAAATGAAGCAAGACATAGCGGAGTTCGTGTCCAAATGTCTCACTTGCCAGCAGGTGAAGATTGAGCATCAAAGACCTAGCGGACCTCTCCAAACCATTGAGATGGCACAATGGAAATGGGAACAAATCACCATGGACTTTGTGACTGGTCTACCCATGACTAGGAGGAAGCATGATACCATATAGGTGATTGTGGATAGATTCACAAAGACTGCACACTTTCTGCCCGTCAACAAGCAGACTCCAATCGAATCCCTAGTGAAATTGTTCATCGCTGAGATCATTCGATTACATGGTGCACCCTTATCTATCATCTCTAATCGGGACCCCGATTCACAGCAATGTTCTGGAAGAGTTTGCAACAGGGTATGGGGACAGAATTGCGGCTCAGCTCGGCATTTCATCCTTAGACCGATGGGCAATCTGAGCGCACTATCTAGACTCTAGAAGATATGCTGAGGGCATGTAGTATTGAATGGAGGGGGAATAAGGACGATCAATTACCCCTGATTGAATTTGCATACAACAATAGTTACCATTCTACCATCGGAATGGCACCTTATGAAGCACTCTATGGGCGGCCATGTAGGTCACCAGTGTGTTGGTATGAAGCTGGCGAAAAGTAGTTATTCGGACCACAGCTGGTACAGGACTGCTTAGATAAGACATCTATGATCAGGCAGCGACTCCTCACAGCCCAGAGTCGTCAGAAAAGTTATGTAGACCAACGGCGGAGAGAGTTGACATTTACAGAAGGGGACCATGTGTTCCTAAAAGTGTCTCCTACCAAGGGAGTCATGCGATTCGGGAGGAAGGGCAAGCTCAGTCCCAGATATATCGGGCCTTTTAAGAATTTGCAAAGAGCCGGTGAGGTGGCTTATCGACTTGCACTTCCGCCTGCTCTATCGCATGTACATCCGGTCTTTCACGTCTCCATGCTCAAGAAGTATGTCCCGGATGCCTCACATGTCATAGAATATGAACACCCTGGAGGTTCGAGAAGACTTGTCTTATGTGGAGTAGCCCAACGAGATCATAGACTGGAAGGAACAGGTATTGAGAAATAAAACCATCCGGCTGGTGAAGGTGCTATGGAGGAATTCTCATTCCGAGGAAGCAACGTGGGAGCCAGAGGACAAGATGCGCTAGTAATACCCTTAACTATTCGGTGAGTAACAGTTTCTTTTTTAAAGAAATTTCTAAAGTCAATTTCAAGGACAAAATTATTTTTAAGGGAGAGAGGATGTTATGACCGCCAATTGGGCACTGGCCCAATTGTGTATAATTCGGGCCCATGAACTCAACGAGCTAGAAATCTAGGTAGATTATTGAATGATACTTAGGAAATTCGTAACTTAATGTAGGGAGGTCAGAATTAGGTGAAACTAAAATCCACGTAACTACCATTAGGTAGGGAACGACTTTGATGAAGAGTATAACTTTTGAAAAATGGGTCTAATAGTGGTTAAGAGGGAGTTGGCAATAATGGGTCGAAACAGTTACAGAAAAATGGTCACCCGTTGAAATAAGGACATCTTGGCCCACAGTTAACCAAATGAGATGAAACTTAGGCCATTAAAAAGATAGGGCCGTTAACCCAAACTCTTCTATTGAGGTGGAAACCCAATTCACACCAAAACCCAAGGTTCTGAGCTCTTTTCTGCTAGCTGTCACGAAGAGGTGCAACTGTTAGGCGAATTCGCATGTAATTAATGGAAAATTCATAACTTCGTCTATAATAAATGAAATGACTTGAAACTAAGGCCATAATTTCGAATTGGATGCAAGATACATCTTCTCTGTTGAGGTCAAGGCTACATTCTGCCTGGATGCTAGAGTTATACCTAAATTACCTCGGGCTACCGAAGGGTCGCGACTGGAACAGAGGGGAAATAACGTTAATATTGCGAAAATCATAACTCATGTTGAAGTTGATGAAATTCGATGAAACCATGACCAAAAGTTAGATATGGAAGTCCTATTAATTTCATATGAATACATCCCAACCTAATTCCTAATAGAAGAGCGTGCACACTCGCATCTATGATCGGGTAGACGAAGGGTCACCTCTGTTCAAACCCGAAGAGGTGCTTAGCATTAACTCCTCTTCAAACCAGCAACCTTGGAGCTTGTTGAACCTTTAGGGTCATGGGAAAATCATTGGGAGGATTCAAAACTATATAAGGAGGTGGGTTTCAAGAGTGGTAAACTTTTTGCAACCATTCCCATCAACCCTCCACCACCTTCTACCTTTCTTATGTGAGAAGAGAGTGAGGGACCCCATCTCTTCGTGGGCGGACCGTCCGGTTCGTGGGTGGACAATCCGGTGCGTGGGTGGTCGATCCGGCGCATGGAGGACGATCCTGCAGTGCCCCGGGGTCGAGGGGGAAAAGCCTTAGGTGGATTTGGGGTGTGGATATCATCCCCGGATCATCGGTTTAACATTTCGAAGGTAGGCACCTATCCTCAAATTTTAGGGGTCAATGATGCATTAAAATGATTTCAAAGTAGTTTCTATATGCTAAAGAGGGATTAAGGGTGTATGGGATTGACTACCATGTTTATTTTTTGGGTTTGTTTTCATCAAGATATGTGTTTTTGTGAGGTTTCCCAGAGTTTTTAACTGGAAATACAAGGTGGTGTCGACACTGCCAATGATGGTGTCGACACTGCCTTCGTGAAACTGCTGGGAGTGTTGACACTGCCAATGTAAGTGTCGACACTGCCCTTTCTGAAACTACTGGGAGTGCTAACACTGCCAATAGAAGTGTCGAAACTGCCCCTTTGAAATCTGCAGGGAGTGTAGACCCTGCCAATGGAAGTGTCGACATTGCCCTTTGAAATCTGCTGGGAGTGTTGACACTGCCAATGGAAGTGTCGACACTCTGAGAACTCTGGACTAACTTCCAGATACTTAGAAAAAAGGAGTTTTTAGAGGTCATTTTAAATCAAAAAAATCTAAAAAATTAGAAAATGATGGAAGACTAGGTTAGTAACTCACTGTAAAGTTTCAGGCTTACAGAAATTCTACACTTGTAGCTATGGTTCATCTTCTATGCATGTGTAGGGTTGACAGGTCGACACTGCCTTTGGACAGGTAGACACCCTGGGGCTCTGTCCCCAATTTCCAGAAACATGCAAAAAGAAAGTTTTGAGAGGTCATTTTAATTCAAAAAAATTTGGAAAATTAGAAAATGGTTAAAGGCTAAGTTAGTAACCCACTGTAAAAATTTCATACTCACAGAAATTCCGCACTTGTGGTTATGATTTGTTTTCTACGCATGTGTAACCGTGAAATAAACATGTCCTCTTTTATTCGGTAACCTGATCATGCTCTATTCCACATCAAGTAAGCTGATGATCGTGATTTGTCCACTTAAACCATTTGGAAGCATGCTTGTTATGATAAGTATCATACTAATATTTGTAAAATGAGTATGAATGTGAATGCAAATACGATGTGAATGTTATGAATGGAAAATAGCAGCATTCTGTGAGATAGGACTTCGGTCCCTTCTGCGGGATGGCGATACGTAATGCCGCGGAAGTAAAAGAACCCAGGGGACAACGTATGCCCTGGTTAAAATTCCTATGATTCGGCCGATTGTTCTGTGGGACGGCGATACGTAACGCCATAGAACGCTGTGGGCCTCAAGAATCTAGGTGAAATATGATGACTCGGTCGATTGTTCTGTGGGATGGCGATACGTAATGCCACAGAACGCTGTGGGCCTCAGGAGTCTAGGTGCGAGTTCGCTCTCGGGTCTGCACAGTACTCTTTCGTTCGTTTATGTGTGTGCGGGCCTCCTGTGTTTGCGGCAGCAGTTCAGTTCCATGAATAACGTTAATTGAGTAACTCATTAAAATGTGATAATGTGTAACTGCCCCTTTCACTGCAGTTTCGATGCATGCATGGGTATCGTGTATGTTAGCTAATGAACATGTATTTTCTCGTATGAATTATTTTTAGCAAATATGAATGAATGGATTATTATTGGAAATGTGGTTTTGATAATGACAACTTATGAATCATGTTCAGACTGCTGTGTTTGTCTAGTTTGCCTTTGTACTGCCTTAGATTGTCGCAATACATGTTCAAATTACAGTTGTGTTGGTGCAACTCTGTTTCTGATCCTCAGCATAGTCCTTTCATGTTTTCATCTAGTCGGTGCAACTCTTGCTGTTGCACACACACACGACCAAGTCGCTCGTGTTCATCAGGTGAGTCGGTGCTATCCCACTTCTGCGTATATGGCCAGTGCATTTCCATCATATTAGTTCAGTGCATATATGTTTAAGACACACTCAGGGTCGGTGCATGTGTGTATATGCCTAAGACATTTGCAAGGTATGTGCAATATAGGTTTGTGTAGTCTGTGCAAGTCTAGTGCATAGAGTGAAGTCTGTGCATTTCTTATGCCTTGCACGCATGCTGTCGATATAGTCATTGCATCTCGCACATACTCAATCCGCGCAACACTTGATGTGCGCACAGCTTGACTCCGTGCATACGAGATCTTATACTGAGTGAGTCGGTGCATACTATGTTTATTGTTTTATCAACTTCGTGCAATCTCATTATTTCTTGACCTGTGTTCAATTGTCATAAGGCTGACTTCGAGCTAAGTATGGTTTTCAGGATGCTAGCTCGACGATATTAAAGCTGGCACGTGTCTTCTGAAGACTCAGATCCAGACTGAAATCTGAGCGGGAAAGTTGGTTGCTCCACACGCTTTTCTTCTGCTAGACTTATATATATATATATATAGGGAGCAGGCTTCGAAAGAAGGAAAAAATTGGCTGAAGAATCTAAAGCAGGGGGATCGAGCACCTGAAAAGAAAGAAGAGAGGAAAAGAGAGAGACAAGGCGAAGGGAAGCAAGAGCAGAACTCTGAAGATCAACTTTTCTGTTGTGTTCTCTGGATCAGATCCGAGACACTTGGCTCCTGTGTGAGTAGTTTATTCCGGATTTTTTGACAGCCTTTCTGTTGCTATGTTTGGCTCTTTTATCTTTTCTTTTATCCAAGCTGTGTGTCAGCAGAGCAAGCTGTGAAGCTCAGCTATTTGCAGAGGTGGATTCCTCTGGTCGGGTAAAGCTGTAAGTCCCCAACGGTTTGCAGAGGAGGATTCCTCTGGACGACATAAGCTGTAATGCCCAGCTGCCTGTAGGGTTTTGACCCCGAAGCTGTGGATCAGTGAAGCTGTATATCTGCAGTGGAAGCCACATTCCTGTTTGGAGTGTGGGGTGGACGTAGATCTCGGGTTTGAGATCGAACCACCTTAAAAATCCTTGTCTACTATGTGAATTGCCATGTTAGGTGTTCAACGCTAGATGCATGCTTAGGATTTCAATTCAAATTCTTATCTGTTGACTCATCTTGAGAGCACAAACGCATTGCCTTCACTAGAAGTGCAGGTCAAGTGTTCATCTGTATGCATCAATAGAGTATTTCGTTGTTTAGTCAAGTCTTGCATCTTTTCAGGGAGTTCTGTTCTGGTGTGTTTTTGTCTAAGGTTGTAAAATTGGTTGACATTTTCACTGCAGGATTCATTCACCCCCCTCTGAATCCATCGCACCAGCTCTAACAGTTGGTATCAGAGCGGGTGTCTGCACAAAGGGTCCAGCGACCTGCAGATCCGATCTGTAATTATATTTGGTGCCATCTGAGTGATCTATCTGCTTGCGTTAATTGATCTAATCTTTATTTAGATTTCTGATCTTGTCTAAGCATGAAATCCATAATCGATCTTCCGAGGTTTGAAGGTGCAAAGTTTTACAAGTTGTTTAATCAACTTAGAGAGTATGTGATGCAGGTTAATCCAGATCTATGGATAATCATTGCACACAGCTCTTATGATGTTCCAAAGGACAATTCCTTATGGAAAATCTCTGACCACTTGAAATATGCAAGGAATTAGAAGTCCCTGGACCTAACTCTAAGGGCTATAAACACTGACAAGTGTTGATTTGTTTTTTAATTAGATTCCTATCCCGCCCCCTTTAAATACATACATGCATAAACATGGGAATCAAAGACAAGGGGGATGAAAGGATGAGAAATACTAACCGTGATCGCCACTAAGGTTACAACAACGTCAAAGGATGAAGAAGTGTAAATAACGGCGCTGTGTACCTTGGAACTTAAAGACTTGATCGCGCTTGAAACGGGGTGCGAGGAACTTGTGGATTCAAACCTCATCTCCTTCTAGCCGGCTAGAGGAAGAGGGCCTCACGTTGTATTCATGCTCTCCGGGGGGAGGTTTTTAACCCCTGTGGAAGGGTGGAAATAATAGGTGGGTGTGTTGTGCATGCATGAGATTTCAAATCACGAGATTTGATTGAGAGAATAGAGAGAAAAAAATGATGCAAAACGTGCAAAAGTGCTTGTAGCAAAAAAGTGCAAAAAATTGTGATGATTTATGATTTTAAGAGGAAGAGAACTAAGAATATAGATCATGAAATCAAGCCCAAAAGGATGCAATGGAAAGCTAATACTTCCTTCTTCAAGCCAGGGTCAAAGTTGTAAGTTGGAATTGCAGCATGGCTTCGCCCGGAACCAAGAAAGAGCCCCCCGTCGCGACTGCGAACTGGGCAATTTTTATAGAAAAGTGGTGAAACCCCCCAACTTTCCTCCACGAGTTTAAGAGATAAGAGTCCATAAAATCTCGAGATCTATGGATCAATCTCGAAATCTCGAGATCTATGGATCAATCTCGAGATAATAGTCAAGATAAGTCATAGGAGAAAATGGGACTCTATTTGGATGAAGGATCTAGAAGATATGTCTTCTGGAAGGGAGCCCCGGAGCTTAATCTGTAGAGTTTGAGTTAAACCAGGACACCTAAACCCCCAACTTTTGAGCGTGATTCTGAGCAAGATAGCCATTAAAATTTGGAGTTCTTTGGACTGAATTCAAGATAATACCAAGAAGAAACCATAGGAACAAACGGCGCTCAATTCGGAGTAGAATTCAAGAAGTTATGGACTCTGCAAGAGGGCCACGACGCACAGAAACGGAGTAGAGTCTAGCATGAATTGAACTCTCAGGTGTGTGTAACAGTCTATCGTACGACCGTCAGAGTTATGTAACGGACTAGGGTAGGTCCGTCACAGGTCAAACAGGATGATTTCGGACAAGTTTCAGTGTAACGCACCCATACTAGACCGTCACATGGACTCTGACGGTCTAGGGTAGGACCGCCACGCTCTAGGGGTCGAACAGGGCAATTTCATGCAAGTTTCGGTGTGATGGTCTATCGTAGGACCATCACACTACTCTGGCGGTCTAGGGTAGGGCCGTCACACTGATGGAGGAAGATTTTGGGCAGACTGCGTGTGACATTGGAAATTGAAGTGTATCTCTCAAACGAGGCAGAACTAGCGAAAGTTGTAGAAGAAGAAATTGTAGATAACGGAGGGAGGAACAACGTTTATGAAGAAAGCAAGTTGAGATAATGATTATAAGAGGGAGAAAATAGGGCTAGAACAGAGAGAAAAATTCTGGGACATAGGTGAATAGCACAGCACGCCGGAAAAATGTGAATAGCTCACAATAGGGGTAGAACTGGCCAACAGCGTAGAAGAAGAAATTGTAGACCTTTGAAAGATGAACAATTTTGATGAAGCCAACTTTTAGAAAAGAGGAACATAAGGAGATGAAAAAGGACAACTTTCAAGACTGCATAGTGAGAGAGAGCCGATTACTTGAGGGAAGCTGGCCTAAATGGGTCGTAAGTTGACTTGGTAGCCAGAATTTGATAAGATAAGCACAAGGGCTCTAGGAAATCATGATCTCCAAGATTTAAAGGATATGAAATGGTAAAAATGGGCTTGAAATCCATCCGAGAAAGCTCCAAAACAATGGCTAATTTGGGGCATCAAAAATGATGAATAAGAGAAATGACGTAACTTGTGGGCTAAAACGGGTGTCAACAGATGCCCCTCCTTGATGTCCGCTTTACAAGGGAACGAGCGAAAGTGCCACGGAGACGAAATGGAAAGGAGATGGAGCGAAAGCGACAGCAACATGAAATGGAGATGAAGCGGAGATGAAGCGGAGAGAACTGAAAAGCGGGCATCAAGGCAAAAAGACACCTGTCACAAGCAACAAGCGACAGGAATTCTCCCGAAAACGCCGAACTAATCACTTGAAATGATTGACAAGGATGAGACATGTCTAGAGAACTAACTAAGAAAGGAAAGGAAACATGACCAACCTCATCGGGGACACAATCCACGGACAATGAGTGGGTCGGCAGGAACATATCATAAGAGCTGGAAAAGGAGAGATAAGACTGAGATAAAATCCAGACAGGAATCACGCTGGCCAACTAGACCAAGCAGGAAGATCAGAGAAATCATTCAAACTCAGAGTGGAATGAAGAATCTCTTACCCAAGAGAACTAAAGTGCAATTAACCAGTGTTGAGGAGAAATCTTGAACGGATCACGAGGCGTGAATGCTCAAAATGACATGATGCATGCTGGGTTAAAATAAAGAAATCATTAAAACGAATGCAAAGAAAGATAAAATAGAAAGTACTCAAGGATAATATTGCTAGACTAAGCCAGATGGGGTCAAGAGTCTTCTTGCAACCACGGCGTGCGAGACAGAGTCTATCGTCCCCCACCTGACTCAATCGAGCGACCTATCCAACGATTAACCGTATGCTCCTAGATCATCATCGTTTTTGTTAAAGGGGAACATCAGATCCCAGAACACACAGACAACCAGTTGGTCCTTGAGAGGTTATAATAACGTAGATACCATATAGTAATGTAACAATGAGAAGGGATCAAGAGCCATACCTGACTTACCTGTCAAGCGAAACGGCATTTTTTTGAATTTTGATTTTCTAATTTTCAAGATTTTTATGAGTTTTCAAATAAGACAACAACAATATGAATGAACATAATAAACAAGCATGAACATAATGACGATAAGATAATGCTCAACTGAACGACACATAACAATCAAACGAATGGAAAACAACGCAACAAGACGAACAAGCACATATGCAATGGCATGAAAAAAACACACGTATGCAAGATGAACGTGGGGGACAAGACAACAATCCAGTAAAACAACACATGGTTGGGCAAGAACATGAGGGATGACCACACGGTTGGGACAACACACGAGATATAAAAGGATGACTAACAATATATGCAAGACAACTAACAACACGTGGTGAAGAATAAAATAACATGTGTGGGACAACACGGTGGGACATAGACACGGCGAGACAAGGACACGGTGGGACAAAGGACATAAACAAATACGCCCTTCAATCAAAACCCAAGATCAGAATGAAGTAGAACCGCCAGGTTCATAATCGTGAGGTAAAGCCCTCTCATAGAAATATGATCATTGCAAACAAAAGTTGAGAAGGACATAAGCTTCATAACAGATCGAGAGACATGATTGAAGAAGGGAAGAACAGATCAAAGATGTGGACAGGAGATAGAGCACAAAGATATAGCAAGGAATGCATGAGTACCTGCAACCTACACACTTAGCAAACAGATTACGTATCTATTCTCAAAATAAAATATAAAAGATAAATATTTTTAGATTTTTCAATTTTCTTGATTTTTTTGGATTTTGAAAATATTTAATTTTTTTTGGATTTGAACAATATTTTATTTTATTTTTTTTAGATTTTTGACAATATCTCATTTTTTTAGATTTTTGAAATAGCAATCCGCAGCACCCAAAGACAGGCTCGAACTACTGGCCAGGGATCGCCGTCCCTCCCCTCTCATTAAAGACTTCCCTTGAGTAGGGCATGCATGTGAGGGTGACTTACCACAACCAACTGCCTCTAAAGAACGGTGCCCCTACTAAGGCCATACCCGAGATACAACCCAGCCTAAGAGGGAGGAGTAGAAGAAAAATAGAGACAAGCCTTATGCAGGATGGGAGACATCAGGACTTGAATTCCTTCCAGGGCACTACCCCTCAAAGAGTAGGTCTGTTGCGACAGGGCTTTGTGTCTTTGATTTTGAGACCCATATTTATCAGGCATGCATGTGACTAGGCTCATGGCATCCCGCGGGGAACTATACTGCCACTCTTGCCATGCCTTTGATTCATAATTTTCTTTTGATTTTTATATATGATTTTCATTTGACAGCCCTTATTGGCTAGATATAGCATGAAAGCTCACTTTTTTGAAGGGTCAAGACTGCCCCTATTTGAGACCTCTCTCGTATTGGGGAGCGCCAAGGTTGGTCATCTCATCCATCCATCTCTTGCCCCTGTACTTGGCCGAGCAGAGAAAAGAAAAGACCTTTGTGCATACCCAAAGTATGGCCAAAGCAGCAACGGTGTTGCTCAAAGGAATCGGCTATGGCTCACCGTGAAGTGTGTGAAAAACCCATGCTCAAAGGTCACCCTCAACGATCAGGGAAAGAACTAGACTCCCAACGCGGAGCTATCACCGGTCTAAGGATGCTATAGAAGCGAACTCATTCTAAAAGAACTAAGCAAATTTCTAAAAGTCACTTAACCATGTTGAGGAATAGCATTATAACCATGTGCAGAAACAATAGAAATAATGGAAATGAAAGCATGTTTCTTTGCTCAAAATAAAGATACCTTTGCAAATCCATGGCGTGGTAACCGGCATCCCGAAGCGATTTCGATCATCGTGCTTTGAGGAGTGCGAGTAGCTTTGTATTCCTTGCTTGTCAGGATAAAGGATGAAAGGAGAGCAAAGGATTGGATTCCTCGACATAGAGGAGTGGCAGACATCATACTAGGCGAAGAAGGGATAAAAAAGAAGAGAGGCGAGGGCTAGAACTCCCTCGTTAAGGCACTAAGGCCCTAATAACAAGGAACCAGATACAGAATAAACCAGATTAGCTGAGATCAAGGCGGACTAAAGCCTCAAAAATAGCAAGAGAATGGATGAAAACCCCGAAAGGGTGAAGAGGAGTGAATAGAAAGATAGCGAGAGGATTGCTGTGAAGATGAGAAAGAAGGAGAAGAATAGTCCGACGCGGTCGGAGAAAAAGAATTAGAATCACCGGACAAGGTTGGGGAAGGAGAATTAGAATCACCCGACAGGGTCAGGAAATAAGAGACATAGACACCCGACAGGGTCGTGGAATAAGAGTGAAAATCACCCGACAGGGTCGGGGAAGGAGAATTAGAGACGGAACCCGGAGATACTGGAGGAGAAGAACTGGGAGATGTCCCGAGATCGGGATGAAAAGACATAGGCCGAGGCCTAGAATTGTTAGAGGAGGGAAAATCTGGAGGATCCGGAGAAAAAGGAGAGAAATGGGGACGCACGGACCTACGAAAGGAGGAGAAAATGATGGAGATAGGATCAGATGGAGGAAGGTACACCACCCAAGGGTGGGAACTAAGTAGAAGGAAGGATGAATGAAAAGAAAGGGAGGAAGAGGTGGACCCCTGAATGCACAACTGACGGCTCTTGAACCTGCATCGCCGTCTCTTCTTAGCTGAAATTGGCTTGAAATGGACCTGCTTGGCGCGGGGTTGGACCTTCAGGCCTATTATTCTACATTGTCTCCTAAAATAACGGGCCCATCTGGTAGAGGACCTGACCCGGCTATGAATATGCAGCTTCATCGGGGCGATTGCCCCTAGACACCCGGTGCTAACAACAATAGACGGACATTCTTGAACAACTAACTCCTCATAATGCTGAATATCATAAAACCATGGAGTCTTGTTACTTGGCACAAGTAGCATGAGATTTGGCAGCTCCACTCGGCAATCAGACTTGAAGCGTAACTCCCTTGCTAGAAGAGACGGGTGAAGTTGAGGGAGAGTAATACACGGTGTTGACATGGCCGGCTTGCTAATAAATCGAGGAAGATTGCATAACAAGTGCAGAATATCCCCAGAAAATGTAGAAGATACGGCCAATTGCCCCTTCAACATAGAATCCATAATCTGCTTAACGGCCGTATGAGTTAGCACAACATGGGTAGAGAACCCTTCTTGGCCTATCATCTGAATGGCAATAGAGCGAGGAGAAATAATAGCATCAATGGTGAACTCTCCGGCGAGCAAGGAGATTGCCACCGACCTCACTCGGGAAGAAACTGGCATCAACTCAAGGGAACTCTTCTTGTCAACCGTCTTCACTAGGAGTGTAGGCTCAACATCCCCAAAATAACTAGGGACCAGGATGCGGATCGGCATTCGGCAAATGAAGTCTTGGATCTTGAAATGCACGGCCGGCACTGAATCATCCTGACTTGGCTTGTTGTCTCCCTGGGGATTAGACCCAAGAGGCACCATGGGCAATGCACACCCGCTCCGTGGGGTGGGAATACGTGGAAGAATGGGGATAGGAGTAGGTTCAGAAGATGCGGGGGTTTCAACGGGTATGGTGTGTTTAGGTGGAGGCAAAGGTAAGGGTGGAGGTATGACTTGCTCGGGCGAGGGTGGCAAAGGTGAAATTTGCTCAGGCTCGGTCAAAGGTGATGGCGGGGGTGATGGAGGTTTAGGAAATGGTGAGGGTGGTAGAGATGGTGTAGGCGATTGAGAGGATGGTGGAGATGGTGATGTGGTCAATGGAGGTAGTGGACATGGCAAGGGTAAAGGAGGGGGTTGTAGCACCCACCATCGATTTATCGACACAACGCACCGAACGACATTGGGGGTGGAAGTAGTGGTGGAAGAAGTAGAAGAAGGGGAGGTGGCACTAGCCTGAGCAGAGGCTTGGGTTTATGGAGGTTACGAAGATTGGATAGGAGATAGCGAAGGTAACAGAGTAGGCGAGGTAGTAGGTGATGGAGCGGGTTCAACGCTAGACGAAGAATCACTGGGGTGCCCCCGGTCTTGTAGAGATGGAGACGACTGCTTGGGCGGTGCCTCTTGTTGCTGCTGCTTGCTGCGGAGATATAAACCAACTTTACGCATGGCGGCCCAATCAATCCTTTTATTACCTTCCAGGTCATAAACATACTCTCGGAACTCGGGACAATCCTCAACCAAATGCCCCTGCTGGCGGTGAAAATCACAATATTGAAGCATATTCCTGACCACGGGTTGGCAAGGAACAACTGGAGAGAGCGGTAATGCGTGAGTGGCCATCAAAGCCCTAAAAATGTCGGTAAAGCACTCCGGCAACGGAGGACAAGGAGCCCGCTTCAGGCAAGGCGGATGCCGAGGGGTATGAGGTGGTGGAGAAGGTTGTGGAGAGGGAAGCGGAGGTTGCATAGGTAATGGAGTGTGGCTGGCAGAGGTGGGATTTGGTGAAGGCATATGTGGAATGGAGTGGGGAGGTATGTAGACGACATCCACCTGCTCGGGATGTGGTGTGACCTTGACCGGGGGTGGAGACGGAGATGGGTATGCAGACGCAGGAGGCTGACTCATGGAAGGTTGAAATGCGAAGGCGTATAGGTATGTATAAGTGGGGGGTTGGCTCGTGGAGGGATGAGTGGCGGAAGGCTGACTCATGGCGGGCTGACTCATAGGAGGGTAGAGTTGGCACGTGGAGGGTGAAGGTTGATATGTGGAGGTGGATGGTGGAGACTCGGAGTCAAGGGAATCTTGGATTTGTTGGCGAATGAAGCGGGCTCGGCTGTATAATTGTTGCCAGGAGGTGATGTTGTTGAGGGCTAAGATAAATCGATACACGGGCGCGGCATTTGAAATAAGCATCTTGATTTGTTCTCCCTCCAGAATGTGTCCCGGGACTTGCGCGGCCAAGCGACGCCAGCGGTCAGCAAAGGTGTAGAACCCCTCATCCGGCTTCATCATCTCATGGGCCAGATCCATAATAGAGTACTTGGGCCCAACATGGTCTTGATACTTTTGAATAAACTTTTCTTGAATGGAATGAAAACTCACAACTTGCTCTTGCGGAAGAGAGAAGAACCAATCCCGAGCCGGGCCTTCCAACGACAGACCAAATAGATAGGCTATCAAGCGTTGGTCATGCCGAAATTAGGCCGACTCATAAACAAACTCCTTCAAGTGCACATACGGGTCACCGACTCCACTATAACGGCGATATGTGAGAATTTGTGATGGAGGTGGGAGCCGAAGACCTTGGAAAGTGAACGGATCATTTAAAGAGGATTTGGGATCGATCCGGCGTTGAAGCTCATCAAGTTGGCGTTGGGCTTGAGCAATCATCTCTTGGGTAGGGAGAGATCGAGAAGAATATGGGCCAGCTTGAGCAAGAGGATGTGAATTCAGACCAGTATGATGATAATGGGCCGGATAAGAGGATCCGGGCTGAGAAGAAGAATGGTCCATTCCGGGAGTATAAGGATATGTGGGCCTATAAGGATCATGAACATAAGGACCCATTGGGCTGGCAGCATAAGGAGAAGAAGAATGAGTCTCATTAGAAAAATAAGGCCCGTTAGGATAATGGGGCCCGTTAAGATGATGAGGCCCATTAATGATAGAAGAAGGCCCATTAAGAGAAGGAGGCCCATGAAGATGAGATGCAATAAGACGTTGGGCCTGCGCCGGATCCATTTTGCGAACAAGGCTTGAAAGATGGGCCATGAGATTAGCCTGTTCCTCGGAGGGATCAGAGGGACCACGGGAAGATGGGCCCACGTGGGAAGAGGATTCCACGCGGGAATGGAAAGAAGATTGGAAAGAAGAATGATACAAGGGGTTAGAATGATACTCCATGAGGGCAAATGGAGACTTAATACAAGGATATCAAGGAGAATACAAGTGGGGAAGCAATGGCTTAATGGGCTTGAGAATAAGGGGCAGCTGACCCACTAATGCAAAGACCAATGGATAACGGACCACGGGACAATGGACTAGACAAATGAACACACAAAATGGGCTAGCATAAAGTGGGCCTAACAACAATAAAATATGTGGATGTAACACAAAACACCACTAATGGGTTTGGACAAGCCCAAACAACACAAACAATGCAATGTGAGAGTTTTCACCCAAGTCAAACAAGTTGATATGATGAGAAATATTTTAGGGATTTTAATATACCTTTTAATGATTTGAATTAATAATAATTTCTTGAAGATAGGAATCCTATGGGAATAAGGTCTAAACTTTGGGTTGACTAAGGTTAACTCCCTCACACTTATGCAAATGCAAGCCTAAGGGGTGGAAAGGTACAACCGGCCCAGTGTCCGTGTGAGAATCCACGGCTCATGGGGACTTATGGAGGTCCCGGATAAGATCACCTAGTCGACCCCAAGGAATATGGAGGTGAGAGGATCACTTACCAAGGTAGGAAATGCAACTATGATATGCAATGTATGGCCCTATGTGCACCGGAGTGCATGCAAATTCTAGCTTAAAACTAGAAAATCAAGACTATATTAAACTATGCAAACAAGATCCAAATAAGACAAATAGTATATGGATGGAAAGGCAATATAAAGGTCTGTACAACGGGCCCAAGAACAGATCAATCTGACCCCAGGAGGTCAATCAAATCACTGAGCAAAGTTGCCCCTGTGAACCTGTGCGCAGACCACATGTAGATTTTATGCACAAAATGGTAAAATGGTGACAATTTTTAACTAAGCAAATGAGACCCAAATGATGCAAATAAGCTATGGATGGAAAGACAATACAAAGGACTATCAAATGGAACAAAAATTAGTGCAATCAGACACCGGGAAGACAGTCAAATCACTGAGTAAAGATGTACCTATGAACCTGTCCCTGACCCTGCCTGCAGAACTTATGCACAAAACTCAAAAAGTTGGACAATATTAGAATATGCAAATGTTAACTAAATGATGCAAATATAAATGGATGGAAAGAGAATATAAAGGGCTATCCAACGGAAGAAAAAATAGCTCAATCGGACATTGGGATCAAAAGTTATGCCCCGACGAACACGGCCCCGTGAGCATGCACGTAGGACTGCCAAAATCTGTAACGGTCTACCAAAGGACCATTACATTCATGTGACGGTCTACTACAGGACTGTCACACTACCTGAGCCCTTAAAATGCCCCTAAACAATAGAAGAATGGATAAAATATCACCTAAACATGCACATGCACACACCCAACTTACAAAAGAGCATTAAAACAAACGTGGTGGGCATTGGTGTCCCACCGTGATTGCCAAAAAACTGTTGATTTGTTTTTTAATTAGATTCCTATCCAGCCCCCTTTAAATACATACATGCATAAACATGTGAATCAAAGACAAGGGGGATGAAAGGATGAGAAATACTAACCGTGATCGCCACCAAGGTTCCAATAACGCCAAAGGATGAAGAAGTGTAAAGAACGGCGTCGTGTACCTTGGAACTTAAAGACTTGATCGCGCTTAAAACGGGGTGCGGGGAACTTGTGGATTCAAACCTCCTCTCCTTCCAGTCGGCTAGAGGAAGAGGGCCTCACGTTGTATTCATGCTCTCCGGGGGGAGGTTTTTAACCCCTGTGGAAGGGTGGAAATAATAGGTGGGTGTGTTGTGCATGCATGAGATTTGAAATCACGAGATTTGATTGAGAGAATAGAGAGAAAATAATGATGCAAAACGTGCAAAAGTGCATGTAGCAAGAAAGTGCAGAAAATTATGATGATTTATGATTTTAAGAGGAAGAGAACTAAGAATATAGATCATGAAATCAAGCCCAAAAGGATGCAATGGAAAGCTAATACTTCCCTCTTTAAGCCAGGGTCGAAGTTGTGAGTTGGAATTGTAGCATGGCTTCGCCCCGAACCAAGAAAGAGCCCCCCGTCGCGACTGCGAACTGGGCAGTTTTTATAGAAAAGTGGTGAAACCCCCAACTTTCCTCCATGAGTTTAAGAGATAGAGCCCATCAAATCTCGAGATCTATGGATCAATCTCGAGATAATAGTCAATATAAGTCATAGGAAAAAACGGGACTCTATTTGGATGAAGGATCTGGAAGATATGGCTTCTTGAAGGGAGCCCCAGAGCTTAATCTGCAGAGTTTGAGTTGAAGCAGGACACCTAAACCCTCAACTTTTGAGTGTGATTATGAGCAAGATAGCCATTGAAATTTGGAGTTCTTTGGACAGAATTCAAGATAATACCAAGGAGAAACCATAGGAACAAACGGCGCTCAATTCGGAGTAGAATTCAAGAAGTTATGGACTCTGCAAGAGGGCCACGATGCACAAAAATGGAGCGGAGTCCCGCACAAATTAGACTCTCAGGTGTGTGTAACGTTCTATCGTATGACCGTCAGAGTTATGTAACGGACTAGGGTAGGTCCGTCACACTTTGGGGGTCAAACGGGACGATTTCGGACAAGTTTCGGTGTAACGCACCCATACTAGACCATCACATGGACTCTGACGGTCTAGGGTAGGACCGCCACGCTCTAGGGGTCGAACAGGGCAATTTCATATCGTAGGACCGTCACACTGCTATGGCGGTCTAGGGTAGGGCCGTCACACTGATGGAGGAAGATTTTGGGCAGACTGCGTGTGACATTGGAAATTGAAGTGTATCTCTCAAACGGGGCAGAACTAGCGAAAGTGGTAGAAGAAGAAATTGTAGATAACTGAGAGAGGAACAACTTTTAGGAAGAAAGAAAGTTGAGAACATGATTATAATAGAGAGAAAATAGGGCTAAAACAGAGAGGAAAATTCTAGGACATAGGTGAACAGCACAGCACACCGGAAAAATGTGAATAACTCACAATAGGGGCAGAACTGGCCAACGGCGTAGAAGAAAAAATTGTAGACATTTGAAAGATGAACACTTTTGATGAAGACAACTTTTAGAAAAGAGGAACAAAAGGAGATGAAAAAGGACCACTTTCAAGACTGCATAGTGAGAGAGAGCCGATTACTTGAGGGAAGCCGGCCTAAATGGGCCGTAAGTTGACTTGGAAGCCGGAATTTGATAAGATAAGCTCAAGGGCTCTAGGAAATCATGGTCTCCAAGACTGAAAGGATATGAAATGGTAAAAATGGGCTTGAAATCCATCCGAGAAAGCTCCAAAACAATGGCTAATTCGGTACATTAAAAATGATGAATAAGAGAAATGACACAACTTGTGGGCTAAAATGGGTGTCAACAACAAGTTTCAATGTGTGCTTGAGTGTTACAGTGCATCAGAAGCTGTTAATATGGTTGCAGCTATCAAATGTCAAGATGTGGTAAAGTGTCTCATGGCAGTAGACGAAGACGCGGATTATATGGAGGAAACTTCGTCACAGGTAAATTCTGATACTGGCAATTTCTCTCTCAAAAATTTGATTATGTTGAATGAGCATCTAATTGAGAAGTACGATAAAATTAAATCTGAGAAAAAGAAACTAAGAAAAGAAATGTTGCATGAAATTAGAAGTATGAAGGTGGAAAATGAAAACCTAAAGTCTGAAAATGAGAGTTTAAAAAATAGACTCATCAAAGAAAATGATTCTTGCAATGAATGTGCTGTTCTCATAGATCTGATTAATGATATAGATTATGATGACAATGTGCAAAAAGAATTAGTCAAATCTCTAAAAGAAGAAAACAAATTATTATTGGAAAATAAAATTGAGGTTGAAGAAAGTGAAGAAAAACTGGTTGAAGAAAATGAAAACTTGAAAAAACTCAATGATGGTTTGCATAACCAAATTATTTCATGTGAAGAGGACATTGTGGTACTGCAAACTAAAATCGAAGATCTAAAGAATTCCCTATCCAAGTTTGTTAAGGGAAAAGATAATTTGAATAAGCTGCTTGGAGCTAAAGTGAATGTTCAGAAAGAGGGACTAGGTTACAGTCCAATAATGAAGAAGGTTGATAGAAATAAATTGAAAACTATTTTTGTTAAAAGTTCAGAACAAGAAAAACCTTCCACCCATCCCCATTTCAGTTCACGGCAAAGAGAAGTGAAGAGCAGAGTAAAAATTTAGAAAAACAAAAGAAAACTCATAAAAAGAAAACAAACAGAATAAGAATTTGTATGCTGAAACTTCTCAGGCCAAACTGCCTTCTGTCAAAAGAAAGAATGTGAAATATTTTTACTGTGGTAAATTCGGCCATGAGATGCATGATTGTTTTGTCATGAGAAAGGATGAAAAGAAACCTACTTATGTTTAAAACAGAAGAATAAAGTATTCTTACTGTCATAATGCATGTCATCTCATGCATGAATGCAAATCAATGGAATTAGATGACCTTGTTGCTATTAATTCATAGAAATATCATGCTAGAAATCATGTTTTTAGGAGAAAAAATGTGAATTGCTTCTGCTGTGGGAAGCTAGGACACATCTATGCACAGTGCTGGCATGCACAGGGAGGCAAACGCACTGCTAAATCTGTTAAATTCTCTGTCCAACAGAATAATATTAGGAATAAAACTGATCTCATGAAAAAGACGTTTACTTGTTTCAATTGTGGAAAATCAGGCCACAGAGCCTCTGAGTGCTGGGTGGCAGGTTTCAGAAAATAGAATGCTCATGTACATAACAGAAATTTTGATATACATGCACATAAATTTAATACTCACGATAAGATGCATAAAAGGAACTTGAATTCTGTTATTTTTCATTACCATGGTAAATCTGGACATCCCATGTCCAATTGCAAGTTGATGGGCTATGTTGACAGTGTTGCTGGCAAAAGGTCAAGAACACCCGTTGAGGGTAATATAGGACCCAAGGTTTCTTGGATTCCTGCTGGATCAAAATAGTCCTTTGTTTTGCAGGTATGCCTCGGAGGAAATAAGGGGAAAGTAAGCCGAGGCACCAGAACATGAAAAACCCCATTTTCTACATTTTTTTAGGTTAGTTGTCTAAACTTCTTAAATTCTGGTTTTATATTAGTATCTTCCTGAGTTATCATGATACATGTTTGCATTCTATGTGATACTCCACAGTGTCATGGCTGATATCATCATATTGTTTGTGCATCTCCTCACTGAAATTGGATCAGCAAATGATTCTTATGGAATGTTACATGAATAATTGAAATAAATCAATGATGGATGATGTCATGTTCATAATTAGATACGTAGGTCGGCACGACCCTATGGTATATTAAATAGCATGTTGGAAGAAGGGCAGCTATTTTCTGTCTGAAAATCCATGCTATGCATAGTGGCTTGCCTTCGCCAGGTACCAGAGGTCAAATTGCATTTAGAATCTTCCATGCTCTACTAGAATGTCACAACATTTGTGCAAGTTTTGCTGGTTCATGCATGCAAGTCGGTGCACTTATCAGCTGAATTCATATAAACTTGGTGCATCCTCTGCCTCGAGCAAGATGAGGTCGGTGCAAGTTATGTGTGTCATGTCATAAAAAGACATGTGCTTGGTTCTGTAGATTGCATATAATGTTGATACACATCTGTGTGAATTAAGAGAATCAGATAGTGTCTTTCTCTGACATCTCATCACATGTTGAGGGGGAGCTGTGCCATTTTGAGATAGAATACTTGCTTCGGTCAGTGATTCATTGCTGGTTGGGGCAGTTGGCCTCATGTGTCTGATGATTTGCAAGGTTCTGCTCTTGTGATATCGACCGTGGAGTCAGCTTGAATCTGGTCTAATATGAGAAGTCAAATGGTTGAGTTTTAAGCTTTTGGACTCACTTACTTCTCAGAAGGCTGAATACCAGATGGCCAATGGAGATGAGTGGTTATTTGTTGATGGTCATTCTGGGTATGCCTATGGATCTATGCGAACTAGCCTTCAGTCCCTATTCTGATCGTGAGTGGTCTTCACCTATATCACTTTGTTATGTGTTCTATGTCATTTCCCTCATCTATCTTCAAGAGTTCATAGAATGTGGTAATCAGGGGGAGTTAAAATTTGATATACTATTACCTTTTCTAATCCTCAGCACTTAACTACTAAAAACACCACTAACTGAGAACGAAATTGTTGATCTTAACTGGACCGTGAATTTCTGCTTATGGATATTATATCCTAGCTTAAAGTTTCTACAAGTGTCTCTTAATGAAGACTCAATGGTCATAAAACAGTCTGAAATGAAACATCTCAAAAGATTGCTTAAAATTTTGAACATTATGAGTAATTTGTCAACCTGCCGAAGAATCCAAAGGTTATATGGTTCTTAAACTTGTTCTAAGACAATTCTGTTGACAGACCAGAGAATACGCCATCAAAGGAAAATACGCAACTAAAATTGTTTGTTAAAAGGAGGCAGAGCAATGGCACAATATTTGAGAAACTGACCATCTGATTCAAATAAATTTAGAGGTTATGTCATGATGATAAGTGCTATCTTTGTTCAAAATCTCTATTCAAAATTTTGAAGCAGTAAGGTAAAGCTACACTGAGTAACCAGGGATTCCGGTGTCTAATCAACATGCTTCCTTGAGTAAAAAGGTGTAGTATTACCAGAATGCTTAATCCTTAATAAAAGTTTAATATTCATATGGTTGACTCTGGTGTGGCTTTAGGAAAATTTAAAATGATTTAAGCTCTATATAAAAAATGGATTTCTCTTCAGGGCTGGCAAATGAAAATGTTTAGTAAGAATTAAAAGCATATCTTATTGAGGATAATCATGTATGAAATTGTTTTATTCTCATTGATTTCACTTCAAAAGATATTTTGTGAAGACTTCATGTTATTCGATATAGTCACATACGTTGATCACGAAAAGAGACGAAAGGCATTTTTCCGAAAAGTAAAGGGTGTTTTGGGTATTATATGTTGAGGTCGGTAAAGTAGATAGTATATCAGATAATCTTCTCAAACCCTATTTACCGCCACTGTCTAACACACTCTTTCCCCCTCAAAACTCTCTCCGACTCTTGGGATTCCTATACCTCACCTCTGTGCAGAACACGACCGTGGTTTCTCAAGCCACCTCTCTCACCATCCTTGCTGTCTTTCTCTCTATCTTTTATCTTCCACTTGTTTATCTTCCACCTGTTAATCTTCCACCATGTCCTCTCCGTCGGACACTAGTGAGAGGATGAAGAAAATCACGGAAGAGCGGCAACCCGCGTCTCCTTAAGTTTTGGAGACCAGTGTGATCAAAGCCTATAAGCGAAGATCAAAGGAAACACATGCAGTGGGGATGGCATCAGAATCGGTTCAGAAGAAGTCGGGCAAAGGGAAAAGAAAGGAAATAGAAGTACAATTAGTAGAAGATCAAGAGTCAGTGAAAGCTGCGGTGCCACCACCAAATGAAAAGAAGTTGAAGACAGCACAAGGTCAAAGTAAGAGAAAGGTACACGAGGATGAAGATATCATAGTTGAAACTTCAAGATATGCAGAAATAACATTGGAGGCCGGCAAGATAGTCTTCTCACGGTATGTAGACTTTCATGACCAGAAAATGCTTGAGAAATTTCCTGAGATGATTGAAATTTTTAAGGCTCAGAAATGGTTAAAATTTTTGGGTAAGCATAGGATATACTATCCTAGACTCATAGCAGAGTTCTACCAGAATCTGAAATATGATTTGGATCAAGCAATACTGGTTTCTAAAGTCAAGGGGCACAAGATTGAAGTATCTAAACGCCTTCTACATACTGTATTTAGAATACCAGAAGAAGGAGTAGCTAAAAAAGGGTTTGCATGTGATCTCCATGAGGTATACTCTGTCATCACAGATGAGCCTAAAACTCTCCTAGACAAAAATCAAGTAAAATTGGGTCAGTTTAATGCAAACAACTTCTCTCCTCTCAAGAGATTGCTACATCATATTCTAACTACCATGATCACTCCTCAAGTTGGAGGGAGAGGAAGACTGACCAATACTCAAAGATTTGTTTTATATTGTCTGCTGAAGAAAATCAGAGTGGGCTTGCCTGAAATAATCATTCAGATAATGCGATCCGGCAAAGAGTCTAGGAGACATTTGCCCTACGCAGCTTACCTAACTGCTGTCTTTAAGAAGGCTAACATAGCTTTAGAAGATGAACCTTCGAAAGATATTCCAAAGTTCAATGTTTACAACATGGACTTCATTGATACTTACATGAGATTGGATGAGACTAACTGAGAGAGTCCTTCTGATGAAATTCAAAGAAAAGAGAAATCAGTAAAGCATGCTCCGTTGAAAAAAAAGAGGAAAGTTCAAGTAAAAAATGTGTCAGAATAGCCTCCCCAGATTCCTCAAGAAAAAATTCCTTCTATATTAGCTGAACAAAGTCATCATTCTGTTGTTGAACCTATTGAAAAGAATCTCATTGATCTACAACTAGAGCAAGAAGTCCATGAACTGAACCTGACTGATACTTAAATTGTGGAGCAGCTGGATCAGAATATCAGTCAGCTTTTTGATAAATTTAGAATACAATCTGGACAGTAACAGCAAGTTGCTCAGCAAGAATAAGGAGAAGAAGATCAACAAAAAGAAGCAGAAATTCAAGAAAATGAACCACAAGGCATAGAAGACAAAAAAGAAGAAACAACTGAAATTGATGATGAAATGCTATCTAGGGTGGCTACACATATTTTGACAGAAGAAGCTGAGAAAATTTTTGAAGAGACTGCTGAGTCTGTTATCCATGAACAGGAGGACAATCAACCAAGAGAAGAAGAAGTTCCACAAGAAGTTCCAGGGGTCACTGAAGAGAGTACACATGACTATGTCATAGGACCTGTCTAGTACACATGGAACAAATACTGAACCCAATCTTGCTCAGATGTTATCTAAGCTGACAGAGATTGTTCTAGATTAGAATGTCTTGATGAACAAACAGTTCCTATTCTAGACTGTTCAAATAGATAGAATAGAGAGCCGAATGAAACATTTGGAAAAAGTTGTGAAACGTCAAGGGATAGAATTTTTAACCGCCAAGCGAAAGACAGATGTAACAGTAAGAGAAATTTTACAATCTCTTATGGGTATCAGTACTCGAATAGGTGACATGGTCACTAAAATTCAAGATACTCAAATCTCCATAGTCACCAATATGAGTAAAATTCTTGACCATACATTTGATTTGAAAATTGAGTTTGAATTGCTAAAGGGGACGTTAACCAATATAGCAACCACTCAGCCAGAAATCATCACAAAGTTTGAAGTTATCCAGTCCAATCTGTAGACATTGTCAGAGACAGTTAAACAAGCTTTAAACAAACGAGAATCAGTCACCTCTCTAGTGGAAAGGCTAGGAAACACTGTGCATCAGAAGCTTGATAGACTGGCTGACTCTGTTAGGGATCTTCAAACTTCTTTGCTGAACAGATTTCCCATTTCTGGTTCAAGTTCAACATATCCTCCTAGAGACAGGGGGAGCTACCACGGTCATTAGTTGCTATCATTTCCCCATTTTTGATAATGACAAAGGGGGAGAGAATGTTATGGGTGCTGCTGGATGTTGATGGGTGTTACTGTTTGTTGGCTGGATGTTGAGGTTTCCTGATAGGGCTATTCTATGATCAGTTGTAGTGTTGTGGATACTTTCATGGACATGCTTGTAAAGCTGAGGATACTTGTGAATGTTAACACACTTTGATAAAACACTCTGATAATACACTTTGACTCTTTTATACACAGATGTGATAGTGTGCACTTGTAGGAATTCTTATGGCATTTTGTGCTGCAAATGTGCATGTTATATGCATGACAGTAAATGATTTTGCGTGATCGATTGTGTGAATTCTCATACATGACTCATTATGTTGTCATCATCAAAAAGGGGGAGATTGTTGGAAATATGGTTTTGATAATGACAACTTATGAATCATGTTCAGACTGCTGTGTTTGTCTAGTTTGCTTTTGTATTGCCTTAGATTGTCGCAATACATGTTCAAATTATAGTTGCGTCGGTGCAACTCTATTTCTGATCCTCAGCATAGTCCTTGCATGTATTCATCTAGTCGATGCAACTCTTGCTGTTGCACACACACACGACCAAGTCACTCGTGTTCATCAGGTGAGTCGGTGCTATCCCACTTCTGCTTATAAGGTCAGTGCATTTCCATCATATTAGTTCGGTGTATATATGTTTAAGACACACTCAGGGTCGGTGCATGTGTGTATATGCCTAAGACATTTGCAAGGTATGTGCAATATAGGTTTGTGTAGTCTGTGCAAGTCTAGTGCATAGAGTGAAGTCTGTGCATTTCTAATGCCTTGCACGCATGCTGTCGATATAGTCGTTGCATCTCGCACATACTTAGTCCGCACAACACTTGATGTGTGCACAGCTTGACTCCGTGCATACGAGATCTTATACTGAGTGAGTCGGTGCATACTATGTTTATTGTTTTATCAACTTCATGCAATCTCATTATTTCTTGACCTGTGTTCAATTATCATAAGGCTGACTTCGAGCTAAGTATGGTTGTCAGGATGCTAGCTCGACAATACTAAAGCTGGCACGTGTCTTCTGAAGACTCAGATCCAGACTGAAATCTGAGCGGGAAAGTTGGTTGCTCCACACGCTTTTCTTCTGCTAGACTTATATATATATATAGGGAGCAGGCTTCGAAAGAAGGAAAAAATTGGCTAAAGAATCTAAAGCAGGGGGATCGAGCACCTGAAAAGAAAGAAGAGAGTAAAAGAGAGAGACAAGGCGAAGGGAAGCAAGAGCAGAACTCTGAAGATCAGCTTTTCTGTTGTGTTCTCTAGATCAGATCCGAGACACTTGGCTCCTGTGTGAGCAGTTTATTCTAGATTTATCGATAGTCTTTCTGTTGCTGTGTTTGGCTCTTTTATCTTTTCTTTTATCCAAGCTGTGTGTCAGCGGAGCAAGCTGTGAAGCTAAGCTGTTTGCAGAGGTGGATTCTGTTGTGCCCCTGTGGTCATTTGAGTTATTTGATATTCATGGTTTTGATAATGGCTAAACACTATAAGTCATTGTTGTTTTCCACTCTCATATGACTGACATACGTGATGCTTTGTTCATGACAGGTAAGCCAATGAATGGATAAGGAATGGAGTGGAGATGGAAAATGTGAAAGCTCAATGATTGCGTCCTCGCACGCGGATCGACCTGCGCGGTCAGGTCGCGGGGATCGACCTGCCCGGTCAAATCGCGGGGGTCAAGGGGGCAGCGCCCCTTGTAGGGGTTTCCGGGGATGGAGCCCCCGGAACCAAATTTAGAAATGCTCAAATGATTTAATGCATAAACTAAACCCAAAAATGCATGGAATTGATAAGGACATGAGTATCTTGACTTATGGACATGCTTCTTTGGGCTAACACTTCATTTTTGCAGGTATAGGTCTTTCCGGTCGACCAACACACCTTGACTGGTCGACCAGATTTTCCAGAGATGAAGAACTTCAGAATTTACAGGTTCTAGTTGACCAGTGGGTAGTGGTCGGTCGACCAGTTCTTCTAGAAACGAGAAACTCCAGTTTTTACAGGTTTCAATTGACCGCCCCTAGGTGTCTGGTCGACCGGTTTTGCCAGATATGAAAAATCAACCGATTGTAAAATTCCGGTCGACCGCCCCATGCCTTCCGGTCGACTGCCATCCCTGAGGCCCCCTTTTGTTGACTTTTGTTTCAAGCTCGAGGAGAGGTCTTTCTACCCATTTGTTTAACCCCAAAGTCACCCAATTCCCCATGGATTGTGGATCTGGTCTGGGGATGTCCAAGGACCATTCAAAGTCTAAAAAACCAACACATGAGGGGTTAGAAACCCTAAGACTTCAATTGGAACAAGAGAGATCAAGGGAGGCTAGAGGAGGTGATTCGCGGGTACTGTAGGACCTCTGTGAACAGTGCTTCGGGCTGGAGTTCTTCATCCATCCAAGGTGATTCAAGCTTATTTTTGAAGCCATCAACCTCCAAGAGAAGTGTAGAAGCAAGCAAGGCTATCAAGGTGATCCAAGGAAGCTGATTTCACAAGGTTTTCAAGGGAGATCAAATCTGCATCCTTTATCTTATTCATCAACTCAAGGTGATCCAAGAAAGATCATTTCACATGGAAGAAGATACCATTGAAGAATCAGATTCAAGCTCAAGCAATCTCAGACAAGATCTTTTCTCTTTGAGCATATTCTATATCTTATTTGAGTGTTTTCATATTTGTTCTCTTTCCATTTCATTCAATCATTTGAAACTGAAGATCGTCCCTATCGGTGGTTAGTAGGAAGACAATCGGAAGTTGTCTGATCTGCGATGTTGACGTCCCTACCTGTGGTTAGTAGGAAGGCAATCGGAGGTCTTTCTGATTTACGGTTCAGTGCGTGGCACTAGTGGAACCTCACCGGATTTGGTGAGGGGTGAACGTAGGACTGGGGATTCAGTCCGAACCACCTTAAAATCTCGTGTGTTGTGGTTTGATTGTGCGATTGCTTTGTGTTAGATGCATGCTCAGGTTCAATATCTATATTGCGTAATCATCTTGCTAAGCAAGTCATTTGTGTCCTTCATTAAGCTAGTTATATTTTGCTGCTATTATCATCATCTAGCTTTAAAGAGGGTTGCATTGCAAAAAGAGGGGCAGATCTATTCACCCCTCCCCTCTAGATCTGCTATCCATTACTCAATAGATTTCTCTGGTCGGGTAAAGCTGTTAGTCCCCAGCGGTTTGCAGAGGAGGATTCCTCTAGACGGCATAAGCTGTAATGCCCAGTTGCCTGTAGGGTTTTGACCCCGGAGCTGTGGATCAGCGAAGCTGTATATTAATAGTGGAAGCCACATTCCTGTTTGGAGTGTGAGGTGGACGTAGATCTCGGATTTGAGATCGAACCACCTTAAAAATCCTTGTCTACTGTGTGAATTGCCCAGTTAGGTGTTCAACGCTAGAAGCATGCTTAGGATTTCAATTAAAATTCTTATCTGTTGACTCATCTTGAGAGCACAAACGCTCTGCCTTTGCTGGAAGTGCAGGTCAAGTGTTCATCTGTGTGCATCAATAGAGTATTTTGTTGTTTAGTCAAGTCTTGCATCTTTTCAGGGAGTTCTGTTCCAGTGTGTTTTTAATCTAAGGTTGTAAAATTGGTTGAGATTTTCACTGAGGGATTCATTCACCCCCTCTGAATCCATCGCACCAGCTCTAACAATTATGACATTATCGACACTTGAAATATGCATGTGAATTGGTTATATATATAAATGCGAGTTAACACCAATTTGTTTAGGCTGCCTACTGAGCGTCACACTCACCCATTTGTGACACACGTTTTCAGGAGACTTAGTGAGGGAGGTCGAGGAGGAGGCTGCGGCCGAGGAGTAGTGCTAGTTCATAGTTCATCTGGGTATGCTATGGATGAATATCTCTCTTATATGTATGGTTATGGGGTGGTGAGCCTGTGTGGACTCATGTTTATTTTGGAACAATGGACATGTACCCTTCTTTAGAAATTATGAATGGTTGAAATGCTATTTACATTTCCTATAATTGTGGTTCCCCTCTCTCTCATGCGAATGTATGCATGTCTATATATTTGTGCTTCCGTGATACGAACGAAGTAATGTGTAGCACCCCGTATAAAAAAAAACTGATAAAAAAAATTATTAATATTAATATTTTCCAAATAAAAAAAATATATTAGATAAACTCTTTAGGAAGTTTATGTAAGAAGAGGGAACACGAAGTTATCATATGTAAAGATTATTCACTTAACAAGTAGCTTCCTAGTGTAGTTGGTTAAGTAACTTGCCTTTCAACCCAATGACTAATGTTCAAATCCTAGCATTTACCTTTTTTTTTTGCCAAATAATTATATGATATAGACAGACCTTACGATTGGGCCATGGATTAGCTGTCCAAACATTATCTCTATCTTTTCAGCCTGTACAAGCTGTAAAGTCCCATTATTTCCTAACGTGAATAGTGCCATGAATAGTACCACTTTTTATTTAAAAATATTTTTTCAAAAAAAAATTATATGTAAAAATAGAGAAAAATATAAGGATCTTATCCATGAAATTTCATTAACTAACTCCATCAAATTTTAAAGATAAAAATCATGAAAGTTAAGTGGGAAGTTTAAATGGTGGTTCAAATCCTAGCATCCACCATTTACCTTTTTTTTTTTACCAAATAATTATATGATATAGACAGACCTTACGATTGGGCCATGGATTAGCTGTCCAAACATTATCTCTATCTTTCCAGCCTGTACAAGCTGTAAAGCCCCATTATTTCCTAACGTGAATAGTGCCATGAATAGTATCAGTTTTTATTTAAAAAGATTTTTTCAAAAAAATTATATGTAAAAATAGAGAAAAATATAAGGATCTTATCCATGAAATTTCATTAACTAACTCATCAAATTTTAAAGATAAAAATCATGAAAGTTAAGTGGGAAGTTTAAATGGTGGTTCAAATCCTAGCATCCACCATTTACCTTTTTTTCTGCCAAATAATTATATGTTATAGGCAGAACTTACGATTGGGCCATGGATTAGCTGTCCAAATATTATCTCTATCTTTCAAGCCTGTACAAGCTGTAAAGCCCTATTATTTCCAAACGTGAATAGTGCCATGAATAGTACCACTTTTTATTTAAAAAGATTTTTTCAAAAAAAATTATATGTAAAAATAGAGAAAAATATAAGGATCTTATCTATGAAATTTCATTAACTAACTCCATCAAATTTTAAAGATAAAAATCATGAAAGTTAAATGGGAAGTTTAAAATAAATAAACCACCCTCTCATAGGAGCTACAATCCACCAGACAACCTTTCGATTTCCTTATCCCCAACAGCCTGTATAAGCTGGCATCCCACTGAAATCCGATTTTTACGGATCTTGTTTCCCCTCTTGCCAACTCAAACCTTATATTATACTCCTAACGAAGCAAACCTTCGTTGGATAGAAGGCTTGCTGTTGAGAAGGGGAGACACTTCTGACGGGTTGCAGAGAAGGGAAGAGTTGCTTCTTCCATTTGCTACAACTACTGCCACTTCACAGAGGTAGGTGTTCTCAACTTTTAACTAAACTAATAGCTTAAATCTAGGATGATTAGCATGTATTAGCCTCATACCTAAGATAATTAGCATGTATTAGCCTTATACCCAGAATAATTAGCAAGTATTAGCAAGTGTTAGCAAGTATTAGTCTCATACCTAGAATAATTAGCCTGTGTTAGCTTAAATCTAGGACGATTAGTATGTACTAACTTCATACCTAAGATAATTAGTATGTATTAGCCTTATACCCAGAATAATTAAGTAAGCATTAGCAAGTATTAGCAAGTATTAGTCTCATACCTAGAATAATTAGCATGTGTTAGCTTAAATCTAGGACGATTAGTATGTACTAACTTCATACCTAAGATAATTAGCATGTATTAGCCTTATACCCAGAATAATTAAGTAAGCATTAGCAAGTATTAGTCTCATACCTAGAATAATTAGCATGTGTTAGCTTAAATCTAGGATGATTAGCATGTATTAGCGTCGTACCTAAGATAATTAGCATGTACTAGCCTTATACCCAAGATGATTAGCATTAATTAGCATGTATCAGCTTCAATCTAGGGTAGTTGGCATGTATTAGCTTCATATCCATACGATATTTCCGTGTAACGTAAGTTTTATCGTGTTTTTACGTAACCTATTAGTTTAGCTATTAACTAACCTGTTAACATACCAAATTAACATGTTAGTTGATTTACTAACTAATTAGCATACCTAATTAATCTGGTAGGTAGCCTATCTAGAACCTTGTCTCCATTTAGTTCCTTTAAAAATGAAAACTAGTATGATACGTCATGTTAAAAATATGATAAGCAACTAAAGCATGAAATGAGTGCATGAATAAAGATCTATAATCCTTACAATTTTCTCTATCTATCCATGTCATCAGTTTTACCTAAATCAACTTAAATCAAAGGTTAATACCTTAGCTTAATCAAAGATTAATACCTTAAGCCATTTTAAGCAAATATGAACTGATGAGTCGACCCTGCCAGTTCATCGCGTTGACGCGATGAACTGATGAGTCGACCCTGTGAACTGGAAATGAACTCATGAGTCGACCCTGCCAGTTCATCGCATTGACGCGATGAACTGATGAGTCGACGTTGTGAACTGGAAATGAACTGATGAGTCGACACTGCCAGTTCATCGCGTTGACGCGATGAACTGATGAGTCGACCCTGTGAACTGGAAATGAACTGATGAGTCGACCCTGCCAGTTCATCGCGTTGACGCGATGAACTGATGAGTCGACGTTGTGAACTGGAAATGAACTGATGAGTCGACACTGCCAGTTCATCGCGTTGACGCGATGAACTGATGAGTCGACACTGTGAACTGGAAATGAACTGATGAGTCGACCCTGCCAGTTCATCGTGTTGACGCGATGAACTGGTGAGTCGACCCTATGAACTGGAAATGAACTGATGAGTCGACCCTGCCAGTTCATCGCGTTGACGCGATGAATTGATGAGTCGACCCTGTGAACTGGAAATGAACTGATGAGTCGACCCTGCCAGTTCATCGTGTTGACGCGATGAACTGATGAGTCGACTGGAAATGAACTGATGAGTCGACCCTGCCAGTTCATCGTGTTGACGCGATGAACTGATGAGTCGACCCTGTGAACTGGAAATGAACTGATGAGTCGACCCTTTGAACTGGAAATGAACTGATGAGTCGACCCTGCCAGCTCATCGCGTTGACGCGATGAACTGATGAGTCGACCCTGTGAACTGGAAATGAACTGATGAGTCAACCCTGTGAACTGGAAATGAACTGATGAGTCAACCATGCCAGTTCATCGCGTTGACGCGATGAACTGATGAGTCGACCCTATGAATTAGAAATGAACTGATGAGTCGACCCTGCCAGTTCATCACGTTGACGCGATGAACTGATGAGTCGACCCTGTGAACTGGAAATGAACTGATGATTCGACCCTGCCAGTTCATCGCGTTGACGCGATGAACTGATGAGTCGACCCTGTGAACTGGAAATGAACTGATGAGTGGACCTTGTGAACTGATGAGTCGACCCTGTGAACTAGTGAACTGATGAGTCGACCCAGCCTGTTCGCAGGGTTGACGCGATGAACTGCAGGGTTGACACGATGAACTTCTGAGTCGACACATCCGGCTCATTACGTTAACCTGATCGTTAGGCCTTCTCTTTTGCCATCTCCACTGATAGATGGCAGCCTGAGAAGTGATATTTAACTCCTGACAGTCCTCTAAACCCTGTATAGTTTCCAGGAAGGGCATCCCACAGTGAGGGTGTCGTTTCTAAAATTGTCAGGGGGCCCATAAGGCACCTCTCTTATCTAGTTTTTTCCGTGTATCAAACGTTACTTGTTTCCCCTCCTAGTTCATCCCTATACATCAATGCGCCCTTGGACTCCATTCCATAATTCCACCTTATATATCATGCTGGTCAAACCTTGAAATTCCATATTGGCTATAAATAAGAGTGGATGTCAACAAACATGATAAATGTTGTGCATATAGGGCCCGGTCTGGTCCTGGGGGGAGCACCCGAAGGTACTTGTGCCCATGGGAGTTTATTGACCACGGTGTTTTGCATTGCACCGGAGTACTTGCTTGCTAGGCTTTAGACATTCCACTCATTCTCATGATATTACTTGATTGATTTGACTTGAGACCCGCAGAAGGGTAAAGTTTTGCTTGAATGAAATTGATAAATAGCCAATTCTAATTTTACATGCTTGAATTTATATTACTTTCTATTACTTGCTTGACATGAGTTCTTACTCTTGGAAAGATTTCGTTAATTCCAGTTATTACTTGCTTGAATCTCTTGCTATTACTGCATTGAAGTTGGAATCCTTATACTCTCACTTGTTATTCCTTCACTGCTCTTGTCGATTTTTACAATCCTTGATATCTACTCATCTACATGCATAGTTTTACTGACATTAATTGAACTTGTAAATCACTTAAAGCCTGTTAAATCTTGAGATGTAATCCCTACTGAGCGATTCGCTCATCTAGTTGTTTTCTAATATTTTCAGGTAATTTGGATGCCAACCAACACTCGGAAGGGAATGAGACTGAGTGATGAGTGTTAGAGTGAAGTTATCAAATTATCATGCCCCTTTTGTTATTGTATTAGTTCACTTATATCAGTTGTATCAATTCATCTATGTCATTTGTATTAGTCAACTTGATTAGAACTACTCAAGATTTGAAGCCTAGTCGTTGGACTCTGGGAACACATGTAATTGTCCTTTGATTAATTGTGACAATTGTCAGCTCGTACTATTTGTATTAATTTTTGAGTTAAATCTTAGTTATTTGCGCACTCTGATATTTACATGATTGGCACGATCTATATAGACGCGTCACGCCTCCGGGTAATCTTCGGCGCTCGGGGTGTGACAGTCTTCGTGGTATCAGAGCCTAGGTTTTCAAACCTAGGGAACTAGAAAAAAAAATAAATGGTTAGAAATTGAAATCTAAGTAAAAACTTGAGTCCAAGGATAGGTAAAAACCTAAGTCCAGGGTTAGAGAAGTCTAAGGATATAAGTAGACCTTACCTGGTGAGATGGATAGAGCCATGGGTTAAGATTTATAATGACTTTACCCTTATAAGTAAAAACCGACCCTTATCTTACTTAAACACTCTAAACATTTTTGTAGGATCATGGCTGCTGAAAGAGCACAATGGCGCGAGATGCAGCGCACCGTGCAGGGCCTTACACAGGCACTACAGCAAGTGGCCCAAGGTGGAGCTAACCGTGGAGCGGGTGACCTCCACAGGAGTTTCTGTAACATGAACCCATCAAGGTTCACAGGTTCGTTCGACCCCGAGGATGCCGAGAATTGGCTAAAGAAGATGGAACAAATCTTCCGTGTAATGCAATGCACGGACGAGGAGAAAGTTTTACTGGCTGTATTCCAACTTGAGCGGGACGCTCGATGCTGGTGGGAATCCATAGAAGCAACACTACCAGAATACCATGTTACATGGGATGAATTCACGGAGCATTTCAACAACAAGTACTTCTCCGATCATATCCAGGAAAAGAAGGCCACGGAATTCGCCGTTCTAAAACAACAGGGCTTGAAAGTGGCCGAGTATGAGGCCTAGTTCTCCATATTGTCTAGGTATGCACCCCACTTGGTGTGTACAGAAAAGATGAAGGCGAGAAGATTCCTCAACGGGCTTCGGCCCCATTATATCACACAACTTGCCCCGATGGACATCCAAGTCTATTCGGAGATGGTTCGGCGTGCTCAACTGCTGGAAGATGCCACCGAATTATCTGAGAGAATCCGAGGAAGAGACAAGAAGGAACCCATTACAAGCCCGGGAAAATTCAAACAATCCTTCAACAAGAAGCGATTCTTCATAGGAGGGGAGCCCTCCAAGGCAAAGAAATTCCAGAAGAATGACAGGCCATTCTCCACCACCACACCATCAAAGGAGCTTTGCAAGTATTGTGATAAAGCTGGTCATAAGACCGAGGAATGTTGGAGAAAGTTAGGAGCTTTCCTTCGATGCGGGTGTCAAGAGCATCGGATTCCAGACTGCCCACTGATGAAGGAGCAGCACATCAAAGACGAGAAGCGTCTGGTAAAGAAACAAGGCCGTCTGCAAGCTCTCCGAGAGACAGAAACCACTGAAGGTGGAATTATGGAAGGTACTCTCACTATTTGTTCAAAAACTGCTCAAGTGTTATTCGATACCGGAGCAACTCATTCATTCATTTCCAAGAACTTTGCTGCTTCATTTTCTAAGAAACATGAACTGTTAGATTTGGTCATATCTACACCTCTTGGGAATGAGTCTGATATCACTTATCACTATCCAAACTGTGAAGTGATGATTAAGGGAAATAATTTACCTGCTGACCTGATATGCCTAGATATGAAGGGTTATGACGTCATACTAGGTGCCGACTGGCTATCCACATACCAAGCAACTATAGATTACCGGCATGGCAAGGTAACTTTCATAGATTTCCCAGAGCTAGTTTACAATAGCCCTCGGAGTAAATCACTTCTTATATCAGCACTCCGAGCTAGTAAACTTATGAATAAGGGATGCATGACTTTCATAGCATTCGTGACTGCCACAGAAGTCGAGAAGGTTAAACTTAAAGACATCCGTGTAATTCGGGATTTTCCTGATGTTTTTCCAGAATATTTAACCAGCTTACCCCCGGAAAGGGAAGTGTCGTTCACAATCGACCTTGTCCCTAATGCTCATCCTATTTCCAGGGCACCATACAGAATGTCCCCTACTGAGCTGAAGGAACTAAAAGAGCAGCTAATGGAGTTATTGAACAAGGGTTTCATCAAGCCGAGTACTTCCCCATGGGGAGCACCCGTGTTATTCGTCAAAAAGAAGGACGGATCGATGAGATTATGCATAGATTATCGGCAGCTAAATCACCTTACAATCAAGAACAAGTATCCACTGCAAAGAATTGATGAGCTTTTCGATCAACTATCTGGAGCTTTATATTTCTCCAAGATTGATCTTCGTTCTGGTTAGCACCAATTGAAGATCAAAGAAGAAGACATTCATAAAACTGCATTCCGAAGCAGGTATGGGCATTACAAATTTATTGTTATGCCTTTCGGACTAACAAATGCCCCTACAACTTTTATGCAGTTAATGAACAGCATATTCAGGTCCTATTTAGACCAATTTATTGTGGTCTTTATTGATGATATTCTAATCTATTCAAAGACCCAAGAGGATCATGAAGAACACCTCAAGAAGGCATTGCAGATATTAAGGGGAAACAAGCTATATGCCAAATTCAGCAAATGCGAGTTTTGGCTCGAGGAAGTATCCTTCTTAGGCCATATCATTTCGAAGAACGGAATTGCTATTGACCCATCAAAGGTCGAAGCCGTGAAGAACTGGGAACGACCCATAAATGTAACTGAGATTCGGAGCTTCTTGGGTCTAGCTGGTTACTACCGGCGTTTTATAAAGGACTTCTCCAAAATTGCTGTTCCCCTGACCAGGTTAACGCGCAAGGAAGTGCCTTATGAGTGGAAGGAAGACTGTGAAAAGAGTTTCCAAACTTTGAAGGATCTCTTGACCACTGCTCCAGTCTTATCATTACCAATGGAAGGAGGAAAAATACGAGGTATATACCGATGCTTCTGGTATTGGTCTCGGATGTGTATTAATGCAGAATGGGAGAGTCATTGCATACTCTTCCCGACAATTGAAGAAACATGAAGAGAACTACCCAGTTCACGACTTAGAATTGGCCGCAGTAGTATTCGCTTTAAAGATCTGGAGGCACTATCTCTACGGAGAATAATTCACTATGTACTCCGATCATAAAAGCCTCAAGTACTTATTCTCCCAAAAGGATCTGAACATGCGGCAAAGGCGTTGGCTCGAGTATCTCAAGGATTTCGACTTTACTATACAGTACCATCCTGGTAAGGGTAATTCCGTAGTTGATGCCCTTAGTCGAAAGCCGAGAACAATATTGGCCAACTGCATGAAACAAGAATGGAAACTGCTGGAGAAATTCTCTGAGCTTGATATCAGCACAGATGAGAAGAACATGTGTATTATTCTATCTCATATTAGCCTACATCCAGATTTGCTACCTGAAATCAAGAAGTTACAAGAAGAGGATTCCTCGCTAGTGGAGATAAAGAGCAAGCTGGACGAGAGACTAGATTTCAAGCTGACATCTGATGGTAGATTACTATTTCGTGAACGGACATGTGTGCCCAACTATCCCAAATTGAAGAAGAAGATTCTTGAAGAAGCTCATAGATCAAGGTACACAATCCACCCTGGAGCCACTAAGATGTACCAAGACTTGAAAAGAACTCTCTAGTGGCCTAACATGAAAAGGGAGGTAGCAGACTTTGTGTCTCATTGCCTCACATGCCAACAAGTGAAGGCGGAACATCAAAAACCCGCCGGAAAGCTACATCCGCTGGATATTCCCAAGTGAAAGTGGGAAGACATTGGCATGGACTTTATCATGGGTTTGCCCAAGACTAGGGGCGGATATGATGGAATTTGGGTAATTATCGACCGGTTAACTAAATCGGCCCATTTCTTACCCATCAAAAGTCGATGGTCAGTCGACGTACTTGTTGCCCTGTATATTAAGGAGATGGTTAGATTACATGGAGTTCCCGTCTCGATCGTATCTGACCGAGACCCACGCTTCACCTCTCATTTTTGGAAGGGTCTACAACACTCTTTGGGGATGAAACTTAATTTTAGCACTGCTTTCCATCCCCAGACAGATGGTCAGAATGAAAGGACAAATCAGGTTGTTGAAGATATGTTAAGGGCATGTATTATAGATTTCGGCGGAAGCTGGCATGACCACTTACCACTAGCCGAATTTGCATATAATAACAGCTATCAAGCTAGTATTCAAATGGCTCCTTTCGAGGCGCTTTATGGCAGGAGTTGTCGTTCTCCAATATGCTGGGAAGAAGTCGGTGAAAGACAAATTCTAGGCCCAGATATGGTTAGAGATTCGACTGAGAAGATACACCTTATTAGAGAGAGACTTAAGGTAGCTTAGTGCAGGCAAAAATCTTATGCTGATAACAGAAGGAGAGATTTGGAATTTCAAGCGAGTGACCATGTATTTCTCAAGGTATCTCCCGGCCGAGGTATTAGAAGATTCGGTGTTAAGGGCAAGCTTACACTAAGGTTTATCGGTCCATTTGAAGTATTGGAAAGAGTGGGCGAGGTGGCTTACCGCATTGCCTTACCTCCTCAACTCTCGGAAGTGCACAATGTATTTCATATATCTATGCTGAAGAAATATGTGCACGATCCTTCTCACGTCATCAATCATGCTGAATTGGTGATTCAAAGGGATCTTACTTATGAGCAAAGGCCGATGCAGATCCTCGACCGCGAAGTTCGAGTTCTAAGGAGCAAGACGATCCCTATGGTAAAAATCCAATGGAATCGATGCTCGGAGCAAGAAGCAATTTGGGAGACCGAGGAATCTATGAAGAGAAGATACCCAGAACTATTTTAGTCGGCAAGTATCTTATACTTTCTACAGTATCCTTATGTAGTTGAATTTACCCTTATATAATTGAATTTGGGGACCAAATTTTTTTAAGTAGGGGAGGGTATAGCACCCCGTATAAAAAAAATTGATAAAAAAATTATTATTATTAATACTTTCCAAATAAAAAAAAATATTAGATAAACTCTTTAGGAAGTTTATGTAAGAAGTGGGAACACGAAGTTATCATATGTAAAGATTATTCACTTAACAAGTGGCTTCTTGGTGTAGTTGGTTAAGTAACTTGCCTTTCAACCCAATGACCAGGGTTTAAATCCTAACATCCACCATTTACCTTTTTTTTTGCCAAATATTTATATGTTATAGATAGACCTTACGATTGGGCCATGGATTAGCTGTCCAAACATTATCTCTATCTTTCCAGCCTGTACAAGCTGTAAAGCCCCATTATTTCCTAACGTGAATAGTGCCATGAATAGTACCACTTTTTATTTAAAAAGATTTTTTCAAAAACAATTATATGTAAAAATAGAGAAAAATATAAGGATCTTATCCATGAAATTTCATTAACTAACTCCATCAAATTTTAAAGATAAAAATCATGAAAGTTAAGTGGGAAGTTTAAAATAAATAAACCACCCTCTCATAGGAGCTACAATCCACGAGACAACCTTTCGATTTCCTTATCCCCAACAGCCTGTATAAGCTGGCATCCCACTGAGATCCGATTTTCACGGATCTTGTTTCCCCTCTTGCCAACTCAAACCTTATATTATACTCCTAACGAAGCAAACCTTCGTTGGCTAGAAGGCTTGCTGTTGAGAAGGGGAGACACTTCTGAAGGGTTGCAGAGAAGGGAAGAGTTGCTTCTTCCATTTGCTACAACAACTGCCACTTCACAGAGGTAGGTGTTCTCAACTTTTAACTAAACTAATAGCTTAAATCTAGGATGATTAGCATGTATTAGCCTCATACCTAAGATAATTAGCATGTATTAGCCTTATACTCCGAATAATTAGCAAGTATTAGCAAGTGTTAGCAAGTATTAGTCTCATACCTAGAATAATTAGCATGTGTTAGCTTAAATCTAGGACGATTAGTATGTACTAACTTCATACCTAAGATAATTAGCATGTATTAGCCTAATACCCAGAATAATTAAGTAAGCATTAGCAAGTATTAGTCTCATACCTAGAATAATTAGCATGTGTTAGCTTAAATCTAGGACGATTAGTATGTACTAACTTCATACTTAAGATAATTAGCATATATTAGCCTTATACCCAGAATAATTAAGTAAGTATTAGCAAGTATTAGCAAGTATTAGTCTCATACCTAGAATAATTAGCATGTGTTAGCTTAAATCTAGGATGATTAGCATGTATTAGCATCGTACCTAAGATAATTAGCATGTACTAGCCTTATACCCAAGATGATTAGCATTAATTAGCATGTATTAGCTTCAATCTAGGGTAGTTGGCATGTATTAGCTTTATATCCATACGATATTTCCGTGTAACGTAAGTTTTATTGTGTTTTTACGTAACCTATTAGTTTAGCTATTAACTAACCTGTTAACATACCAAATTAACATGTTAGTTGATTTACTAACTAATTAGCATACCTAATTAATCTGGTAGGTAGCCTATCTAGAAACCTTGTCTCCATTTAGTTCCTTTAAAAATTAAAACTAGTATGATACATCATCTTAAAAATATGATAAGCAACTAAAGCATGAAATGAGTGCATGAATAAAGATCTATAATCCTTACAATTTTCTCTATCTATCCATGTCATCAGTTTTACCTAAATCAACTTAAATCAAAGGTTAATACCTTAGCTTAATCAAAGATTAATACCTTAAGCCATTTTGAGCAAATATGAACTGATGAGTCGACCCTGTGAACTGGAAATGAACTGATGAGTCGACCCTGCCAGTTCATCGCGTTGACGCGATGAACTGATGAGTCGACCCTGTGAACTGGAAATGAACTGATGAGTCGACCCTGCCAGTTCATCACGTTGACGCGATGAACTGATGAGTCGACCCTGTGAACTGGAAATGAACTGATGAGTCGACCTTGCCAGTTCATCCGTAAATTAACTGATGAGTCGACCCTGTGAACTGGAAATGAACTGATGAGTCGACCCTATGAACTGGAAATGAACTGATGAGTCGACCCTGCCAGTTCATCGCGTTGACGCGATGAACTGATGAGTCGACCCTATGAACTGGAAATGAACTGATGAGTCGACCTTGTGAACTGATGAGTCGACCCTGTGAGCTGGTGAACTGATGAGTCGACCCTGTGAACTGATGAGTCGACCCTGTGAATAGATGAGTCGACCCAGCCTGTTTGCAGGGCTGACGCGATGAACTGCAGGGTTGACGCGATGAACTACTGAGTCGACACAGCCGGCTCATTACGTTAACTTGATCGTTAGGCCTTCTCTTTTGCCATCTCCACGGATAGATGGCAGCCTGAGAAGTGATATTTAACTCCTGACAGGGTCCTCTAAACCCTGTATAGTTCCCAGGAAGGGCATCCTATAGTGAGGGTGTCGTTTCTAAAATTATCAGGTGGCCCATAAGGCACCTCTCTTATCTAGTTTTTTCCGTGTATCAAATGTTACTGGTTTCCCCTCCTAGTTCATCCCTACACATCAATGCGCCCTTGGACTCCATTCCATAATTCCACCTTATATATCATACTGGTCAAACCTTGAAATTCCATATTGGCTATAAATACGAGTGGATGTCAACAAACATGATAAATGCTGTGCATATAGGCCCCGGTCTGGTCTTGGGGGGAGCACCCGAAGGTACTTGTGCCCATGGGAGTTTATTGACCACGGTGTTTGGCATTGCACCGGAGTACTTGCTTGCTAGGCTTTAGACATTCCACTCATTCTCGTGATATTACTTGATTGATTTGACTTGAGACCCGCAGAAGGGTAAAGTTTTACTTGAATGAAATTGATAAATCGCCAATTCCAATTTTACATGCTTGAATTTATATTACTTTCTATTACTTGCTTGACATGAGTTCTTACTCTCTTGGAAAGATTTCTTTAATTCCAGTTATTACTTACTTGAATCTCTTGCTATTGCTGCATTGAAGTTGGAATCCTTATACTCTCACTTGTTATTCCTTCACTGCTCTTGTCGATTTTTACAATCATTGATATCTACTCATCTACATGCATAGTTTTACTGACATTAATTGAACTTGTAAACCACTTAAAGCCTGTTAAATCTTGAGATGTAATTCCTACTGAGCGATTCGCTCATCTAGTTATTTTCTAATATTTTCAGGTAATTTGGATGCCAACCAACACTCGGAAGGGAATGAGACTGAGTGATGAGTGTTAGAGTGAAGTTATCAAATTGTCATGTCCCTTTTGTTATTGTATTAGTTCACTTATGTCAGTTGTATCAATTCATCTATGTCATTTGTATTAGTCAACTTGATTAGAACTGCTCAAGATTTGAAGCCTAGTCGTTGGACTCTGGGAACACATGTAATTGTCCTTTGATTAATTGTGACAATTGTCAGCTCGTACTATTTGTATTAAATTTCGAGTTAAATCTTAGTTATTTGCGCACTCTGATATTTACATGATTGACACGATCTATATAGACGCGTCACGCCTCCGGGTAATCTTCCGCGCTCGGGGCGTGACATAATGCTTCGGGGTCCGATGAAAAAATATATATGCCCATAAAATGGGAACCGGATCTCAGGGCGTTACATTCTTCTCCTTCAAAAATGAAGAAGAGTGAAGGTGCAGATGTCCTCCTGCTTCAGGTCTTCACCGGATGGCCGTGCTCTTCTTCTCCTCTATCTCCTTCTCAACGATGAGCTGGGCTTCTTTTCGAACCTTCTATGCCCAAGCGTGCTCTCCACACTTCTCCTCTTTCAGCTCACTATCTGCCTGTCCTTTTTCCGCTCGTGCTCCTTTGTATATCATATCCTACATGCTGAAAACTTCCTTTTCTGCATGCAGGGTACAATGCTTGTAGCTCTTGATTTGGTAGCAAGAAATCTGGACCGTCCAGATCCATAGGAACTTTTAGATCCTAAGAAGAATGGCCACTGATTGGCTCGAATGTGATAAGGTACAATGCCATCCCATTGGCCTACCAATCCTCTTCACGCAGTACACGACGGCTTGAAGCTTTTTCCCAAAACGCAAGGTGCATGTTCAGACAATAATCTTTTCCAGGAGTTCTTTGATTGGTCTAGTTGAAATCTGGAAATATTTTCCACAAGAATTCTTCTCGTAGGGTGCCACATGGCCTATGAACACGTGCCAGTCGTGAGTTTGAAGGCACGAAAATCACATAAGTGAGTTTGGCTCTTTTCCAGCTTGGCTGCATTGACGCTATGGAGCACTGCGTCGACGCTGCTTTAGTTGTTTTTCTTCTAAGCTCCTTTTCTCTTCTTTGCAGGTGCTGGCAAGAACTCAAGAAATCTTGCATTGATCTTCTCCTAATCTTGGATGATGTTTCTCAAGGTTGTCCATTGCTCAAAATAGCTCCATAATCGAGGTGATAAGGTTTGGAAACCCTTATGCAGTTAAATCCTTCGAACAGGCTTGATCACCCTTCATTTTTCACTGCTAAGAGTTATTTGTCAGCTCTAACGAGCTATTTGTCACTGTTATCGGCCATTTGTCAGCTCTACCAAGCTATTTGTCACCCTTATCTCTCGTTAGCCGTCGCCCTTGCTTCTTCTTTCATCTTGTGAGGTTGGCACCCTGGATGCGTTGACGCTACTAGAGCACTGCATTGACGCTGCCTTTATCTTTTTCAAAACTTTCATTCTTGCGATCTCTTTTTCACCCTTAGAAAGCTATTTGTCATCCTTGTTGCCTATTTGTCTGCCTTAGCCAGTTATTTGTCACCCTTAAACCGTAGCCATTGCTCCATTTTAACCTTTGTAAGCTTCATAGAGTTTGCATCGACGCTAAGGCCTTATGGCGTCAACGTAGTTTCATAACTTTCCATGTATCCAGCGTTGCAACCCATTTTACACCCTCAGAGAGCTATTTGTCAGCTGTATGGCCCATTTGTCACTACTAACCATCTATTTGTCACCCCTATTTGCCTTTAGCCGTCGTTAGTGTTGTTTTGGCTAGCGGGTTCCCTTGGCATCGACGCAAAGGCTTTTGGCGTCGACGCAACCTTCATGTAACCTTCTGCTTAGCTCCTTAGTCCATAGTTCAGCCTCATGAGCTATTTTTCACCCTTTTGGACCTATTTGTCAGCCTTAGTAGACCTTTTTCACCCTTAACCTGGCATTTGTCAGCGATAACAGGTGGTCTTGTCTGCTTGGCTGCATCGACTCCAGATCACAATGGAGTCGACTCCACTTCAGTAAATTCAAACTTCTGGCCATAGCTTTGATCAAAAATGATCTTGACTTCATAAAAACTCATGGATACTCATGGATTAACATTATCAAAAATATTTGACAGCATCAAAAACATATGAACCTCAAGAATCAAAATGTATGAAACTCAAAGAGCAAAAAGCGTATGAAACTCAAGGTCAAAGACGTATGAAATTCAAGGATCACAAACACATGAAACTCAATGATGAGTTATAGTTTTGACATCATCAAAACACAGGGACACAACAACCTTGTCATGATCAAGGAAAAAGAAGTCATGGCAGGGCACTCTAGTGGAAAGTTGCAACCTAATTGGCGAGGTCCATACATCATTCATGATGTCTACGAGGGTGGGACTACATGGTTGTAGACCACAAGGGTAATAAGTCATTTCCACCTATCAACGGTAACCACATGAAGTTGTACCACGCCCGAGAGCACGAGTTCACGCACCACCCAGACTAAGGCGCGCGCCTCAGCCGTCACCAGTGACACCAGCCCCCCCCCTTAAGGGGCGGGACCAGCCACCTCTTCCGTTCTTTCCTCCTAGTGAAGCAATAGGGCCAGCCAGGCCCTCCCAGAGCCACCGTTATGCACTTGCAAAGGTCGGCCTCCCAGCTTCATCCCTGTGATTACAAAAGCGAGGACGCCCGACGCCAGCAATGATTCAGCCGTCAGGATCCTAGGTAAGCAAAAAAAATCAGGTTAAAAATAGAGATACCTCGGCAGACTCGGTCGTCCTCTTCATAAGGAGGCGACTGGGGGCAAAAGGGCCAACAACCCGGCAGAGGTGAAAACACAAAAGGGCATCTCAGGCAAAATTGGGTAATCCCTCGACGTGAAAACCCGCAAGGGCACGTCGGAAAAAGCTAAAGGGGGCCGGCTCTGGCGAAAACCCGAAAGGGCAGTAGAGCTGGTAATGAGAAAAAAAATTCTCTCTCCACAAGTCAGGGTGACTATCCACCCACCTCTCAACAACTCATAGGCCTCTTCAGTCAAAACATGCTAGTCCCTGACCAATACATGTCTCTAATTCATTGACCCTGCTCTGCCCAGTTAGGTTAATATCACCCAGGTTGGCTAATTTTACACTCTACCTCCGCTCTGTTGCAGTGGGCCCGCAAACCCAAGTATACATACATTATCCCAGTCTTTTATCCCAGTGAACCACAATCTCTGCCAATTCCCAGACCCCCTTCATTCTATGATGATACACCTTAAATACCTTCAACCTAGAAGCTCTTGTCGCCAGTTCGTCATGGTTCACCACCATGATCCTAGTCACCATTTCAATGTCTACTGATTCCCTGACTTGCTAGTTATAACTCCAGTCACACTCTACCAAGATATAATGACCCTTGGGGGCCATGACTCAGTACCCTGCAAAAGTCCTAACCAGGGCCACAGAGATATCAAGTCTTCAAACAATACAAGCGTCAGGTTACGTCCCCTGACAGTAGTATGCTATGGATGACAGTCCCCAGATTCAAAAAAAAACAAAAACAAAAAATGACAAAATATGGGGTTAAAAAAAGAGATACCCCGGCGGCCTCAGTTAGCTCCCTCCACAGGGCTACTGAGAGAAAAAATTACCACCAACCCAGCTAAGGTGAAAACCCGTAAGGGCGTCTCAGGTAAAATCGGGTAACCCCTAGGTGTGAAAACCCGCAAGGGTGCACCAGAAAAAGTGAAAGGGGGCCAGCTCTGGTAAAAACCCGCAAGGACACACCAGAAAAAGCTAAAGGGGGCCAGCTCTAGCGAAAACCCGCAAGGGCGGTAGAGGTGGTAACGAGAAAATCTTTCCTCTTCCTCTCTACTCTCCATTGATAAAAGCCGTCGATCGCGACGCCTCGCCGATGGCAAGCTCAACACCACTACGCAGTATGATGGTCGTCACACCCCCGAGGGTTGGTAACCACCACTTCCCAGTTCCAGTATTTGGCTACCCACCTCAGCGGTCTACCGACCAGCTCCAGTCCCAGATCCAGCTCCAGTCCCGACCTCCGGCTACAACACCTTAAACGGTCAGTCGACAAGGTCCCAGTCTCAATACCAGTTCCAGTCCCAGATCCAACTCCAGTCCCAGCCTCCGGTTACAACACCTTAAACGGTTGGCCGGCCAGCTCTAGTTCTGGTCTCAATACCAATTCCAATCGCAGATCCAGCTCCAGTCCCGGCCTCCGGCTACAGCACCTCAAACAGTCAGTTGGCTAGTCCCAGCCCCCATTCTAACACCAGTTTCAATCCTGGTCCCAGTCTACGGCTACGTCACCATGGCCGTTAGCCGGCCAGCCCCAGCGTCAACCCCACAGACCAAACAATTCCAGCAATATAGGCCGAAGTACCCTCACAAGTCGGCCTCCAGCCTCCGGTCTCCAGTCATACAGGCCATCACACCCAGACGGGTCGACTCCCAGCCCCAGTTCCCAACAATATAGGCCGACATCCCATTTGGAGTTAGCCTCCAGCATCCAGTACCCAGCACTCAGCCTCCAATACCTAGTACCCAGTCTCTAGTACCCAACACTCAGTCTCCAGTACCCAGCACTCAGCCTCCAGCACCCAGTACCAGTCTCCAATACCCAGCACTCAGCCCCCAATACCCTGCACTCAGCACCTATCTAGTGCCCAGTCCCTAGTACCCTATGCTCAGGTCTTCCTGTGTACCCGGTATTTGGCAACCACTACCTAACACTCAGTCTCCAGTCCAGTACCCAGATTCAAGTACCCAGTTCCCTGTCACTAGCACCAACACATAGTAGAAGAATCAACCACGACTAACAGTACATGGTCGCTAGCACCTGCGTCCAGCATTGTTCCACAAGAAAGAAAAGGATTGGACGCCACAAGGAATGACAAAAGAAATCTAGAAGTTTGTCATTCATGTTATATCAAAGGAGCCCAAGACATGCCCTCGGGGTAACAAGGCATCCGTATAGGCAGACATACAGCATGACAAAAGAGGGCGGGGAACATAGCCGAGTCATGACCCGCTCCTCTCCAACGCCGACACGTGAGATCGAGCAGTCGCAAGCTCCACCTCAACAGAGAACAAGAGCAGAGTACCGACCTTGACCATGTTCCTGGCTGCTTGCCACTTAGCCTTGATGAGCTCCACGGTCGACAGCTACTCCTTCAAGGCCTTCCTCAAGGCCTCAGCCCTGCTCTCGGCCTTCTCCAGCTAAACAGCTCGGCCTCGAAAGAGTGACTCAGTTGCCTCGATGTGGCCCCTCTACTCGGCTACAGCTATCATGAGCCAAGCATGTCGCTCCTGCTCCTCCTAGATGGCTGCCAACTTCTGAGCCCTCTACTCTTGTGCCTGAAGAAGTCGCAGGTACTCCGCCCATATCCCGGCCAGCCCGCACATCCAAGGCTCCCGTGGGAAACCATGGATGTGGTAGCCCCGGGTACACTCCATCAAGCACTACCACAGATCCTCCGGAGACTAGAGGGGGTCGCCCTGAAGGTAGCCCCGCGCTCGCTGAAGCAAGGAGGCACCCACGCTTCCATCTACTAACGGCTCCGTCGACGGAGTGGAGGAAGGCCATTCCACCTCCAGGCTCAGAGCAGAGTCGCCTGTGTCAGTCAGCACACTAGTCGAGGCTACACAATACCATAAAGAACAAATGGGAAGTCAAGAATACATATGAAACTTTCCATGAAAAATAAGGTGAAAACCTGACAAAAAGGAATTCTCATTCCTTACCCGGAGCAAGCCCCTCAGCGCCTACGGCGTCACTCAGCAAAGTCGTGGAAGGCAATGACTACTCAACGTCTAGGGAGCCTTCCCCCATAGCCTTGTCCCCTCCAGAAGCCAGTGGGAGATCAGAGACCTCCTCGCGACCATCGGCAATAGGGGCTGGCACACGCTCCTCCTCTGACCCCAGCACTACACACAAGACAGAAACATCAATATTCTGCCGGAAGGCATAAACAAGTGCTAAAAGGTGAAACGAAAGAGCCCCATGCACCCCCAGAAGTAGCCTCCATCTCAGCCCCCTCGGCGGAGGAGGCCCCAGAAGAAGAGAAACCTGAACTCTCCTCTGTCTCCATGATGAAACTCTCGCTACTTGAGGAGCTTGAAGAAGTCTCTGAAGAACTGTCAGAGGTGGTGGAACTAGAAGCCCCTACGGACCAATAAAATAATAGGGTCAACACACAGCCTGACCTCATATAAAGAAAGACATCTAGTCAAGGGTTTCGGACAAGAAGCTCACCAGCCGGGGCGCTCCCCTCAGAGATCCTCTCTATGTCGATGATCTCTTCATCTTCTCCAGCCAGAGTCGTCATTGTAGGCTCTCCCCCGGCCACTCCAACTAAGTCACAAGGAAGCTCACCCTCCTCCAAAGGGGAGAGAGTACCTATGACCAACACCAGAAGAAGCTTAGCACCAGCGGTTGATGTAAAAGCCCACAACGAATGGCTAAGTCCCAATCACGTACCTGAGGGTCCCATGGTGGAAGACCCAGTCAGCCCTACCGTGCAAGCTAAGAGAACGGCTGGCAAAGGAGGAAGGGGCGGCCCCACCGATGACGGTGGTAGCGACCCCGACACGGCTCATGCAATAAGGGCGGCCAGGTTACCCGTGACTCTCGGCACAGCCTCAAACGAGGGGAGCTCCACTAACGGTACAGTGCTCACTACATCCTGGACCATCTCCAGGGTAGCAGTCGAGTCTTCACCTGGTAAAAAAAATCACAAACCAGTCAACAACCTCAGTCCGCCAGACGCCAGACAAAAGGGGAGACAACTCTCCTCAGAATGGCTCGGCACTTACCGGAGCCATCCCGGGTTGCCGCAGTTTCCTCCTCCTTGACGGGGGTGGGCAGCTCATCTCTTGCCTCGAGAGGGGCCATCGCCCCCAGCATCCCCGCCGTCTCTGCATAAAGCACATGGCTATGTCAGCTTCCACAAGCAAGCATGGCCATAAACAGAACATTTCCAGTCCCAGAGGACCCTATCTGGCCGAGTCTCCTCGGGGCTTTCCACGACTCAAAATCGAGAAACGTCTCGACGTGGGGGCCGGTCTCATCTATCGTGCGGAGGACCTCATCAACATCGATCTCGCATTTGATGTCGTCATCCAACAAAGGGTTGGCCTTCAGGGGTGGTGAGAAAGCCACCTCCACCCCAGTCACCAGCGGAGCTGCAAGAAAACCAATCAAACAATGCAAGGTAGTCAACCATGATGGCTAAACCGACAAAGGACAAAGGGTGGGTGTGGCGCTTACTCAAAGTTGATTCTGCCTCTATATGCTCATCTGCCCTGAGTCCTTGAGAGGACTCGCCAGCCTTCACCGCTCCGGTATCCACCCTGGGTCACTTCCGCCTAGGCTGAAGACCCCCATCCCCGCTCCCAGAAGAAGCCTCCGCGGAGGGATGATCTTCCCCTACTGGGGAACCTGACAAAGAAATACATCAATAGACAACATCTCAGTCATACACACAAAAAAGCAAGACTGAGACAATATACTAAAGAAAGTGTCTCACTTGAAGCTACAAAGGGAGTCAACGGCAGAGGAACCAGTTGCTCCAACTTCAATCCCAGCACTCGGGCAGTCTTTGCAACTGCCTCCCAGATGTCTCGTAGTGTGTAGGCGCGCTCAATGTGAGAGACAAACTCCACCGGTCCGGCGGATCCGATCGCGTAAGCAATGTGACGCCTCCAGTCACTAACAACAGTGTAAGCAAAGCTCCCCTCCGCGAGCACCCTGTCCAGGAAACCCTTCTTACCAAAGCCGCAGTCGGCTTGGAACTGGGTCCACCAAGTCCTCGGCGTCCTCGACCGTGACGCCCTAACACCAGCACCCGCAGGCGCCTCCTGCACCGGCCTTAGGGGCTTGAGGGCCCCACTATAGCCCCGTGATGACGAAGAATCCCAGCCACCTCGGGTCCATTGTTGTGCTAGTCGCTCCACATCTCGGTGGATCTGAGAGAAGCGAGTCCTCAGGTACTCGTCGTCCAGCCCAATAGGAGGCTGATCCTCCCGCAGAAGCCGGCTCTCCTCAGCCTTCCAGATCACCAAAGCCTTTTGGCGATACAGATGGCTGTGCTTTAACCACCACCTGGCGTAATGGATGTCAAACCTCCCGCAGCGGTCTAACCCCGGTGTTGGTAACTGCTCTGGCTCCCTGTGGTAATAGAAGTCCCACCAAGAAGCTGCTAACAGGTGGCTGTCCCGACCCTTGTACAACCAGCTCACCAAAGGGAACTCCTGGTTTGGCAAAATCGCCTGGTCGTACCCAAAGTTCCGAGCAAATCGGTGCGGGTAGTAAGGCTCCAGAACGCTCGTAGCGGACCGGTGTAGCGCCAACACCGTCGGTTGGGTGTTGATCACCCACTCTGTGTACAGCACGGCATCTGGCTCTCGCTAGTATGGAAGGGCACAAGCTGCCCTATCGCTCAAAGGCACTAGAACTAGACGAAAGTCTCTCGAAGCACCGTCAAATGGGAGCTCATCCTCGCCTCTGCCAAGAAAGTAAGATAGAGGCCTCCTATCTCCCTCCCGCTGCGCCACGGCAACTCTATCTGACTGCCCTGTGAAGTTGAATAGTAAAGGGGCCATCGGGTTTGCCACTATCACCCACGTCACCAACCCAAGAAACAGTGAACTGGCCCACACATTGAGGTAGTGGGTCGGCTAAAGCAAGCTCCGCTCACGTGGTTCAGGATGTGCCAAAAATACTCCCAGCCCATGGTAGATGTTGGCTAGTGGTGCAGGAGCCAACGCCAGCCTCCGACCCTCCGCCAATAAGCACGCGGGCCACAGTAGCTGGGCCCTCATAAGACTGTCCTCCCCGTGGGGGACCACGAACGTCGCCAGCCAGTATGCCAGATACGCACCTAAATGAGTCACATCTGGCAGTCCATGGGGGTTCCACCCCTCTCGTGGCGCATAAATATATCTGGAGTAGGTCCTAAACCGTAGCTCCACCTCCGTATACTCCTCCCATGGGGTCTGATCTCACGCAAACTCGTGGTAGAAGCAAAAGGGCCCGTTGTAGAAGTAACGGACGCACACCTTCAGAGGCACCCTGGGAGTCTGCGTAGCCTTCTCTCTCCCTGCCAAAGCCAGGTCTCTCCAAGTCTTCAACAAATACATGTAGATGTGGGGAACCCGGTATCGACCATGCCCGTCAGTGTGACTACGATGGAGGTCGTCCAGCACCACCTCCTCGTATCCCTTGCCGCTGATTGGCAAGCATGAAATCTGGAATAGAGACCACAAGTCTGAGGAGGTCTCCCCCTCTGCCGTCTCCATAGTGTTCCACCGGCGAGTGAAGCGCTCCACTAGTGCCTGAAGCAACCCCGCATAGCAGGGGTACCCATGCAGCGCCACTGTCACTACGTACCTGATCCTGGCCCAGTCCAGAAGCACTCTGTAGTGGTGCATAATCCCTATCAGCCACTCAGTCGCCCCCTGATGATATCTGTGTCAAGGAATCACCGCCCAGCGGCCGTACCAGCTCACGACCGTCTGTCGGAGAATCCAATCCAGCAGGCTATGGTGGTCATATCCTTCATTAGGAAACTGCAGACCTGATGGCTCCAACACCAGCCCCATGGTCCCCTCGGTCTCGACCCGGTGGTGGTCGTGCAAGTCCTAAGAAGCGGGACCCAGGGCTCCAACACAGACCCCGAACTGGTCCGCCCTACTGAAAAAGCCCAGACACTCGGCACTAGCAAACTGGCGCTACCTCGAGAAATCTGTACATAAGCTTGGAAAGATGTAGAAGGTGACCCCATGCAGGCTGTCCATGCCCAACAGAATATCCCGCTCCAACCGGCGGCACTCTCCAGCAACACAAGGGTCTCTGTCTTCTATACATGCGGGACAAAACTCCTGACGAATTCAAACAGCTGTCGATCCAACGGAAACTCCATTGGGTAGCCTCCCGCACAGTCGTAGGTGTAAATCCCTCCAGTCTCAGAAATCCTGGCCATCTCCATGGTCCCTGCTCCATTCATCCCCTCTCCAACGGGGCCCTCAACCACCAGCGAACGCCCCAAGTCAAGCTGGCCCAGGCTGGCCACAGTGATGACGGGCGGGCCCAAAGGGGGCAAGGGCCGCCCAATCCTCCTCCCCCAGTGGTCCTCCTCACGGGCCACGCGTCTCGGAACCCGGTCATCCCTGTCGAATCTCGCCATAGCCGCAAAACAATTGCACAAAAATGGTAAGCATACAGGGATCAATACATACAAGAAGGCTAGCAAAAGTGCATATGAAGTGTCAAAATGCAACAACAACAACCCAGAATGAGGAGCTCACAGGCCGGCCGCCCTCATCTCCGACTCCAACGCATGCCCCGTGGGGGGCATTTGTTGTACCCAGACATTTTCCTAACAAAAATATTAAGAAATGAGGGTTCGGGAATTTCCCCAAACACCTTTAAGGCGTGGGCTACTCGGCCCTTCCGATAGCTCACCGGGCCCAATCGAGGGTCCCAAATAGTTAGACGTAACCCACGGTAACATCAACAATCGATTGGGGCCACCCCCTGTCACGCCCTGAGCTTTTAATACAGCGGAAGAAAACTTCAGGAATCATGAACAGCCGGCATGGTAAGCCTCCTGCAAGCAAGAATAATCAGAGCGCAAGATAATCACACATAAGATGCAATTGCACAATAATTTAATCAACTTCTCCTTTCATTAATAATAAGAATGTTAAAAATCCAAGTACATAGATGATTCCAAATCTACTTGACTCAATAAAGAGAAAATTACATGAACTCGATCTAGACATTATTGACTTCCTAAGTCTTCTCTTTCAATTTTATGAGACTTTCATTCGCTCTCGGACCCATCACTTGAATAACTCGAATCTGAATCCAAACTGTTTGCATCTCCTGAAAGGATTGAAAAGTAGGTAATGAGCACACTTTCCCAGTAGGTATCTTCGCATCAACATGATTGGCAATATTATTGTGATTAGCGTTTTAGCTCTAAAGAATAAGGTAAAATCATGCGAATGTGATAAATCATGTAAATAAACCAAAGTAACAAGACATGACCAAGTTAAGATATGATTGAGCAAGCATGATCAAGCAAGAATGTAATTATGGCCTTTCAAAAATGTAACAAGAATGTACTAGCAAGTCAAGTAAGAATGTACTCTTCACTTAGTAACAAGTACTTCGTGAATTTATGTGGATATTTTCAAAACTCGTGAATATTTCAGTGGTTGCCATGGACATTTCACTTATTTATAAAGAAAGTACTCCCAGCGCAATGCGACGCCAGTAGCATCATACCTCATGGTTTATAATAGTATGTTTTCGACAATCAGCCGAGAGGACTAGCATAGAGCCCTTGAGCACAATCAGTGCTCGAGCCGCATCTTCAAGTATAAATCAAGATACTTCCACGCATGTAAATAATGTGGCCAAGAATATACAATTTTAATGATAAACTCATGATAAAGTAACCAAAAATACGAATGCTTCTACAAGAAAATAAGGAATTTCAATAAATACCTTAAATAACTAGGTTATGCCATGGAAATAAATCGACAGCATAACGGTACTTTTCTTAACTTTCATAATTTAGTCAAATCATTTTTGATTAAGGTGACATGTCCCAGAAATTCAATAGTCTTTCTAGGATCATATAGATATTAACCCTTGGTCAAACCTTGGGTTAACGGAACTCAGGAAACTTAGCGGTCTATAACTGGGCCGCTATAATGATATGGCGGTCTAGTATTGGGCCGCTAGAATGGGCTGAATCCAGAAAGAAATCAATTAGACTTGATGACGTGGCGATCAGATACAGGACCGTTAATGGGCTTTAGCGGTTGAGTATTGAACCATTACAGAATCAAAAATCAGAAACCATCGGTAGTGCTTTCTAGACAATTAGGTTTTAATGGTACAACCAACTCGGCGTCCTAGTGAGAATCTCAGGCTCGCGGAGAATTACGGAGGTCTTGAAATAAGATTTCCTAGTCCATTGGAAGGAATATCTAAAGGAGAGGTTATCATGTTCAAGATTATGTTCCTATAAGTGCAAAGTGTGTAACTAATGGCCATATACCGGAATATATGCCATGAACTTACAGAAATGACTCTGAGATAGGAATAGAATGTGTACAGTGAGAAACCAACGTTCAATCTCGTTCATACAAGCACTTAAACTATAATTTAATACAAGACTATAAGATTTTTGGCATGAAACTATCATATGTTTAAAATAATCCTAAGAACCATAAGGAACATTAAATCACTGTTATAAATCAGTAAAATAAAACTCAGAGGAGTTCATAACATTAAAACAGGTTAGAACATAGTTAAATAGGCTTACTTATAAGTTAAATGGACTGTTCTTGATCTATCTCAGGTTGACAGAAAACAGAACATTAGCGGTCTATCACAGAACCGTTACAGCGAGTTGGCGGTTTATCGTAAGGCCGCCAGAGAGATAAAAATGGTCTATTTCTGGTCCGCTAGAGATTTCATAAACAAACGAGTTTACAGAGGGTCTAGCGGTTTATCGTAGGCCCGCTACACGAGGTTGGCGGTCGAACCTTAGGCCGCTAGAGCACGACTGACAGCAAACTTAAGTAAAATGATCTAATGTTTAAAACACATCATGTCTAGAAATCAACATATTTATAAAACTTCTACATGATAGAACAATAAATAGGCTACAATATGCATGGGAATCATGTATCATGACAAGGAAATACTTTAGTTCATTAGGGCTAAGAGACATGCATGTGTGACATACTAAGTGCATAGGTCCTATTGAAACATGAAATTCTCCACACTTAAAGCATGAAATTGAGTAAAACTAGAGGGCTTTTATCCTAGAATGATATTTCACTCGTTCATGAGATGACCTACCTCTGCTAAGGCTTCTTGTCTTGGAATTTTGGACTGGACGTTAACCCTAATCCCGAACTTCCTGTGGTAAATCAGCAACTTCACGCTGCTCTAACTCCTTACTCTCTTGACCTAAGGACATTAAATCTGGAGGGTAAGAAGTAGATATTAAAGGGAACAAAAAGTTCTAAAGGCACTAATGCTAATTACCTCGTTTTTGTATCCTAATTCCTTGATCTTCACCGGATTTTTGCACAGTTTCCTCGGTCACTAATATGGAACTAGAAACTTTGCAGGCTTCTATCTCCTTATGTGCTTGATCTCCTAGCACAAAATTTTGGGAGATGTTAGTCCTATATATTAACAATCAAAGCTTCTAAAGAACCTACCTGAAATAACATCGTCTTACCTTGGTTTCCGGTGAGCCAATGTAGGGGTCGAGCAGGTCAAAACTAGGTTCTATTTATAGGGTTTTGCTAGGGTTTGAGGATTAGATCGATCCTAGAGTCCTTATTAAACCTTAGATCGATTCTTGAGAGTCCTTAAGATGTTTACTAGTCCACCCAACTCGATTTCTAGGAGATAATTCATCAAAAGTTCAATCTTTTTGCTATTTCTTCACTTCACGGAACTGATAGAATGTAGCGGTCGCTTAATGGGCCGCTTGATGGCATGTAGCGGTTGCACGATAGACCGCTACAGATCCTGGGCGCCGAATTTGAAATGAGTTCAAACTCTAATTTTGGTTTATCCATTTTATTATTTATTCAAGGTGTATTTATCTCTAACTTCCGTGAATAGGCTAATTAACCTTCTAGAACATGGGCCAAACTCCATGTGTTTGGTCCTTAAACCCTTTGGGCTTCAATTAATTAGGCTAGGTTAATTGTTTATCATAATTGGGCCTAAATAATGATTTATTTAACCTAATATTTATTTTTTTAATTCATTTGGACCTATAATAATTTCCAGAAAACTCCTAAATTTATCAAAAGTAATTTATAAAAATTCTGGGACATTACACCATCCCCCAATTAAGAGAATTTGGTCCCCAAATTCAATATATATGGATTTTATGGAGAGTGTTCTTACAATTAAATAACTCCGGATATTTCTTGCGCATAGCTTCCTCCGTCTCCCATGTTGCTTCAAAGGGCCATTGTAGATATATTTTCTCCTCTTACTTAAATGTAGATATGCTATGAATAGATCAAAAATGCGATGACTAAGTGCAGAATAGCAAGAGGAGAATGAAAAATGAAAGTGACCGTGATCGCCACCAAAGCGCCGGACGGGGTGAACACGCCGTGCTTTAGAAAGGAAGGGGAGACACTCGCCTAGCTGTAGCACTGCGAAGATGCGCGGTTGATGAAGAGCTGCCTAGAGGACGCGCGGTCTTACGATAGACCGCCTAAGGGTGCTGCAGAACATGCGAGAGGACGCGCTCCTGGAGGATGGACGGCTTGAAGTAGACCGCAAGAAGAGGAAGGGCAGTGCAGAAAGAGCCACACGTCTTCTTGAACGGGCAGTTAGGAACCGCTCTAGTCCACCACACCAGAAGTTGCGAAAGGGCTCACCTCCACCCCTTCCAGCCGGCCAGAGGGGATGGGCCTCGTGCTAATGAAGTGCTGACCTGCAAAACAACGTAAAGACACAAGAAGAGCACCTAGATTAGAACTGAATGGTGTGGTAAATGTCAAGATAGTACGAGATGAACATAAATAAATAGAAAGGGGGATACTTGGGGGGTTTTAAACCCCTAGGGTGTCAAAAACACAGGTGGATGTGTGCATGGTGATGAAAAAAATGATGGAGGACGTAGGGAGAAAGCAATGCATGCAATGACTAGTGACGCAAGCTATAAAACACAAACGACTCTAAACGTCAACTACTCCCTAGATCGGAGGTTTGTATGGACGTAGAAAGCCTCCCTCCTTTGTGCTAGGTCGTTCAAGAATGCAGCAGGGCTTCGCCGTCGATCAAAAAATCTCCCCCCTCTCGAAGTCCGGCCTTTAGGGTCTATTTATAGAGCCTAGAAAGCTAGCCCCGAAACTAAGGTTTAGAGCCATTTTCAGGATAAGATTATTGAAGATAAATCGTAGATAATAGAATTATCTCTCATCCAGTCGAAATGACACTCAAAATGGTTGATTATCCACGGAGAAATTGATGAAAGAAGTTGGGGATAAAACCATGGACAAAAGAATTAAAATCTGTTAAAATTCAACAGTCGACGGGATGAACGGTCTTACGATAGACCGCTCAACAGGATGGGCGATCACCTACTAACCGTCCAAACCCGTCGGTGGAAATTCAAAATAATTAGAAAATAATCCCAATTATACCTCGAACTGACCGGAACGCCCGCCGTTGGACTCTCACAGATGAGCGGCTCTATTGAGACCGTTCAAATGTAGCGCGGCCAACGACAAATCGTTCTAGCCTTGTCGGTGATAATTCAATTACTTGGATAATTATCTGAGAAAAATACCAAGCGTAGGACTCCGAGATATAAGCGGTCATAATAAGTCCGTCCATTATGTTGAACGGCTTGATTGCGACCGCATAAATGCTTGACGGTGGAAATTAAGGAAATCAGCCAAAATGTTCCAAAAATATATGGACGGCCCGTCGTAAACCGCACATTGATTGAGCGGTCGTGGGTGAACCGTACATACATGTGGACGTTGAAACTCATAGAGAAAGCCCAATCAACCAGAACCCAAGCCCATTAAGCCCTGAAATGACTTGGACCTAATCAAGGAGGGAGGTAACCAATAAAACTAGCCCAAAATACGCCTGAAAATAGCCCCAACGAGTGATGGACAATTCGAGGCATCAATAGGATGGGGGTAAGAGAAACGACACAGCTTATCGGCAAAAAATGGGTGTCAACAGATGCCCCTCCTTAACGTCCTCTTTGCAGGGGAGCGAGCGGAGGTGAAGCGGAAGTGACATGGAACATGGAGGTGGAGCGAAAATGTAGCGGGGTGGACCGAAAAAGTGGGTGTTAAGGTAAAATGACACCTGTTTTTACCAACAAGCGACATGAATCTTCGGGAAAACTCTGAACCAAACGTACGGAATGATTAAACCAAAAGCGACACCCGTCTGGAGGAACTAAACTAAATGAAAATAAACTGACAAGACCAACCTCATGGGGGAATTAATCCCGTGGTCCAATGAGGCGGCCACAAAAGCAGGCGTCAAAATTAAAGGAAACAAGCTAAAACTCCAGACGGGGACCTTTCAATCAACCAAACCAAACGAATTGACCAAAGAGAACCCTCCAACTCAGAGTGGGATTAGTTCCTCTTACTCAAGCACTTGAACGCACAGTTGACCATCACTGATGGGACATTCTTCAAGCAAACCATGGGGCATGAAAGCTCAAAGGATGCGTATGATGCATGCTGGGCTAAAATAAAAGAAATCGTAAAAATGAATGCAAAGAAAGATGAAAATATAAAATACTCGAGAATAATATTGCTAAGCTAGGAACATCAGAGTCAAGATACTATCTGCAACAACAGCGTGCGGGATGGAACCATCCTCCCCGTGACATCCCAACCCAACGGCCTATCCGAAGATTAAGTACGTAAACCTGGATCATCATCATTTTTGTTGAAGGGGAACATCAGATCCTGGAACATGTAGATAACCAACTGGTTCTCGAGATAATATATACTAGTACCATATAATAATGCAATAAAGGATGTAGGGATAGAAGGCCATACCTGACTTACCTGTGCAGGCGAAACGGCGAGACTGGATGAAGTGATGCTGCATAAAAGATGGTTAAGCAACGATATTCCCAATAAAAATATTGACATTCATGATTTAAATTCATCACCCCAAAATAAACGGCCATATCAAAACCGCACAAAAGGAAGAATGGTCTACATATACCCGTGCGTACATTGGATTCAAAGCAGCAGACCACTGGGGATGAACAGCCACAAATTTACCGCTCAAAGAAGGACGGTCTAATCATGGACCGCTTATCTTTAGAATTCAAACCGACTTAAAAGTAGTGGCAGTGGGCGATGTGCGGCTAGAATAAAACTGTGCAAAGGACAAACGGTCTAATGATAGACCGTTCATCTCTGCAACCTCGAAAAAACTGAAACCCCTTCGTCTCCCTCCACCGTAACCCACGGTGGGATGACGAAGGGGCAGCAAACCCCCATTCTCAACCTCTCCTCTCTCAAACCCTCTCAACCCTCTCTCCCCATATCAAATCCTCCATCTCCACGATGACGAGGACCAAGCACCAAGCGGCCCAGCCATCGGCCACCGGTGAGGGCTCGCCGTCGCCACCGCCGCCGTCGTCCGGGGAAGGAAGGACGCCGGAGGAGACCACCGAGGAGCTCACCGTGGTCGTCGCTGCAGGAGAGGAAGGACCCACCGTCGAAGAGGAAGAAGTCGCCGCTGGCGACGCACCGGCGGCGAGATCGGCCAAGAAACCCCGGGACCCCGTGGTAGGCTCCCTCCCCTTTCTCTCCATTTTTCTTTAATTTCTTTTAATGCATGTTAGTTTAGGGGCTTTTAAGGGGTTTTAGATGGTTAGGGGCCGGTTAGGGGGGCCATGGCGGCCTTCCCGCCGGCGAGGGACTGTTGCCGTCGTCAGGGAAGACGATGGTTAGACGGTCAACACAAAATCGTAGAACCACAAACATGCGGTCCACATAGGACCGCCCAAACCTATACGGCCAATGGGTGACCATTCAAACATAGCAAACGTTAGGAAGCATAGACGGCAGGAGACAGACCGCACAATTATGAAACGGCACAAGGGTGACCGTTCAAGGTATGAGAACACTAGGACTGGGCCATAGAACCTGGTGGCTTTGACGGTCCACATGGGACCGTTCAAGAAGATGGATGGTCAGAGAGGCACCGTCCAACGCACAGAACTAGAAAATGATGATTTTGTTTTATTTGATGAAATGAAATAACTTAAATGAATTATTTAAATGCCTAAAACAACTTACTAAATGAATGAAGGGGAAGCATAGGACCCGCACCTCCTGGCTGCAGGTCCGCGCAGTGTATTTCGCACTGCCGGACTTCCAGAGGGAGCGGTTAGCTGCCATGGGGTTCTCCCCCTTCCTGAGTATTCAGGTGTGTCAGTTTGACACTGCTCTACTCTACGCCTTGCATGACCACTGGGACCTAGTGAGTCGTGCGTTCCTTTTCCTGTGGGGCCATATGGTCCCCACATTGGAGGACGTGGCCAGACTCACTGGCCTACGCGTGCACGGGCGACCGGTTAGCGGGACCACTTTTCCTGACTACCGGGGGATGGCTCGGGGATTGCTGGGCTTGGATCTGCGGTGCCCTGAGAGGCAGTCGACCCTTTTCCCTCGGGCTGGTCTTCAGGATAGCCTAGGATTACGGTGGGCTGGTGTCGCGGTCGGGGAGCGACCGGAGGAGCACCTGCAGCGACTAGTGGAGCTAGCACGGCCGAGAGTGGCTGCGGGATCGGGAGCGGAGGCGGACCGAGTGCTGAGATGATTCTTGATGCTGCTGTTCGGCCGACTCCTTTTCTCGACCAGAGCGGATGTGATGAGTTGCCGCTTTCTTCCGTTCCTCGAGGAGCTGAGCCACGTTGGCGACTACGCGTGGGGAGCGGCGGTTCTTACATTCCTTTTTGAAACCCTCAGTTCGATGGCGCGTCGGACGATGCTCGGGGGCTTCTCCCCCTTACTCCAGGTATGACTCTTACCCTAGACTTGATTATATGATTTCTACATGCTTGCTAGATGTTGACACGACATTTGTGATGCAGGTGTGGGCCTACGTGTACCTACGTGGGCTGGGTAGAGGGGAGGAGACCCGCCCTGGGCTCCTTCCCATCGCCAGGAGGTGGACAGCACCTCGTGAGACAGCAGCTCTCCGGAGACAGATCCGGGAGCTACAGGATGACTTGGACGCTCTACTGTACGCCTTGGTATGCTTCTAAACTTTGACTCTTTAATTAAATACAATCTTATATGATTATGCTGCTGATGAGACTTCCCATTCTTTGCAGGTACGGTGGACACCCTACGCAGGGGAGGGCAAGGAGGACCAGCCGTGGGTGGCCGAGGCTCTTGCCTTCTCCGGATGAAATGTGTGGCTTCACTGCATGAATGTAGTGGAGCCACTACACTTCAGGTTGGTGATGAGGACCATCGGGGTCCATCAGCCCGCGGTGGAGTTCCCTACGCCTGAGAAGGCGGGGGAGCAAGTGACGAGGATGACGCGAGGACTCGGCGAGGCGTTCGATTGGACAGCGAGGAACGCCACTCAGGTTGCCGACTGGACCGCACGAGGGCGAGTAGTGACCGCCCGAGCAGAGAGTGACAGTGCGTACTACACCGCGTACGCACGCCACTATCGGGACCAAGTTTTCCGGGGTGCTCACCGACCGGTACGACTTCTAAACTTAAATTCTGTCTATTATGCTTATGATTCCTATATGATGATGCACTGACACATGGACTTCTAAATGCAGATCGACCCTACGGGGCGACTGGCAGAGTTGCAGGGACTTCTGCACTCCACCATCAGTGAACGAGATGAGGCCAGGGAAGCCCTGGCCTTACTGGTGAGTTTTCTAAACCCTAAACTCTTTAAATTATGCAATTCTATATGATTATGCATGTGACTGACCTGGAGTATTTGGATACAGCGAGCCGAGGGAGCTCAGAGAGCGGGACCAGACGCTCCTTCCTCTTCTACGACCCGGACTCCAGCCAACCAGGCTGAGAGAGATACAGATTTTACCAGGATGGTGACGCGGGCCAAGGCGGCCGAGGTGGCACTCACCGAGAGGGTACGCAACTCTAACTTCCCTTTGCTTATTATGAATGAAAATGCAATTGACTGACAAAGATATGTGCATGCAGACGTCTGAACTGACCCGCCTTCAAGTAGAGCTGGAGCAGAGCCGGGTAGTGGCTAGAGAGGAGGTGACCCGCGTGCGGGAGGAGGTAGCACAGAGCCGACCAGCGGACGCACTGGAGACGGCACTTCTGCGGGCTGAGCTAGAGCGACTCCGGGTCAGCGCTGCCGAGGCGGAGCGCTATAGGACCGAGGCTTCTGAGCAACGCGGAGAGCTGCGAGCCTACAAGGAGATGAGCCTGCGATCGTGCAGCGGGACTCCGAGCGCCAGCCACGGTACCCACGGTTCTGTCAGGAGTTACTTCACTAGCTCTTTCGGCCACCGGAGGAATGAGGAGGAGGAGCGACGCCGGCGGTGGCGTGATGAGGCGACCTCAGCAATGCCGCCTCCAAAGAGGCACGAGGGCGGTGGAGACAGTGACGAGGGCCCAGGAGAGGGACAGACTTGACTTTGTACTTGGGACTCTACTCTGTACATGATGTGATATGATATGATAGTGATATGCATTTTGCTTCCACTCTATTTTATGAATGAATGTATGCATGAATGCAACTTGACTACTAGCGATAGTGAGACAGACGGGTGAGATTGAGAGACGCGTACGGCTTGAGTGAGAGAGTGACGCCTACATCGACTTGAGTAAGAGAGAGACGCATACGCCGACTTGAGTGAGAGAGAGATGCACACGCCGACTTGAGTGAGAGAGAGAGACGCATACGCCGACTTGAGTGAGAGAGAGAGAGATGCACACGCCGACTTGAGTGAGAGAGAGAGACGCACATGCTGACTTGAGCGAGAGAGAGAGACGCACACACTGACTGGAGTGAGAGAGAGAGACGCACACGCCGACTTGAGTGAGAGATGAGTGCGCCAAACTGAGTGAGAGATGAGTGCGCCAACCTGAGTGTGAGATGAGTGCGCCAACCTGAGTGCTAGATGAGTGCGACAAACTGAGTGAGAGAGAAGTGCGCCAACTGAGTGAGAGATGAGTGCGGGTTTGTCAAGATAAAGCTTTAAATGAGAAGAACGGCTCACGTCTGACCGCTCAAAAGGTGGGCGGTTCATCCTTAACCGCTCAGAATTAGATGAACGGTCCTGATGGGGACATCACCTCCCATGCCCACATTCACAGCTCGTCTCCTCGCCCCGGTTGCATCCGGCTTGGTCTAGTTATTTAATTTTGAGTCCTATGTAATTTTTATTTGAGTCATTTGATGTATTTTTCCTTTTATTTGAGTCATGTTCCTAGGTCTTGTGTTTATTTCCCTAAGTTTGAGTGTCATTAGGTTGTCTAGTTAGCTATTGGGCCCAATTCATTGGGCTTGGCCCAAGGGCTCCCCCTTACCCCCTCGGTTATTTGTCATTGAGTCAATTGTCAGGGTCTTATTGTAAAATGTGGATTGCCGATATATAGGGCCCCATTCCCCCCATTTCAAGGTAATGAATCAATGAATGAAAAACTTGCCATTTTGAGAGTTCAAACTTCTTATCTAGTGGAGAGATTCCATTATTTGAGTGAGAGACCCTAGGGGAGAGATTCCCCACCCATCCCTCTCTTAATTTCTCTCTTTCACTCTCCTTTCTCTCTCCTCCACACCCAATTTCAAAAATTTTCTCTCTCCTCCCCTCCCAACCACCTCCACCCTCCCACCTACCTCCATTAACTCCTCTACAACTTCCCACAAGCCATCATTACTTTCCCCTAGTCCCAATAGACCCTCCACCAATCCACACCCCACCCTCCAACCCCCAACTACCCATCCCCTTCCCCAAGCAGCCCTCCACCTTCCCAAGGCACCTCTTCCCATCCCCAAGACCACCAATGATCACCCCACATTAAAGGAAATTCAAACTCACATTCCCTCCACCCACTTGTGCCCCCCTCACCTTCCCCCTTCTCCCTCCAAGCCCAAATTCGTAGCTCCTCCTCCCACCACCTGTTAGACCCCCTTCCAGACCCTATTCTTCCCCCCCCCCCACACCTTGGAACACCCCCTCCTAGACCCCCTCACAGCCAGGGTTCTCCCCACATTCATCCACCTCCATTTCCCCTCCCATATACCCCATTTCCCCCCATCATCTTCAACCTCCAATTTTCAGTTCGTAGGCAGCAGAAGAGTAGCAGATTGCAGAGGTGACCCTGACCACATCCTAGCGAATCAGAAGGCCCAAGAGGTATCCACGGAAGCGTCTACCGGTCTTCTTCGCAACGGAGGTGGTTTCATCTTCATCCAAGCTGTGTGCTGCCCGGGAGCTCCGTTCTCCCACAACTACGCAGAGCTGCCCCTGCTGAGTACCAGAACCGGAGTAGAAGCTTCACCACGACGAACCTCGGAAGAATCAGCTCAAGAGCTCTTCTGTAAAGTTCTTCCTCTCTCTGTCTACTTTTAGAATCAAGAAGCGGAACTCCGTTCGGCATCCTGTAACATGCGTTATCTATTTTCTCCCTCAGCTACGTAGTTCTACTACCCACAGTCTGCACCAACCTATCAGCAGTGTTCAGAGTCCCCTGGTCTTCTCTGGCATTATTTGGCTTCTCCGTCAGTTTTTTGGCAAAGAGGGCTTGTCCACGGTTCCAACGACTCTGACGGTGCTTGATTCCGAGTTCGGGAGCTGTCGGGACATCCTCTGCAACCTGCTATTAGAAATCAGGAGCTGCCAGTCTGAGAGTCTACCTCCCTGTTCGGGCCTCCACCCAGACCGGCATCGACGAAAGAAGAAATTAAAAAAATTTGGACGACTTCCCCTGCATCCTACGAAGATTTTCCAGGTGGTTTCGCCCCCAACAAAATTCGGTAGCAGCTGCAGCAGTCAACTCTTCAGTCACCTATCAGCATCCACAGAACCGGGCAGAATCGGCAACCTCCCGTCTTCGGTGTTCCTTTCTCAAGTTCCCCTCCCCGCTTGGCTGGCTGAAGGCCCCTCCCTACATGGAGGTAGTATTGTTTGTAATCTCATTAACCCCCACCCCAAGATCCCCCTCCTGCGAGAGGTGTAGTGGTGTAACTTGTTTAGGCAGGTCAAGCTACCCCGACGCGGCGTGTGGAGATCCACTCGCCTCCCCGCTCGCCCTCGTCTCCGACCGGGACCGGTTTCTTCAAACCGGTCGAGTAAGTGCTCCAAACTTTGCTCTAATTTGTGCTTGTTCTTTCAATATTAGTTCATAAACTCCGCTGGCCGTGAATGAGAGCCCGATCCTTAAGCTCATTTGCTATAAGTGATCACCGTGGGAAAAGAGTGGAACCCGTGCCCTCGGCACGACATCGGCTCCCTTGAATTGGGCTGCCATTACCCTTGGGAATCAACTTAGGCCTTGCTGGCCCTCTACCAGCCAGGGCCCAGCCCACACAACCTCTACTTGGCATTGCCAAGTTACCCCGGGTCTTGGTGAGCATCGGGTGAGCGATCGCCGACATCGGTCCGTTTGATTGCGATTGTGCTTGTTTGTTTAAGTCCTAGGTTGTGTCACATCAAGTGGTATCAGAGCAAGTTCATAACTTATCTCTATCAAGTTAGTCCTAGGCCATGTTTATGCATTTAGAGTCCTCGATTGCATCTCCCATGTCCACTAGAATGGCCGCTTCATACCCGTCATATCCATCCCCATCAACTTTCCCAAGAAGCCCAAATCCTCATGGAAGTTCCATTGCCAACAAAGTGGGTAGCAACACCTCTATCGTAGAAGCCCTACCTAATGTCCTTAATTGGCTTGAAGATATCATGTCTCGACTCGACCGACTTGAAGGAAATAGCCGTGCACCAAGAGTGAATGAAAGTGACCTTTGGGGAAATCTAGAAACCATATTTTTAGAACACTTGAAAATTAAAACCCCCACCTTTGATGGATCCAACAGCCCAAGCCTTTACCTAGATTGGGAGATTTCCCTAGACCAATTCTTTAAAAGTTGCCCCTTGAACGAAGAAAGGAGAATGAGGCTAGCCAAGGCACACCTCTCCAAACAAGCTAAAACTCATTGGTTAGTTGTGGAAGGTTTCAGAAGGATCCGCAGGGAGGCCCCCATTAGCACTTGGGATGAGATGAAGGTCGAGCTTAGGAAAACCTACACTCTCCAACCCTCTCCCTCCTACTCAAAAAAGCCCAAGGAGCACTTCAACTCCTTCATCCCCACCCAGTTAATCCAAGACCCCAATCACCCATTCCCTACCACTTCCCATCTCTCCCACCCCAACCACTACATTTACACCCCACCTCCAAGTCCACACCACAACCATAGGTCCCCATACCCAATTGGGCCCCATGGCCAACTCTCCACCTAGCCCTATGGTAACCCCCACCACTACCTCTCCATCACCCCCAAAAAGAGACACTCCTCCCAAAACAAATCAACCCAAAACCCTTCAACCCACCCATCTTCCTCTCCCTACCCCAATCCAACTCCCACCAAAGCCTCAACTACCACCCTCACCTATCCTAACCCAAGTTTCCCTTTACCTTCCACCCCGGGCGCACCATACACCAACCCTCATCACCATACCACCAAAAGACCCTCTCACCACCTTAGAGAAAGAACCCATACCCGATCCAATAGTGGTGAACACCCCAAACCCACTCCCTACCATGGAGGAAACCCATGATCAAGAATAAGAAGAAGCATCACATGGTGACCTTCACCTTACACCACCCTCTCTAATTAGGGCCAAACTCATCTTAGAGGAACCCTTATTAGTTGGCTAAAGAAGAGCCCAATAAGAGAGATCACGGCCCACGATTGCCTTCCCATAAAGGAAAACCTTCCCATAGTGCACATCTCCTCCTATCACACCATAATCCAAATATCCTACCAAGTGGAAACCTTAGAGGACCTTCTCAAGGGCTTAGCTTGGCAATATGAGTTGACCAGCTTGTTGACCCCCATGGCCCACCAATCTAGAAGCCTTGACCTCCTACACCTTTGTGTTGGGTCTATCACCTCGGTTTGCACCATTGGATGCTACACTAGTGACCTCCTTCTATTCCTCCCCATACCTGAGGAGCCCGACCTTCTCCTCAATTTGGAGCTTCTTATATCGGGTGGAAAGTCAAGCCCTTCCCTCATGGTCGACCCACTCACAAAGAACTTCGGCCCAATTGTCTCATTAGAGAAGGATGACCCACCACCACTTGAGGATCTTGAGGACATAGGGCCCCTCCCCCTCTATAACCCATTTTATGATCCATATGATCCATTCCAATGGGAGTCAAGAGACTCGTGTGACCCAAACACTTTATCCACCACCCACCTTTCCCTACACCAACTCACCATGTTTGACCCAATCCACTCCATCTTAGACCTGGGTTACACCTTGGGAGCCATGACCTTAGACCATATATCGCTTGGTAATAAGGTTGTGCCCCACCCCATGATGACCACCTTCTTAGATCCATTCGATCCTTTCCAATGGGAGTTCAAAGGTTGTCCCACACCTATACACATGGAAGTCACTTTTGGGAAAAGTATGCATGTGTCTAGGCTTTCCACACCCCTTGGCATGAACACTATGTTGGTCCATTCATTCATATCACCCACATGTCAAGTAGAAAGCATGAGTGGTCCAAATTCGGATGTAGTGGTCCACCTTCACTCATCAAGAGTCGTAGGCATGATAGGAGTATTCATGGATGTCCGGGTCCCCCAGCATTTGTCACCCCCATGCATGACCGGATCACCTATGGATGTCCCGGTCCTCCCCATTCCATCAAAGTCTTCTTGGCATCAAAGCATGATTGGTCTACTTTTGGTTGCCCAGGTCCACCCATCACCCCTAGAATGTCAACATTCACAAAATTGCAAGAAAGCCTTTGCAAGCACATAAGCAAAAGAATGAGGCTTATAAGAGGCGGGCCGACTCTCATCGGCGTCACCAAGAATTCCATGAGGGTGACTTTGTGATGGTAAGGATGGAGAGGCTCTCCCTGGGAGCCACCTCCAAATTGAGCCACGTGGGGCTGGTCCCTTCCAGGTCCTGAGGCGCATTGGTGCAAATGCCTATGAGTTAGATCTCCCCGAGGAATATGGGGTAAGTCCCACATTCAATGTCGCCGACTTAGTGTCATATAAGGGACCCACGGTGGTACCCAGTGAAGAGATTGAGCCTTTTCCTTCCCTTGAGAGAGCACCCACCTGTGAGGAGAGACCACCAGCCAAGAGAGCCCAGCGTGAACGCATAGAACAAATATTGGATGACAAGTCACTACCACTTGGAGCAAGGTATACGAGCGCTATCTCGGCAGGTGGATGGATCGGTCTCGTTCGGAAGACTTGTGGGCGATACCACTTCTACACCCTCCGAGGAGGGAAGGACTCTTACTCGACGGAGTCGAGTTCTCCGCACCCCAGGAGTATGATGGGGGCATCTCTCGCCCCATATATTTTCAAAGCCCCGGTTGCCCGCCAGCATGGTTCCATTACATCCGTCACATTTTTCTACGTCAATTCATGTAACTTTCATATTTTCTTTGAGTCATAATTATGTAATTTTCCTTTTATTTGAGTCTTGTACCTAGGTTAATGAGTCATTTACCTAGGTTAAGTGTCATTATGTTGATAGATTAGTTTATGGGCCCAATTCATTGGACTTGGCCCAAGGGCACCCCCCCTTCCCTTGGTTATTTGTCATTGTGTTAAGAGTCAAGGTCTTTTGTAGAAATGTGGGTTGCCTATATATAGGACCCCATTTCCTCCATTTGAACTAATGAATCAATGAATGAAAAAACTTGCCATTTTGAGAGTTTACACTTCTTATCTAGTGGAGAGATTCTATTTTTTAGGTGAGAAACCCTAGGGGAGAGATTCCCCACCCTTCCCTCTCTTAATCTCTCTTTTTCACTCTACTTTCTCTCTCCTCAACACCCAAATTTGAATTTTCTTCTCTCTCCTCCCTTCCCAACCACCTCCACTCCCCACCTACCCCATTTAAGCCTCTTCCCATTCCCCACAACCCTCATCAATACTCCACCCCTTCCCAATAGACCCTCCACCAATCCACACCCCACCCTCCAACCCCCAACTATCCATCCCCTTCCCCAAGCAGCCCTCCACCTTCCCAAGGCACCTCTTCCCATCCCCAAGACCACCATTGATCACCCCACATTAAAGGAAATTCAAACTCACATTCCCTCCACCCACTTGTGCCCCCCTCACCTTCCCCCTTCTCCCTCCAAGCCCAAATTCGTAGCTCCTCCTCCCACCACCTGTTAGACCCCCTTCCAGACCCTATTCTCCCCCCCCCCCCCCACACCTTGGAACACCCCCTCCTAGACCCCCTCACAGCCAGGGTTCTCCCCACACTCATCCACCTCCATTTCCCCTCCCATATACTCCATTTCCCCCCCATCATCTTCAACCTCCAATTTTCAGTTCGCAGGCAGCAGAAGAGTAGCAGATTGCAGAGGCGACCCCGACCACATCCCAGTGAATCTGAAGGCCCAAGAGGTATCCACAAAAGTGTATACCGGTCTTCTTCGCAACAGAAGTGGTTTCATCTTCTTCCGATCTCCGAGCCATCCAGGAGGTCCATTCTCCCACAACTGCGCAGTTCTGCCTCGGCTGAGGACCTGAGCCAGATTAGAAGCTCTTCCACGACGAACCCTAAAGTAACCAGTCCACGAGTTCTTCTTCAAAGTTCTTCATCGCCCAGTCTACTTCCAGAATCAAGAAACAGAACTTCATTCGGCATTCGTGATCTAGAGTTCTCATTTTTCTCCCTCAGCTACGCAGATCTACTACTCACAGTCTGCACCGACCAGTCTCCATTGTTCTGCATCCCATAGTCTTCTCCCACCTCGGTTGGCTTCCCTGTTAGTTTTGCTGCAAAGAGGACTCATCCACGATTCCAACGACTCTGATGGAGCTTGATTCTGAGGTCGGGAGCTGCTGGGCCATTCTCTGCAATCTGCTGTTAGAAGTCTGCAGCTGCCGGTCCGCGAATCTGAGGCTCTGTTCAAACCTCCATCCCGGCCAGCTGCAACTCCAGAAGAAATTAAAGAAATTCTGAGGCATTCCCTTCCCAGCTACGAAGATTTCCCTACCAGTCTCGCCACCAGAAAAATTCGTGAGCGGGTTCTACAGTAGCAACACCGACTATCTGTCCCTGTTCGCAGACAGCAGGCATATTCGGTGCCGTCACTTAGTCATCCCTCTTTACTCTAATTTCCCCGCCCCGCTTGGCCGACTGAAGGCCCCTCCCTGCGTGGAGGTAGTATTATTTGTAATCTCATTAACCCCCACCCCAAGATCCCCCTCCTGCGAGAGGTGTAGTGGTGTAACTTGTTTGGGCAGGTCAAGCTACCCCGACGCGGCGTGTGGGGATCCACTCGCCTCCCCGCTCGCCCTCGTCTCCGACCGGGACCGGTTTCTTCAAACCGGTCGAGTAAGTGCTCCAAACTTTGCTCTAATTTGTGCTTGTTCTTTCAATATTAGTTCATAAACTCCGCTGGCCGTGAATGAGAGCCCGATCCTTAAGCTCATTTGCTATAAGTGATCACCGTGGGAAAAGAGTGGAACCCGTGCCCTCGGCACGACGTCGGCTCCCTTGAATTGGGCTGCCATTACCCTTGGGAATCAACTTAGGCCTTGCTGGCCCTCTACCAGCAAGGGCCCAGCCCATACAACCTCCACTTGGCATTGCCAAGTTACCCCGGGTCTTGGTGAGCATCGGGTGAGCGGTCGCCGACATCGGTCCGTTTGATTGCGATTGTGCTTGTTTGTTTAAGTCCTAGGTTGTGTCACATCATACTTCACTAGTTCTTCCGGCCACCGGAGGAATGAGGAGGAGGAGGAGCGATGCCGGTGGCGGCATGACGAGGCGACCTCAGCGATGCCGGTGGCGGCATGACGAGCACGAGGGCGGTGGAGACAGTGACGAGGGCCCGGGAGAGGGACAGACTTGACTTTGTACTAGGCCCAATTTTTATACACGATGTGATATGATATGATAGTGATATGCATGTTATTTTGTTTTATGACTGGATGAATGTATGCATGAATGAATGCGACTTGACTACTAGCGAGAGTGAGACAGACGGGCGAGATTGAGAGACGCGCACGACTTGAGTGAGAGAGTGACGCACACGCCGACTTGAGTGAGAGAGAGACGCACACGCCGACTTGAGTGAGAGAGAGACGCGCCAAACTGACTTGAGTGAGAGATGAGTGTGCCAAACTGAGTGAGAGATGAGTGCGCCAAACTGAGTGAGAGATGAGTGAGTCAAACTGAGTGAGAGATGAGTGTGGGTTTGTCAAGATATAGCTTTAAATGAGAAGAGCGGCTCACGTCTGACCGCTCAAAAGATGGGCGGTTCCACCCTAACCGCTCAGAATTATATGAACGGTCCTCATAGTACCGTTCAGAATGATGGACGGCCTAAGATAGGCCGCTCATATTCAGTCACCCGAACCCTCTAGACGAATACATACGGCCATAAACGGACCGCCCAAATAGATGGACGGTCTATCGTAAGGCCGTCCAATGTAGTGCCCTGCGAACTCAAAAGGGACTCCCCCGGAGAGTCCCTACCCCGATGGTAAGTTGCTTTGAACCCATCCAAAACTCATCTTAATCCTTCCTAGCCTTATCCAACCCAATCTCAAGAGGCCTAGGCTTCCTAACAAGCCCTATAAGTGGGGGAGAGAGCCTAAATTCGTATCTTACACAATCCTCTTCCTCTAAGCCTCAACACCCTTGTAATTCTCCACCAAACCATCATGAAGAGGGCCCTAGAGGGAAGCTCCACGGAGGGGAGGTCTTTCGAAGGGCCGAGAGCGGCAAAGAAGGAGCGGGAAGCGCTCCAGCGACTAAGTGCAATTCCTCGACATCTCAGCGTAAACCCTATGAGAGAAGTAAGTCAATAATGATGTTGATTCAATGTCCTTTTCTCTCAATTTCACTTATATGTCCTTTTTCTCTTATTCCTTCTCTTTTCTTCTTCTTAGCTCCTTCCGGGCCCGAGGCGCTATTCTAGTTTGAAATGGGTGGCTCCCATGATCCGTGCATTGCCCCTAGGAGTAACTAGCCTTCTCAAATCCTGGCACCTACATTCCCTTCTAGTTTTAGGCCAGAACTACCCAAAGCTCTCCCTAGATTGGCACAGCATCTCAGCTTTGATAGAAACATCGCATCCTCAGACCCATACCTTCTTCTTCCCATCCTTCGAGGCCACTATCCTATTACAGGAGGTAGAGACCTACTTCGGGTTCCCTAAGTCCAAGGTAGGGGAGGAAGACCTGATATGCCATATTGTTGCCCCTATAGATCCAAAACTCATCCTGGGAGGGTTCATACCAGATAGCGGGATGTCTATACCTTTGTAGGACCCTGTCATGTTCACCTTCTTCCTCTGAGCCAGTGGGTAGTGGAGCATTGTAAGAATAAACGTGGGTGGACCGAGGCCATAGCCAAGGCTGCATCCATCTGCCTGTGCGGGGCCATCCTCTTCCCTTCTGCTGACCATGTCTTAGAGATCCCCTTACTTAGCACCATTAGTGGCCTGTGGCAGGGACTTCCATCTCCCAGGCCATCTTAGCCTACTTGTACGAGGGTCTTAGCTCTGCATCCCTAGGAAGTCCTCTTTTCGGCTCTATGATTCTATTGGAGTGCTGGATGGGAGTCAGGATGAAGTTCATCCTGAGGGAGGACATTACTTCTGTTAGCCGGATCTTTGGGAGCCACCCCCTTTACTTCATAGGAGGCGCCTTCAGGTTCTCTCCACAGGTTGAGTGCAGGACGGCTGAGATGAAGACCAGGGATGAGTGGCGCCCATACATCAACAGGCTGCCCCTGGATAGATTTGTGATGCGCCCGGACTTCCTCCACGACACCACCATCAGGCTACCGAGGAGGGTAGGCTTGGACTTGAGGCTCGTGAGCGACACCGTCCTTGCGATGTACAGCCCACACCGATGCTACCTACAGGTTGGACTACCCCGGACCGTGCTACCGACGCTACCCCACCTTCACGCGCTACAAGCGAGGAGGATCGGGACAGAGGAGGACGAGCAGGCGGTCAGGAGCGCGCTGATCATGTGGGAGGTGAGCAGGGTGTGCACCCTACCGGCGGAGGTTGAGGAGGCTCCAGAGACACGGCAGGCTTACCTTAGGGAGTTGAGAGAGATACATCCCCGCGGGGATGCCCAGCGGCAGACTGAGTGATTGTTTTATCTTTTCATGATGATATTGATATAGAGATCGATGCTTAGCGTTTGATATGAGAATGAATGAGATTGATGGTTGAGTTAAGTTTGAGTTTGGGCTTTCTCTGATGTGATTGAATACCCTTGGAATGTATGCGTCCATGGCTTGACTGTATCTTTAATCTTCTATCTGCCCCTGTGCTTACACAAATGAAGAAAACAGATCAAATCTGTTTTAGGCTTAACCCCTTGCCTGTAGCAAGTTAGAAAAGACCAATTCTTGATTCTGGTCAAGGGGGTAAGCCTTATTAAGTAGGTGAAAACCAAAATGACAAGATGCAATGCATGCGATGCGTATGATGGACGAATTCAAAAGAAAGTTTTTTTGAAATATTCGATTTTTTGGATTTGAAATATTTGATTTTTTTATGATTTTTGAAATATTTGATTTTTTTGGATTTTTGAAATATTTGATTTTTTTTTGAGTTTTAGAATATTTGATTTTTTTTTTTTGAGAATTTTGGAATATTTGATTTTTTTTTTTGAGAATTTGGAATATTTAATTTTTTTGAGAATTTTGAAATATCTGATTTTTTTTTGGAGTTTGTAATATTTGATTTTTTTGAGTTTTGAAACTAGCTCGGACCTGACGACGGGGAACCTCCTATCTCACCAGGGGCCTCCCGGGCTCACCGTGCAATATAAAGGATCGCTCGTGGCTGGTGCTAACCTTGCTCTAACGGTGCTTCTGCCGAGGCCATACCCGGGGTAGGATCCATTCCTTGGAAAATAAAATAGATTTTAACAGGAAAGCTGGCAATAGGGATAGAGGTTTTTAGGGCTTGAGTTCTTATCGCGACACCCCATTTTCAAAGAATTTGGTCTGTTGTGCCGGGGCTTTGCGTCCATCATCGAACCTATTTCCGCCCTAGGCACGCATATGACCGGGCTCATAACGTCATACGGGGAAACTGTACTGCCACTCTTGTCATGCCTAGTTTCATTGTTTGGGGACTTTCAAAATTTTTGTGGGCTTCGAGCTTCGGGTGAGCCTTTAGCCTTGATTTTTGCCCCTTTTCTTCATTTCTTTTTTCTTTCTTATTTTCTGCGAATAAGGTCATAATGGACTGCCCCTATTTGAGACCTCTTTTATCAGGGGAGTCTAGATTGGTTCTCGCCTCCTTTTCACCTTTTGTCCCTACCTTCAGCCGAGAGAGAAGAAAAACAAGGACTTCACCCTCCCCTAAGCATGGCCAAGGGAGAGACGGTGTTGCGCAAAAGAAAGAAACCGACCCACGAGGAGTTGTGTAGTGTGTGAAATGTTGAACCGAGGATTTCCTTTCGTGATCAAGCGAAGGCGCACCCCGCCACCAAGTCGTCGCTGGTTTGACTCTATGGATAAAAGTGTTTTAAATACAGCCCATTCCATGGGTTTGGTAATTCTTCGCCCTCCGCATTGATTAAGCGATACGCGTTACCCGGATAGACTTCCTTAATTACAAACGGCCCTTCCAGTTGGGTTGCAGCTTAGACCTGGGACCTGTCGATCTGATAAATTTTCGTTTCAAAACCATATTACCCACTTGGAACTTTCGTTCGATAACCTTCTTTTGAAAATACCGCGAGACACGCTTTTGATAAACTGAAACATGATTGGCCACGTTAAGCCTCTTCTCGTCTAAGAGTTCCAGTTGGACTAGCAACGCCTCTCGACGTTCGTCGAGATTGAGTTCTTTGTCCAGCTACACTCTTAGGGAAGGGATCAGGATCTCATACGGGAGTACCACCTCCATTCCATAGGTAAGAGCAAAAGGGGTTTTCCCCGTGGGAGTGCGGACAGAGGTGCGATACGCCCATAGAGCTTCTATCAGTTTATCGGCCCAATCAGCAAATTTATGTGATTCGCATATTTTCTTGATAATTTTAAGAAGGGTTTTATTCGTGGCCTCAGCCTGGCCATTACCTTGGGGGTAGTATGGTGATGAATGATGCAATGATATATTAAACTTCTTACAGAGGTCATGGAGTTCTTGAGAAACGAATTGAGGCCCGTTGTCGGTGACAATATCACTTGGCACTCCAAACCGTGCAATGATATTCTTCATGATAAAGCGGCATACTGTGGTGGCTTTAATTTCTGCATAGGCTTCAGCTTCCACCCACTTGGTGAAGTACTCCGTAGCCGTCAGGATGAAGGACTTCTGCTTGACTGCGGAATTCGGGTCACCGAGAGGTCCGATGATATCAAAGGCCCACATGGAAAATGGCCAAGGAGCAGAAAGAGGATGGAGAGAAGAAGCAGGAGCATGGATCTTGTCAGCATGAAGCTGGCACTGAAGACACCTACGGACATAGGTGGAGCAATCTTCTTCTAGGGTTGGCCAGTAATAGTCTGCCTAAGAATCTTCTTCGCCAATGCCTGTCCATTTACATGCCCTCCACATTCACTAGAGTGAGTTGCTTCTACTACTTTCCATGCCTCGTCGTCATCTAGACACCTCATTAGAACTCCATTTAGAGCCCGCCTGTATAATTCACCAGCAACAATTGTGTATCTTGCGGCGACTCTTCTAATGGCCTTTCGCCGCTCGGCATTTGCCGCCTCCGGAAATGTACCATCCTTGCAATACTGCTCAATCTCATAATACCATGGCAATTCTTCTTCTTCGATGATCTCCTCAAACTCAGTTAACAATACTTCTTTCACTTCTTCCCTCTCTGCCTTCCTTTCTACAGACTTCCTAAGGTTGTCGAACCAGGGATCCTGAAGAGAAGGAGCATCTAGCCGCTGGACCAGAATGGTCTCAATGGTGCGACTGAGGGGGAACGATAGAGAAGAAGCGAGCGATGCGAGGGCATCAGCCAAAATATTCTGAGAACGAGGAGTATGAATATAGATAAGTTTCTGGAATTACCTAGCCAAGAGCGTGACCAAGTCTTGATAGGGCTTAAGCTTAGGGTCACGGGTGCGGTAAGTCGACAGAACTTGACGCAGCACCAATTGAGAGTCTCCTTTGATGTTAAGGTATCGCGCGCCCATGATGTAGGCGTGCTTCAGACCAGCAAGGAGAGCCTCATACTCGGCTATATTATTAGTGGCAGGAAATAAGAGTTGATAAGCGACTGGGATGGTTACCCCTTCGGAGTAAGGAGAACGGCGCCGATTCCACTGCCCTGGGAATTGAGAGCACCATCAAAGTGGAGAGACCAAAAAGGAAGATGAGTGATTACCGCCAAGTGTTCATCGGGGAACTCGTCCTAGATTGAGTCAGTGCGAGGGATAGGAGAATGAGCAAGGTGCTCAGCAATAGCATATCCCTTGATTGCTTTCTGGACGATGAAGGTGATGTCGAATTGGAAAGAAAGCTCTGCCAGCGAGCTAATTGGCTAGAAGGACAGGTTTTTCTAGAAGATAACGAATGGGGTCCATTCTAGAGATCAGCCTAACCTCGTGGGCAAGAAATAATGTTTAAGCTTTTGAGCTACCAACACTAGCGCTGCACAGGTCTTCTCCATGGCAGTATACTTGGATTCAGCAGATTAAATAACCTCGAGAGGTAGTATGCTGCCCTTTCCCTTCCTTCATCATCTACCTGAGCCAATACAGCTCCTAGGGAGTCCTCAATCACAGAAATGTATAAGATTAGGGGTTTCCCAGGGACGGGTGGTTGTAGAATCGGGGGATTAGAAAGATAAACCTTAAGCTCCTCATAGGCCTTCTGGCATTGTTCATTCCATTCAAATTTTGCTCCCGCCTTTAACAATTCATAGAATGGGCGGCATCTTTGCGAGTGTTGAGATATGAATCTCCTGATAAATTGTAAGCGCCCAATTAAACCTCGAAGTTCAGTAATGTTTTTAGGCGGCGGCATTTCCATAACGTCCTTTGCTTTGTTTGGGTCGATCTGAATCCCCCGTTTACTAACTATAAACCCGAGCAACTTCCCTAATGCAACTCCGAACACGCATTTCTTTGGATTCATCTTTAATTTATACTCTCTAGCCCTTTGCAACACTTTGGCAAGGATGGCGGGGTGTTCTTCTTGAGACCTCGACTTGACCAAAATATCATCCACATAAGCTTCTAAATAGATATGCATCGTGTCGTGGAAGATAGCCATCATTGCTCACTGATAGGTGGCACATGCATTCTTTAATCCGAATGGCATGACAACATAACAGTACGTGCCCCAGGGCGTGGTGAACGAGGTCTTCTCTTGATCCTCCGGAGCTAGATGGATTTGGTTATATCGAGAATAACCATCCATGAACGAGAGAGCTTCATATCCAGCTGTGTTATCAACCAATACATCAATGTGAGGAAGCGGGAAATCATCTTTCGGACATGCCTTATTCAAGTCCCTGAAGTCGATACAAATCCAGATTTTGCCATCCTTCTTCATTACCGGGACTATGTTGGCCACCCACTGCGGATATAAAACAACCCTAATAACCTGACTTATGCAATTTGTCGACTTCTTCCTTAATTCTCAAGGCCATCTGTGGGTGGAATCTTCTTGCTTTCTGCTTAACAGGTGTTGCCCCTGGTTTAAGAATCAATCTATGTTCAACCAATGTGGGGTCAAGACCCGGCATGTCCTCGTAGGACCAGGCAAAAGAATCATGTACTCCCTCAAAACCTTGATAAGCTCCTCTTCAACCTGAGGAGGGAGATTAGCGGAAATAAGTATGGGCCTGGGATCCTCTTCTGTTCCGAGATTAATTTCCTTAGTGGGTTCATCCACTGCCGAGGAGGGTTCGTCAAACTTCTTAAGCCTTGTGCGTACAAGTCGCAGTGTCATCCACCTCACCTTCCTCATCATCAGCTGGATCCTTCTCATTCACAATTTCATATACTCCTAATCTTCGTTGCTCCATACCCTTCTAATTCCTCATCATCCTCTAAAACAATCGCGGTCTCCACAAACTCAGGACATCTTAGAAGGGCGTGGCATCTTTCAGCCAGATCTTGCAGAAACCTATCTGGAATGGATTTGGGATGACGCATCACGGGGTGCGCCGCAGATGTGGACGGGCTGACTGGACTCGAACTAGGTTCTACCCCAACTGACTCTACTGACCTAGGAGACTATGCACACTGTACATCTAACCTAGGAGAGAGAAAATCTATTGGAAAAGGAATAGGGGTCTCACACCCCTGGGAATTCGAGCAGAACACAGCGTAATCTTCCACTGAAACCTCCATTTTGAAATTGGCATTTTTTTTGGAGGCCGGAGGTGATCACGCAGCAGGAGGAGGAAGAAGACGGAGGAGGAGGCAGTTGCATGGGGAACAATTCAGGAAATATGCAATCAAAGAATGGATCAGAGGAGGAAAACCACATCTCATGGAGCTGAGCTCGGGGGGAGGAGGAGTAAATAGGGTTGAAAGATCAATAGGCGGGCAGCGCCCGCAAGCACAGGGAACAAATAAAATTTCAGGTGGTCTCTCCGTGAAGTACGGGTCGACCAGGATTGGAGGGGAACGGGGGACAAACCCCGATTGCTGAAACCAAGAGGCAAGACGGGACGGGGACATAGAATAAGTAGTGATGGAGCTCCCCACTTCCCTGTGGCCCCGGCGGACCAGTTGCATTGGAGGACGCTTCACCAGCTGCGTCTCCTTCTTCTTCGGCTGGCTTTCTTTTTACAAAACAATTTCTCAAAACAATCAGAAAAATCTTCTAAATCACCCGCCAGCCCCTACAGCGGCGGTGGTGGGTCAACAACAACACAGGCATCATCTGCCTTCTCTTCAAGACTGGGCGGTGGCTTCTTCAAGGTGCCGGGCTGTAACGGGCCTCTCACAAAATGCTGTCGATAGTCCCATGTTAATGGCCCGGAGTCTCCAAGTATCGACATTGCGGAATCACTGTAGCCGAGGCCTCGGCGGCCCATCTTCCTGCCTTTAGGGACGGGGTTGGTCCGGCCCTGCAATTGTGCGCCGAGACCCAGGCCCGACTGATAGCCCAATTTTAGAATCATGTGCCACCCTTTGGAGTCTCTCATCTTGGACTTGATCTTGACATTTGTTGGCGTCAGTGGCGGGCTTGCGTGATCCATATGCCCATGAATAATTCAAGTCCAAAACTGATAGAACTGGCCTATTACTCGGCCATAATGTAGGCAGAATCTTGGCTGCTATTGCATCAACATTTTGGACCGTGGAAATGCTTTTCACCTTGACCACCCGCCCCTGAAATGGGAACTTCAAACACTGGTGGGCAGTTGAGGGCACGGCATTCAGGCTATTTATCCATGGACGACCCAAAATGGCTTTAAACATTGGGTCTATGTCCAATACATAGAATTTCACGTGCATTACTAACGGCCCAAGCTCGGCCTTCACAGTCACGACCCCGTGACAAGCACGCCTGGAATTATCATATGCTGCTATTGTAGTCGGTGTTGGCTTGAGCATGTCTTCTGAAATGTGGCAGGCACGAAGGGTACTCAATGGACACACATTTATCGACGCTCCCGTGTCCACAAGGGCAGACTCCACGGCCACTTTGTTCAAAGAGATGGTAATACATAGCGACATTTGCCGTGCCTCAGGGGGCGCTAGCTCTGACTCAGAAAATGAAATAGAAGGCCCCTTGGTAATCGTTGCCAAAACGACGGCAAGCTATCCACTGCCACATCCTCGCTTACCATAACCTTCTGCAAAAAAGTCTTCAAGGCATCCTGGTGTAGTGGTGACCTTTTGATCAATTCTAAAATTGAGATCTTGGCCGGCATCCGGTCCAAGTGCTGCAATAGGTCATATTTCGTGCCTGGCACGGGGTCTACTTCTTCTGTCTCAGCTGTGGGGGAAGGAACTTGGAGGTTGGGTGCAGACGCACCAGAGGGAGGAAAAATTCTTTGGAAGGGACGCCCGCTCCGAAGGGCGCAATGTGGTGCCGGCACGGCCTGAGATGGACCCCCGCTTGGCCCGGTGGGGTAGGTGGAAGGTGTAGAAATGGGGGTGAGGATGGCGGAAGTTGGCCTAACAGGCCCTGGTGAAGGGGAGATGGGCGAGGGGTTAAGCGGAGGGGTGATGATGGAGGGTATGGGGAGTGGTGGCGCAAGGACTGGCGGTGCGGAGGGGAATGCGACGGGTCTGATGGGTGATGCAGAGGGAATAACGAGTGGTGTAGTGGTCAGGATGGCGGGCCTGAGGATGGAGGGGGTAGCAGGTGCAGGGGAATGGTTGTGGCGGAAGGCCTAAAGGTGTGCGGTTTCATCATCAAAAGTCCACCCAGCATTGGGGGCTGGGTGCTGGACAATGTTTACTTGTGCTGGTGCCGGCGTCGGCGGTTGTTGTTGTTGCTGAGGAGCGGGTTGATGCATCGGCATGGGATTCTGATGGATCCCAAGGTCCTGTTGCTACTGCTGGGGTTGCTGTTGCTACTGGGGTTGCTGTTGCTGCTGCTGTTGGGGCGCCGCCTGCTACGGCCTGGCTTGTCTCTGCCTCTGCTTGATGTCTTCAATCAGCTGGTGCATCTGGGCCCAATCAATCCTCTGGCCCTAATGTAAGTCATACACCAAGTCTCTAAACTGATAGCACCGCTCTATCGTGTGCCCGAGCTGCCGATGGAATATGCAATATCAGGATTGATCGGTGGCCGGATTCCAATTTTGACGCTCAGGAGGCAATTGAAGATCACCAGTATACATCAAAGCAGAGAAAATATCGGGCAAAGTCTCAGGAAGAGGAGGGTAATGGGCCCTCTTTGGACTCGGTCGAGCAGATCCATAAGGGGCGGGTGGAGGAACATTGTTATATTGTGGCGGCCGCTGAGGCTGTTGAAGTGGTGGTGGTTGTTGTTGCGGGTATTGGGGAACCTGGAAAGTGGGTTGGGGAACTTGTGGAGTGGCGAACTGGGGGTTGCGTGGAGGCTGAGGGAAGCGAGGTGGAGCGGCTTGGTGGGGGAACTGAACAGCCTGGACCTGCTCATTGATCTGTACTCCCTCAGTGATGGGGCCCTGGGTCTTCCTGGCAGTTTTGGGCTTTTGGGCCTCAAATAGTGAATGAATCGGGGAGTCTTTGAACTGGGTTTGAATGAACCGAGCTCTGCTGTATAACTGGTGCATATTTGAAATGTCGTTCATTGCCAAGATATTCTTGAATGTTGGCGTAGCGTTGGAGATCAACAACTTTACTTTCTCTTCTTCCGGGATTTGCCCAGGCACACGTGAGGCCATCTGCCTCCATCGATCTGCATAGGTTGCAAAATCTTCCTCTGGCTTCATCTTCTCAGCTACCAAGTCGGTGAAGGAATACTCGGGTCCGACCCGATCTTGGAATCTCTGAATGAACCTCTCTTTGACGGTCTTGAAATTCTCGGCCTCCTCCATGGGCAAGGTATAGAACCATTCTAGGGCGACCCCTTCCAACGATCGAAGAAACAAATAAGCCATCAGGCGGTCGTCTTGCTGAAACTGTGCTGACTCATATAGGAACTCCCGAACATGGATGAACAGGTTGCCATTCCCGTCATATTTGCGGTACACGAGGAGCTCGGACTGAGAAGGAAAACGAATGTCCCTGAAGTTAGGAATAGGGACGTCAGCCAAAGATGGCGGGCCAACCCGCTTGTGGAGGAGATCAATTTGTTGCTGCATAGCAGCCCATTTATCGAGAATCTCTTGTTCCCGGGAAGGAGGAGAAGGAGCAGGAGGAGTAGTACTTGGATATGTAACCAAAGGATAAGCCGATTGAGGGGGCGGCCCGTAAGATGGATAATGGGCCGAGGAAGGGCCCACATCCGCATGAGCCAGCTGGGCGGCCCCTGGTTGCAACCTAGCAAGATCAGCCGGGGCCAGAAAGGCATGCGGCGATGGAGAGACAGTGGCATACGGATCAAGATAAGGAATAGAGGGGATTTAGGTCTTCCCCTTGTCGAGCAATTGATGGGCCGAGGTAAAAGCCTGGCCCGCCTCCATACTGGAGTACCGGAGAACCTGGGGACGAGTAGGAGTAAGATCAATAGGGGCCACAGACGTGGCCCCAGCAACGGCGGAGGTGGTGGCAGCAGTGGTCACACCACGGGAAGGAACTGAACTCGGGGCATCAGCCCCCTGCAGGGCTTGTCGAATAAGGTGGAACTGGGTGGGGTCCAGCCGAGCCATCATGTTAAGGATCTGACTAGCCGGATTCTGAATGAAAGGATCAGAGAGAGGGGGGTGAGATCCCTCACTGAGAATGGTCGGGAGGGGAGGGGCAGTCCTCTCTCCTTCCTGCATGGGGGCAACCCTGGGTGGGTCCTCCCGAAGTCCGCGAGGAAGAGAGTCCTCGTGAGACTAGGAGAAATCGTAGGACGACATAGAGGATGGTGAATCGAACAAGGGATTAAGGTAAGATCGGAAAGGAGAACTGACCCTAGGAGGTGATCCTAAGGGGGGAAAACAACTCCACATACACCAAATGGAGCAGAGTGGAGGGACAAGACCGCCATAAACCAAACCACGCAAACAAACAAACACAAACATGTAATGAAAGAAGGGGAAGAGAGGAGAATCACCCAATTAACCAATCAAGTTGTTAGATGATGTGCGTCAAATTCTTATAATTTTCCCTTTGAATCTTAATGGATTAATCAAAGTGCAAATTCACTCAACCAATAGGTGTCTAACCAGGGTATGGACAGGGGAACTGGGTGACTCTAAGGAACTCTCACTCGCGGATGCAAACCCTAGACTGAGGTGTGACAACGGTACAACCGGCCCGACGTCCGTGTGGGAATCCACGGCTCACGGGGACTTACGGAGGCCCTCAGCAAGGTCCCTAGTCGGTTCACGGAATATGGAGACGAGAGGAAACCCTACCTCGGTAGGAATGCAACTACTATGAAAAGAGATGGATGCTCCTATGCGCACCGGAGTGCATGCAGAATCTAGCCTAGCAACTATCAAACAATGATCAAGCAAATATATGAGCAATAAAACAATGATGCAACAATGGTAAGAGAGCAGGGGGAGATCAACAACTAGCACCAAAACTGACAAATTGTATGGAATATAGCGATCAAAATGGACAATGAGAGTGCTGCGGCACCAGAAGAACGGTTTGGAGGTGACCGCTCAAAGAGTCAGACGGTCTGTAGAGGACCGTATAATCCAGGGAGTGACAGAACGACAAAATGACTGCAAAACAATCACAGAATGCTGTAAATATGGGGTAATAATAATGAGGAACGTACCATAAGAACGGTCTATAACCAGCCACGTACTCTCTGGGACGGATCGCAAGCAGCCGCGTACCTACAGCCAGAGCACACCGAAGCGTACCTGTGTCGAAGAGAGGAACGGCCAGAGACAGGCCGCTCAGAATGCTGGACGGTCGATGGGACACCGTCTACAATAGGGCGCTGGAGGGGGACTGGCTCTGGTCGCAGGGGAAAGACGGTGGGTGATCAGCCGCTCCAGAGGATGAATGGCTCTGGGAGAACCGCGCACGTCCCAGAAGGTAGAAAACACACCCAACCTGCAAATCACTCCAAGAAGAGAACTAAACAACGAGAGGGGGTCAGCAACTCACAAGCACGATGGGCACTAGTTGTCCCACCGTGATCGCCACAAAAGAGGGGTGTAGATATATTTTCTTCTCTTACTTAAAGGTAGATATGCTATGAATAGATCAACAATGCGATGACTAAGTGCAGAATAGCAAGAGGAGAATGAAAAACGAAAGTGACCGCGATCGCCACCAAAGCACCGGACGGGGTGAACACGCCGTGCTTTGGAAAGGAAGGGGAGACACTCGCCTAGCTGCAGCACTGCGAAGATGCGCGATTGATGAAGAGCCGACTAGAGGACGTGCGGTCTTACGATAGACCGGCTAAGGGTGCTGCAGAACGTGCGGGAGGACGCACTCTTGGAGGATGGACGGCTTGAAGTAGACCGCAAGAAGAGGAAGGGCGGTGCAGGAAGAGCCGCACATCTTCTTGAACGGGTAGTTAGGAACCTCTCCAGTCCACCACACCAGAAGTTGCGAAAGGGCTCACCTCCACCCTCTCCAGCCGGCCAGAGGGGATGGGCCTCGTGCTAATGAAGTGTTGACCTGCAAAACAACGTAAAGACACAAGAAGAGCACCTAGATTAGAACTGAATGGTGTGGTAAATGTCAAGATAGTAGGAGATGAACATAAATAAATGGAAAGGGGGATACCTGGGGGGTTTTAAACCCCTAGGGTGTCAAAAACACAGGTGGATGTGTGCATGGTGATGGTAAAAACGAAGGAGGACGTAGGGAGAAAGCAATGCATGCAATGAATAGTGACGCAAGCTATAAAACACAAACGACTCTAAACATCGACTACTCCCTGGATCGGAGGTTTGTATGGACGAAGAAAGCCTCCATCCTTGGTGCTAGGTTGTTCAAGAATGCGGCAGGGCTTCGTCGTCGATCAAAAAATCTCTCCCCTCTCGAAGTCCGGCCTATAGGGTCTATTTATAGAGCCTAGAAAGTCAGCCACGAAACTAGGGTTTAGAGCCATTTTCGGGACAAGATTATTGAAGATAAATCGTAGATAATAGAATTATCTCTCATCCAGTCGAAACGACACTCAAAATGGTTGATTATCCACGGAGAAATTGATGAAAGAAGTTGGGGATAAAACCATGGATAAAAGGATTAAAATCTGTTAAAATTCAACAGTCGACGGGATGAACGGTCTTACGATAGACCGCTCAACAGGATGGGCGATCACCTACTAACCGTCCAAACCCGTCGGTGGAAATTCAAAATAATTAGAAAATAATCCCAATTATCCCTCGAACTGACCGGAACGCTCACCGTTGGACTCTCACAGATGAGCGGCTCTATTGAGACCGTTCAAATGTAGCGCGGCCAACGACAAACCGTTCTAGCCTTGTCAGTGATAATTCAATTACTTGGATAATTATCTGAGAAAATTACCAAGCGTAGGACTCCGAGATATAAGCGGTCATAATAAGTCCGTCCATTATGTTGAACGGCTTGATTGCGACCGCATAAATGCTTGACGGTGGAAATTCAGGAAATCAGCCAAAATGTTCCAAATATATATGGACGGCCCGTAATAAACCGCACATTGATTGAGCGGTCGTGGGTGAACCGTACATACATGTGGACGTTGAAACTCATTGAGAAAGCCCAATCAACCAGAACCCAAGCCCATTAAGCCCTGAAATGACTTGGACCTAATCAAGGAGGGAGGTAACCCATAAAACTTGCCCAAAATACGCCTGAAAATAGCCCCAACGAGGGATGGACAATACGAGGCATCAATAGGATGGGAGTAAGAGAAACGACATAGCTTATCGGCAAAAAACGGGTGTCAACAGCCATGACTTCTTCCATTGAATCTTGACCATAGGAATGGCCTTATTCCTTAGTTGATGCACTTCACGTTCAAGAATCTTAATTGGTGCTTGCTCGTACGTCATATCCTTTTGAATTTCCAAATCATCATAAGTGATAACATGGTAAGGATCATACACATATTTCTTCAACATAGAAACATGGAATACGTCATGAACTCCTGCTAGTTATGGCGGCAAAGCCAGTCGATAAGCCACTTCACCGACCATTTCCAGAATTTCAAATGGGCCAATAAATCTTGGAGTAAGCTTGCCTTTAATGCCAAATCTTCGAATACCACGACCCGGAGAAACCTTAAGGTACACATGGTCTCCCACTTGGAACTCCAAGTCGCGCCTTCGATAATCAGCATAAGATTTTTGTCGGTCTTGTGCCATCTGAAGCCTCTCCCGAATAAGCTTTATCTTTTCTGTAGTATCCCTGACCATGTCGGGACCTAGAAATTGCCTTTCTCCTACTTCATTCTAGCATATCGGTGATCGGTAACTTCTTCCATATAAAGCTTCAAATTGTGCCATTTGTATACTAGACTGGTAGCTATTATTGTATGCAAATTCCACTAATAGTAAGTGATCATGCCAACTACCTCCAAAATCAATAGCACAAGCCCTTAGCATATCTTCCACCACTTGATTCATCCTTTCCGTTTGACCATCAGTTTGTGGATGGAATATTGTGCTAAAGTTTAGTCGGGTCCCTAAAGAATGTTGAAGACCCTTCCAAAACTGTGATGTGAATCGAGGATCTCGATCCGATATGATAGTGACAGGGACACCATGTAATTTGACAATTTCCCTTATGTACAATGCTGCTAGAATATCCACATACCATCGACTTTTAATTGGCAGAAAATGTGCAGATTTTGTCAATCGGTCTATGATTACCCATATTCCATCGTGTCCTCCTCTTGTCTTAGGTAAACCCATGATGAAATCCATCCCTACACTTTTCCATTTCCATTCGGGAATATTCAAGGGGTGTAATTTACCTGCGGGTCTTAAATGCTCTGCCTTTACTTGTTGACAAGTGAGACAGCGAGACACGAAATCTGCTATTTCTCTTTTCATATTGGGTCACCAAAAGTTCCTTTTAAGATCCTGATACATTTTAGTACCACCAGGATGAATGGTGTATTTGGAATTGTGAGCTTCTTCCAGGATAAGTTTCTTAGTATCCACATGATCTGGTATACAAATTCGGCCCTTAAATAGCAATCTTCCATCATTGGCAATAAAGAAATCCGGCCTTTGCTCAATATTGGTTTTAATCTCCAGTAATACTGGGTCATCGTCTTGTAGCTTGACCAGATCTTCTATTAATGTAGGTTGAGTTCGAATACTGGCCATAAAACAATCTTCTTCCTTCATGTCAATATCTAAGTTCAACTGAGCAAATTGAGGAATGAGATTAGTCATACTAATCATAAGACTTGATAGCTTTCCCATTGGTTTTCTGCTAAGTGCATCCGCTACAGCATTAGCTTTGCTAGGATGATATTGAATGGCAAAATCAAAGTCCTTTAGGTATTCCAACCATCTTCTTTGCCTCATATTCACTCCTTTTGGGAGCACAAATATTTCAAACTTTTGTGGTATGAATAAACCGTAAATTTTTCTCCATAAAGGTAGTGACGCCAAATTTTTAAGACAAATATAACAGCTGCCAATTCTAAATCATGCACAGGGTAATTTTCCTCGTGACGCTTCAATTGTCTTGAAGAATAGCAAATTACCTTCTCATTTTGCATAAGAACGCACCCTAGACCAATGCTAGATGCATCCATATAGACTTCGAATCCACCACCCTCAACAGGCATTGGTCTAGGGTTAACCCGAACAGCATTACAACAAACTCATAATGACCATAACGGCTTTGAAAAGCAGTTTTGTATATGTCTTCATCTTTAATTCTGAGCTGGTGATAACCTGACCTAAGGTCTATCTTGGAAAAATACTCAGCTCCCGAAAGTTGATCAAAGAGTTCATCGATACGCGGCAACGGATACTTGTTCTTAATTGTAAGTTGATTTAGTCGCCGATAATCGATACAGAGCCTAAGTGATCCATCCTTCTTCTTGACAAAAAGGACTAGCGCACCCCAAGGGGATGTGCTAGGTCGTATGAATCCCTTGTCCAATAATTCATGAAGCTGCATCTTCAATTCCTTAAGTTCTGTGGGGGACATCCTGTAGGGAGCTATAGAAACAGGTGCTGCTCCGAGAATGAGTTCAATGGAGAAGTTTACTTCCCTTTTGGGTGGTAAACTGGGTAAATCTGATGGGAATATATCAGGAAACTCATTTACAATGGGGATGTCTATTAAGATGATCTCGTTAGACTTGGTAACGATCACAGAAGCAAGAAAAGCTTCACATCCTTGCGAAATAAGTTTGCAAGTGTGAAGTGAAGAAATGATGGTAGGATGTTTCCTATACTTGATACCAAGGAAGGAAAATCATGGAAGACCTGGTTTGCGAAAGGACATTATCCTATTCCGACAATTAATATCGACATCATGATCCACAAGCCAATCTACCCCTAGAATGGCATCATAACCTTCCATGTCAAGGCATACGAGGTTTGCAGGTAGATTTTGACCTTCCACCCTTACTTCACTATCGGGGTAATAGTTTGTGAGTTTGGTTCCAGGGCCTAAAGGTGTAGTAATAGCAAGGTCCGAAGGTAAGGGAACTGATGAAATTGGCAATATTTTTGCAAAAGCGGTGGATATGAATGAATGAGAAGCACCGGTATCAAATAGCACAAATGCAGGACGGGAATAAATGTGAACAATACCTTCCATAAGCCCATCATTTGGGGGCGCTTCATTATCTTCTAGAACAGCATTGAGGCAAGCCTACCTCTTACGTCCACCACCAGACGATTGTTCCTTCATGAGAGGGTAGTCTGGCATGCGATGCTCATGGCTGCCACACCTTAAACAAGCACCAAGGCACTTCCAGGATTCCTCGGCCGAGTGGCCGAACTTTTCACAAAAGGTGCAAGCCGCCATGACTTGCTTATCCTCCTCCTTGACTTTCTTATTCTTCTGGGAGTTACTCCCGCTCCCGTTCCTCAGCCTCTTCTTGCTATCACGAGGTTTGTAGGGCTCCATGATACAAAATTTCTCCTTCTTACTATGCCGATCCGACCATCGGCTTGACTCTTCCCTTTTGCCATTTAATTTTTTGACCTTTTCCAAGGTCCTTTCACAGAGATACGCCCGTTGGACCATCTCTGCATAAGTACAGATATTTTGGGTCCCAAGCTGCTGAATATAATCGGGTCTTAACCTGTCCATAAACTGATTGGCCTTCAATATGTCGGTACTGACCAGATGAGTTGCATATGGCGCTAGCCTAGAAAATTGCAGTTCATACTCGGCAATTGTCATCATTCCCTGTCGTAGCGAGGCGAACTCCATAGCCTTTCTCTCCTTAACATGTTCTGAAAAATACTTGGCACGGAATAAGGTAAGAAAGCCTTCCCATGTGTGTGGTGCATCAACTAATGGTGCCGGAACCGACTTCCACCAAGTACGTGCATCTTTGTTGAGTTAAAAAGTAACAAGACGCACTTTTTCCTGGTCTGTACACTGGATGACGTCAAATATACGATTCATTTCTTTGATCCAATTCTCGGCCTCGTCTGGATTCAAAGAACCATAGAAACGTGGAGGGTTTATGCTTCGGAAATTGTGATGCAAGTCCCCAGTTCTTGCTCCTGCGCCTGCTTGGGCTATGGTTTACAGCGCCTGAGTGAGGCCCGCAACAGTCTACTGTATACCATCCCAATCTACGCGATGAGCCATTAAAAGAATACGGTACCTGAGAGAATAACAAATTGTTAATTCTCATGGAAATTTGAAAGGGTTAATCCAAAGGTAAATTATTATCTTATCCCGGGCTCTACCTAAATTCTCACATGGGTGGGGAATTTCCTCCTTAGTTCATAGGTAAGGGTCTGAAACCTTGGACTTATCCTATGACATGACTTTTCCCCCTAAGTCCTTCGACTTAGGCTCTAATACCAACTTAAATGTCATGTCCCGAGCTTTTAATACAGCGGAAGATAATTTCAGGAATCGTGAACAGCTGGCATGGTAAGCCTCTTACAAGCAAGAATAATCAGAGTGCAAGATAATCACACATAAGATGTAATTACACAATAATTTAATCAACTTCTCCTTTCATTAATAATAACAATGATAAAAATCCAAGTACATAGATGATTCCAAATCTAGTTGACTCAATAAAGAGAAAATTACATGAACTCGGTCTAGACATTATTAACTTCCTAAGTCTTCTCTCTCAATTTTATGAGACTTTCATTCGCTCTCGGACCCATCACTTGAATAACTCGAATCCAAATCCGAACTACTTGCATCTCCTGAAAAGATTGAAAAGTAGGTAACGAGCACACTTGCCCAATAGGTATCTTCGCATCAACATGATTGGCAATATTATTGTGATTAGCGTTTTAGCTCTAAAGAATAAGGTAAAATCATGCGAATGCAGTAAATCATGTAAATAAACTAAAGTAACAAGACATGACCAAGTTAAGATATGATTGAGCAAGCATGATCAAGCAAGAATGTAATTATGGCCTTTCAAGAATGTAACAAGAATGTACTAGCAAGTCAAGTAAGAATGTACTCTTCACTTAGTAATAATTACTTTCTGAATTTCTATGGATATTTTCACAAGTATTGAATATTTTTATGATTGCCATGGACATTTCACTTATTTATAAAGAAAGTACTACCAGCGTAATGCGACGCCAGTAGTATCATACCCCATAGTTTATAATAGTATGTTTCCGACAATCAGCCGAGGGGACTAGCATAGAGTCCTTGAACACAATCAGTGCTCGAATCGCATCTTCAAGTATAAATCAAGCTACTTTCACGCATGTAAATAATGTGGCCAAGAATGTACAATTTCAATGATAAACTCATGATAAAGTAACCAAACATACGAACGCTTCTATAAGAAAATAAGGAATTTCAATAAATACCTTAAATAACTAGGTTATGCCATGGAAATAAATTGACATCATAACGGTACTTTTCTTAACTTTCATAATTTAGTCAAATCATTTTTGATTAAGGTGACATGTCCCAGAAATTCAATAATCTTTCTAGGATCATATAGATATTAACCTTAGTCAAACCTTGGGTTAACGGAACTCAGGAAACTTAGCAGTCTATAACTGGGCCGCTATATTGATATGGCGGTCTAGTATTGAGCCGCTAGAATGGGTTGAATCCAGAAAGAAATCAATTAGACTCAGATGACGTGGCGGTCAGATATAGGACCATTAATGGGCTTTAGCGGCCGAGTATTGAACCGTTACAGAATCAAAATCAGAAAACATCGGTAGTGCTTTCTAGACAATTGGGTTTTAATGGTACAACCAACTCGGCATCCTAGTGGGAATCCCAGGCTCTCGGAGAATTACAGAGGCCTTGAAATAAGATTTCCTAGTCCGTTGGAAGGAATTTCCAAAGGAGAGGTTATCATGTTCAAGATTATGTTCCTATAAGTGCAAAGTGTGTAACTAATGGCCATATACTGGAATATACGCCATGAACTTACAGAAATGACTCTGAGATAGGAATAGAATGTGTACAGTGAGAAACCAACGTTCAATCTCATTTATACAAGCACTTAAACCATAATTTAATACAAGACTATAAGATTTTTGGCATGAAACAATCATATGTTTAAAATAATCCTAAGAACCATAAGGAACATGAAATCATTGTTATGAATCAGTAAAATAAAACTCAGAGTAGTTCATAACATTAAAACAGGTTGGAACATAGTTAAATAGGCTTACTTATAAGTTAAATTGACTGTTCTTGATCTATCTCGGGTTGACAGAAAATAGAACATTGACGGTCTATCACAGAACCGTTACAGCGAGTTGGCGGCTTATCGTAAGGCCGCCAGAGAGATAAAAATGGTTTATTTCTTGTCCGCCAGAGATTTCATAAACAAACGAGTTTACAGAGGGTCTAGCGGTTTATCGTAGGCCTGCTACACGAGGTTGGCGGTCGAACCTTAGGCCGCTAGAGCACGACTGACAGTAAACTTAAGTAAAAGGATCTAATGTTTAAAACACATCATGTCTGGAAATCAACATATTTATAAAACTTCTACATGATAGAACGAGAAATAGGCTACAATATGCATGGGAATCATGTATCATGACAAGGAAATACTTTAGTTCATTAGGGCTAAGAGACATGCATGTATGACATACTAAGTGCATAGGTCCTATTGAAACATGAAATTCTCCACACATAAAGCATGAAATCGAGTAAAACCAGAGGGCTTTTATCCCTAGAATGATATTTCAGCCGTTCAAGAGATGACCTACCTCTGCTAAGGCTTCTTGTCTTGGAATTTTGAACTGGACGTTAACCCTAATCCCGAACTTCCTGTGGTAAATCGGCAACTTCACGCTGCTCTAACTCCTTACTCTCTTGACCTAAGGACATGAAATCTCGAGGGTATGAAGTAGATATTAAAGGGAACAAAAAGTTCTAAAGGCACTAACGCTTATTACCTCGTTTTGGTATCCTAATTCCTTGATCTTCACCAGACTTTTGCACAGTTTCCTAGGTCGCTAATATGGAACTAGCAAGTTTGCAGGCTTCTATCTCCTTGTGTGCTTGATCTCCTAGCACAAAATTTTGGAAGATGTTAGTCCTATATATTAACAATAAAAACTTCTAAAGAACCTACCTGAAATAACATCGTCTTACCTTAGTTTCAGGCGAGCCAATGTAGGGGTCACACAGGTCAAAACTAGGTTCTATTTATAGGGTTTTGCTAGGGTTAGAGGATTAGATCGATCTTAGAGTCCTTATTAAACCTTAGATCGATTCCTGAGAGTCCTTAAGATGTTTACTAGTCCACCCAACTCGATTTCTAGGAGATAATTCATCAAAAATCCAATCCTTTTGCTCTTTCTTCACTTCACAGAACTGACAGAATGTAGCGGTCGCTTAATGGGCCGCTTGATGGCATGTAGCGGTTGCACGATAGACCGCTACAGATCCTGGGCACCGAATTTGAAATGAGTTCAAACTCTAATTTTGGTTTATCTATTTTATTATTTATTCAAGGTGTATTTATCCCTAACTTTCATGAATAGGCTAATTAACCTTCTAGAACATAGGCCAAACTTCATGGGCTTAGTCCTTAAACCCTTTGGGCTTCGATTAATTAGGCTAGGTTAATTGTTTATCATAATTGAGCCTAAATAATGATTTATTTAACCTAATATTTATTTATTAACTCATTTGGTCCTTTAATAATTTCCAAAAAAATTCTTAAATTCATTAAAAGTAATTTATAAAAATTTTGGGGCATTACACCCCCGATCACCCAGTTGGCGGGTTTGCCTGTCTTCAACACAGCCACCCTGGCCAACCATGGGGTGCCCTGATTACAAGCCATGACACGTGACACCTAGCAACGAGGGTAGGATTTACCCCCAAGATGCCTCCCTCCAGCCCTCTAAAGTCAAAGGAAGACTCATTTTGCTCAACCGCAAGCTTTAGAAGCCCGTAGCACCCTTATGCGGCCCATACACGTGTGTCGGGAATTTCCCCGAACACCTTGCGGGCGTGCACATTCCAGCCGTTCTACAACAAGTCGAGGGCCAACTCGCAGCTCCAGCACTCCAGCCATGTTCTATGATAACCCTCCAGCAAGTCGGGGCCACCCCCGACCCGCAGATACGTGGCGATGAGCCAGTTATCTTCAGCTCCCGGGCCAACCCGGCGCTGCCCGCCAACCCACCTTACAACGCGACATACGCCACAAAGGCAGGGCCCACAAGTCCCTTCTCTCGACCTCTGCAAGCTCCTACCCTCAGCCTGAGGCCGAACCTAAGGCCCTCCAGTCAATTACCCAAGCCGTTTGAAGACCCGAGGTGGGTCGAGAATTTCCCCGAACACCTTGCGGGTGGCGAAGACAACATGACAACAACAAGCCCCCACGGTCCAATTCCAACACCCCGGAGCACCCCGTCCTTCAAAAGACAACCCCAAACAATGTCAGAAAACCCCTGGGACCACCCCCGTGGCCACGGCTCACCCAGGGGGGGGAGTTTACCCGGGCGCGGCCACGCTCTAAGAATGGCGAACTCCCTTGGGAGTCATGCCCTCCTCCCGACCCGAGGGCCCCGCTGCCATTCTCCAGTCCCAGTCTCGTGCAAGATTGATCGGCGTACTCGTGTGTGGAAGGATTCCTAAAGACGGAGCCTCGGGATCACACGAAGTCACGCAAGTCAGTCTCCTCAGTCCACGCGCAAGCACAACCACCCAACCAGTCCAAGCCTTGTATCCTTCGTCTTTTGCTGTCACACTAAGTCAAAGAGGGCCCATAAGGGGGTAAAAATGATATTTGATAGGGTGGGGACCCCCCTCTCTCTCTGACCTGCGTAAACCAGGGCGGTCCACCTAAACCCCCCCTGGGGGGTTTAGGCGGACCAGACCGCCCCCCAGGGTTGGTCCACCTAAACCCCTGGAATAACCAAAAAAAAGGTTTTTTTTTAATTAAAAACCCCAGAACCAGACCACCGTAACCCCCAGGACCAGACTGGCCGCCCACAGTTGGTCCACCTAAACCCCAATAAACATAAAAAAAAAGTTTTTTTTAATTAAAAAACCCAGCCCCAGTCCATGTAAACCCCCCTTGGGGGGGTGTAGGCAGACTAGACTGGTCGCCTAGTCTGGTCCGCCTAAACCCCCTGGGGGAGGGTTTAGGCGGACCAGACTACCCCCCTAGGTTGGTCCGTCTAAACCTCCCTTCCCCACTCTGAAAAAACAATATATATATTCAAGGGTTTACGCGGACCTGGTTCCAACCTCAACCTGATCCGCGTAAAGCCCCCCTGGCCCTTCGTATTCCTCTATAAAACCCCCTTAGAAGCTTAAGGGGCATGCATGCAAGAACATATGGACTAACGGCTGCACACTCGGACTCCCGCAGGCACCCAGCAAGGAAAAAGGACACAAGGAGCTAAGTGTGCGCATGGTTGGCTTGTTGATCGGCTCATACACGCCGAGGGTATGTCACACATACTCCCCTCACATGGCATCTAGACATTTCACACAAGTCCATTCCCGTCGCATATAAGGCGTTATGATAATGGCGAACACACCTGCATCTCGGGTTCGCCCGCGCATGACACTCTATGACGGCCACACATGCACCATGATGCTACGTTTACCTCCATCGTGGAACCACGTGCCCATCGCTCACCCCGAGTTGGCCATCGACCACCCTGACCACGAATCTAGTTAGCCGGACCCTGGCCCGGAAGTAACATCCCCGGGACCGGCCCCGACTCCCCAGCATGAAGACACTCGCCTTCAAGGACCCGTACCCGACTGCTCACCTCGAGCCGCATCCGGCCTCCTTCAGGCGCCAACCAATGACTACCCCTGCCATCTAGTCTGACCCTCTCGACAATTTGGGGCCCGTCTCAATCTCCTCATGGAGAGCCTCTGTAAAACACGCGGATACCCGCTTTATTACGCATTGACCCGAGGACCGACCCACGCGTCAGAATTGTCCCGCGGCTTGCACCAGTTGTACTCTGGCCTCCTCGGCCCATTTGTAAAGCCCAAGTGGCTCTCATAAAGCATAAAACTAGTTGAATACACATACCCATACCCGGGTCTTAGCCTCACCTCCACACCACCCAGTGTGTGTCCGGTACCTCCAACTCTAGTTAATTAACCCTCCCAGTCAAGTGCGATGGTCCCCCTATAGCTACAGGGTACCCCCGATCCTCTATCCATGGCTTCAAACATATCCAGGCTCTTCTTCAGCACGGAACAAAGGTGTTCGGATTCAATCTGATGTAAATAAACATCGACTGCTTGCGGTCGGCGGGGAAAGACGTCCCGTACATGAATCCCCAAAATCGTCTGCGCACTCGCACCCATGGAACCTCTCCGCTCTCCACGTGTCGCCCGATCTCCCGAGCCCACGTGTCGCATCTGGCAATGCTCCTCCAGTCAACCTTCGGTTCCATAGGTGATTGTCGAGAAATCGACTGGCACGCCCGCACCCCGGTCTGGTCACCCTAGCCCCCGGAAACCTCTTGTCCCAGTCGACCCCTCTCGACCTTCTGTAAAAGGCTAGTGCCCGGTGCCATCTTGAGAGGTATATAGCTATGAAGGAGGATACCTGAGATATATCAAACTCCCGTGTTTTCCTTTTTTGCTTTATTCCTTCCCTCATCCCGGCCACGGATACCCCCCGACAACAGTGATGCAAAGAGAAAGAAATTAAAAAGAGAAAGCCAAGCAGAGTTCCCCCTCTTGCTCAAAGAGGTGAAAAATAGATAGTTAAGGTTGTATAAGCAAAGGTGATGGCTCAAGGGTCTTAAGGGTGACAAATGGGCTATAGGGCTGATAAATGGCAGATAAGAGTGACAAATAGATATACAAGGGTGAAAAATGGCTTGCGAAGCTGAAGTCAGCAAAATCAACATAGCTGCGTCGACGTAATGTCCCTGTGCATCAATGCAGTCAAGCAGAAATAGCCCATGTACAAAAAGGTGATAAATATGAAGACAAGGGTGACAAATAGCCCCTTAAGGCCGACAAATGGATGGTCAATGGTGACAAATAAAAGATAAGGCCAACAAAAAGATATACAAGGGTGAAAAATGGCTTACGGAGCTGAAATGAGCAAAGTCAACACAGGTTGAGTCAACGTAATGCCCTCACTGCGTCGACGCCATCCAAGCCAGTTCGTCACCATCTACAGAACCCATGAAGCTGTGTCGACGCAACATCCCTATACGTCAACGTAGTCAGACAAAAGGCTCTCAAAGAAGAGAAAATAACAGAAGGTGACGGCTTAATATGGCTAAGGGTGACAAATGGGTATACAAGGCAGACAAATGAGCTATACTAGTGAAAAATGGCTAATAGGCGTGACAAATAGCTCATTGCGGTAACAAGTGGCCTAGAGATGAAGGATGCGCCAACGCAAGGCCCACATTGCATCCACGCCATGAACGCCAGCATGCCAGAATCTGAAGACACATGAAGGCTGTGTCAACGCACCATCTTTTTACGTTAACGCACTGGGCGTCTACATTTATGTTGAAGCTCGCAAGGCTAAAGAAGCAGTGGCGACGGCTATTGAGGATTATAAGGGTGACAAATGCCTCCCAAGGGTGACAAATGCCTCTTAGGGGTAACAAATAGACAACTAATGGTGGCAAATAGCTCGTAGCCGTGTCAAGTGGCCCGTGAGTGAAGGCAGCGTCAACGCAATGCCCTCATTGCGTCGATGCCATCAAAGGCCAACTCGCCATCCACTATAGGACTCATGAAGGCCGTGTCAACACTAGATCGCTAGCAGACTCAAGGCCACATGAAGCTGCGTCGACGCAGTGGCCTTACTACATTGACGCACCAGAAGATTTTCAAAGCAAAAATATGTATCTCTTGCAACGGTTCTATAGACTTCCAAAGAATTAAAAATGGAACCGTAAACCTCCAAATTCACAGTTTTTGAAGTCTGGAGAAGGTTCCTAGGACTCACATTATCCCTGTCATCATAAGTGATCAGAGCAATCTTTTGGACAAGGTATCTATCTAGGAAATGACTCCTTCTCTGTAGTCTTGTCTCCTAGAGTCAACCAGAAAGATTTGAGTCTGAAAAAGAAAAATCTTCTAGAACAGAAGGGCATCCTTCCCTGCTAGCCAGCCCATGAAAATTAAAGATGTTGCAGGGCTATTGGTCAAACCTCACTTGCTTATTCCAACAAATTCAAATTAAATGATCTTGGAGGGAAACTTCTGTGTCTCTGCTGGACCAATCAGATTTCAGCCTTGGGAAGTTTGACTTGCTCCTGCCATCAGATATGGTGGTCCGATCAAAAGAGGTCAGTGTTCAAACAAGCCTTTTATATTCCAGCCAATCAGATCGCACGATTGTGGAGGGTGGGGAGGGGAAAAATTTTCCGCCTGAGAGCACGGCCCAACTTGGTCCAATTCGACCAAACTAGGCCCATCTCCCCAAAGTGACAGCCCCATTTTGGGCCCACTTACTTCAAGTCTAAAAACCCACTCAGAGCAGCACTTCCTAGGCGGCCCTCAGGTCCGGAAGTCCGAGCGACAGAACGGTCGAGAGATCCCCTGTGGGGACCCGATACGGCCTACCCGAGCTATACACTCATCGCTCGGGACAAAACCCTGAGCGAATGCCTCTGGCTCGGACCGACTATCGGAAGCTCATCCTGACGTCCGTTACACATCCAGCAGGAGTAGGGAACTCCAAAGGGTAGGGGAGGGCAAGACTCCTCGCGCCATAAAGGAGCCCACTACATGAACGTAACCCCCCCCGAAGCCCCCTCAGCTCCCAGGACTATTACGTTAAACGGATTGCTATAAAAACCCCAGGGGAACCCTCCGAGGCGGTAAGGCAATGATCTTGAGAGAAAACCACCACACTTCTTGGTGGAGAATAATCTCGCGCCCTCTCTCTCCTACCCTCTCTCTTCGCCTTCATGCTCTATCGCACTTGCTGACTTAAGCATCAGAGGGTTTCCCCCAGGGACTCCTCCCTGGGCACCTCTCATCCATTTCCTGCCTTGCAAATTCATACATACGTGGTGACCGTGACCGAAAGATTCCTCCCAGATCTCACGGCTCAGGATCAGCGTGAGATTACGCCTCTTCATCTGGCACTGTCTGTGGGAAACGAACAAAGAGCCATCATGGTGCGAAGAAACTCTGGTAGGAAAGTCGTCGGCGGTAGAGGAAAGACCGTAGTAGTAGATGGAGAACCTGCGCTCTCCCACCCCACAGAGACCCCCCCCCCCCCCCGTCACCGCCGATGACAACAATCCAGCCGACGAGCTGCCTCCACCACCCGCAGAGGTGCAACCCCCTAACGGGAGCTCTGACGCCCTCCGAACCCTCAACGCTAAACTGGATATCCTCGTATAACTAATAAGGACCTAAGCGACTAGGGAGGAGGAGTCACGACTCCCACGGGAAAGCCCTCCCCGTGGAGAAGCTTCCTAGCAAACGACTAGAGGCCGTTTCACCCTCCAGGGACGACAGCTTATATGCAACAGGTCAGGGGGACCTTCGTACGCCCCCCTCCAGAGCAAGAAGCCACCTCCACCCCGAGGAGAGAAAAAGCTGAGATGCACCAGCAGTTCCTAGAAACTGATCCCCCCGAGGGATGACGCGGCATCCCGCAGGGACGCCCCCACTGCCCCTCGATCCAGCGGCAACCAGAGTTATCCCTCCAACTGTGAGATTTTGAGCGACGATTTGCGGAACAAGAGCGCGCCCTACGCGCTCTGCAGAAGACTTCCACCAAGGATGATGAGGAGCAATCTTCATTCTCTGACCACATCTTGAAGGCCGAGATCTCCCCCAGGATCCTGCTGCCAACCTTCAAGTCGTACGATGGCCAAGGAGACCAGACCGACCACTACGACAGCTTTGACGCCCTGATGACTTTGCATGGGGCCTCCGACACTATCAAATGCCAAGCGTTCGTGACCACTTTGGTCCAAGGCGCTCAAGCCTGGTTCAGAGCACTCGCCCCCTGCAGCATTCACGACTTCAGATAATTCGGGTGAGTATTCAAGGAGAGCTTCGTCGGCAGCAGCCCTCCAAGGTCAGTAGTGGGGTTGCTGGCCCTAAAGTAAGCACAGGGGGAGAAACTCCAAGCCAACGTCAACCGATCTAAATCGAAAGCCCTGCGTATCCCCCGCCTGGATGTCACCTCGGCCATCACCACGCTGATCAGAGGCACCCGCGATGAGAACCTTCGGTGAGAACTGGTCCTCCATCCCCCACCTCCCTTACCGACCTAGTGACCCTAGCTCTGCGCCACGCGGAGTGCGAGGAAGTCCTCAGGGCCTGCCGCGGCCCAACTGGCTCAGGTCGGGAGGGGGATAAGAAGCGACCATCCGAGCAAGGCTCGGGCCAAGGAAAATGGTGGAATCAAGACGGGGACCGAAGGGAGCCCCCTCGAAAATACGAGTGGTACACTCCTCTATCCGCTCCCGTCTATGAAATATATGAAGACATCAAAGGCTCGGGCATTCTCCGCCAACCCGAGCCTATGAAGGCCAAGTGTCGCAACCGACGCAAACATTGCCAGTTCCACAACTACCACGGGCACCATGCCAAAGATTGTCACCAACTCAAGGATGAGATCGAGCGTCTCGTCCACCAAGGAGACTTATCTCGGTACGTGTCCGAGCGCCAGAAGAAAGACTGTCACGTCCCGAGCGCGGAAGTATACCCGAGGCGCGACAGTCCTTTATATAGAACCAAAGCGAGCTAATCTAACCGTTCGAGATCCTACCATCGAACCATGAATAGAGTGCGCAATTTAATTCAAAATTTACTAAAATTCCATAAAATGATAACACCGATGATTACAACTGATCCAAGTCATTCTTTACCATTAGGCTACAAGCCCTTATTACAAAACCAGACGATGACAAATGAACAAAAGGGTTTAAATTTAAGACATAAAACTACATCACTCCATCTCATCCCCAACTGAGTCCTGATCGATTTCCACATTTCCTGAAAATGTTAGAAAGCAACTGTATGAGCGAATCGCCCAGTAGGATTTACATCTCAATTTCTAACATACTATAAGTGAATTACACATTCATTTAATGTAAAAGAAAAATATGTATATGCATGCAGACAGGTAGACAACAAGGAATCGACTGGAGTAAAAGTGAGATTATAGATCAATTCCACATAGAAATAGCAATTGATATCAAGCAGTGAATAACTGGAATAACGATCATGATAGCACAATAAGCAAGTAAGTTCAAGCAGCAATTAGAATTGGCTATACACATAAATCAATCAATTCATTCAAGTAATTACCCATTCGGGTCACGCAAGTCAAGTAAGTCAAGTAAAGAGAGAGAGTGATGGAATGTCTTTAATCTAGAATGTGGTTCGGTGCAATGCAAGACACCGCTAGAAAGAGATCTTCCCTCGGGTTTTGGGCGCTCCTCCCAGGACCAGACCGGGCCCTTATTTGCCAGCATTATTAGACATATTTTTGCGACATTCACTCTTTATAGCCAATATAGAATTCAAGGTGTGACCGGTAGGATTATAAGGTATATTTGGAATCCAAAGGTACAGATAAAGTAAAACCAATGCTGAGAATTGATATTTGTATGATTAGTTATCCATTCTAACTAGTGCAGATTTACTAAGTTAATGAGTTCTATTACGTCCCCTTTTATTACACTGTTGCTGTCATCCTTTTTCTTGGAGTATATAGGGTTGATAGAAGGTGGCACCTTGGTCAGGAGTACCTGTTACAAGCTTGATGGTGACAGTGTTCATTTATACACTATTACAATAAATGAAATACTACTAAAAACATATTAAACCTTGTTAAACGCAGTTATAACATCAGTAATTTAAACATTGGTAAGATGGGTTTATATATATATATATATATCATGCATATACATTCGTCAGGTTAAATATGTATGTTGGATATGATTAAATGGTGTACAATATCAGTATGTGAACATTAACTAACTTGTGTGCAATATCAATATTATGTATGTATTAAACCGGGATTTAACATGCCACTGCCTGCTGATCATTTACAATAAGCAGAAATAGGCCATCCAGCAAGCCAAAGGAAGGGCCTTCCAGCAAGCCAAAAGAAGGGCCATCCAGCAAGCCCAATGGAAGAGCCATCCAGCAAGCCCAATAGAAGGGCCTTCCAGCAACCCAATAGAAGGGCCAGACGCTGCCTCCTCTTTTAACCACAACCCAACTAAAATTTGTATTAAGGTGTTTTTAAAGGATCGAAATGTTATTAACATTGTTAAAACGCTTCAAATATTAATTGACAGTGTCATTATGCTTCATAAAAATATTAATCACCATAACATACTTAAAGGGTTAATGTTAGAGTGCTAGTGAAAATATTACTAATAAAGCGTTTAAAAGATTTATATTGACAAGATTACTATACTTAATGAGCGTATTATAATGCTGTAATGAACATGTATGATACTGTTAAACCATATTAAACAATGTTAACGACATTAATATACTAATGAAAATATTGTTATATTCTTGTTTAACAAAAATTTTGAATAAAAAAAATTTATAAAAATAATAATTAAATTGCTAACATATTGGTGATCACTTTTGTCTTCTATGACTATTCCTAATAAAATTGTTTACAAGACCAAATCAATGTTTTAAGCATGACTTAAATCACTATTCACTTCAGAAAACACTATTCACGTAGAAATTTTACTATCTTACAAAAATATAGAAAAATAAGAAAATGATACATCAGTATATATAGAACACTTTTGTCTTCTTGAGTATTTTTAGGAAAAATCTATATTTGGATCTATATACCTTTTAAGGTAAGTTTAATAAACTGAATATTTTAATTTAAGCAATGGGGACTATTTGGTCGACCCCTGGTCGACCAGCCCCTCTCCCATGCTCCCAAACTAAGCATAATACCTTATAATTAATACCGTTTAACTATTAAAACATTAGGATGTTAATATACTAAAAGAACAAAAAAAAAGAAGATAACAAGTTTATATTAGCATTTCTATGATATTGACACACTGTTTTAATGCTGTTAACACTTATTTTAACAATGTTAATCATATTGTATTTAACATTATTAGCCACCAAAGAAAGGTTTATCTCACTAATGAAGCATATGAAGATGTGTTAACATTTTACAAGTACTTAAAATAATATGTATTAACACTTTGAAACAAATACATAAACACTTAAACCTTCACTGTGACCCTGGTCGACCCCTGGTCGACCAGGCCTAATCTTCCCAGAAACTGGTCGACCAGGGGTCGACCAGTACAGATCAGCAAGTTAAGGATTTAGATAGATCAAGTTTAAAACGTTTACACTTACTGTTGTTTAAAAAGTATTGTATTAGTTCAGTTGTTAATACTGTTAATAACAAAATTAACACAACCCTGTACATAGTTAATTTTATTCAAAACATAAACTGTATACTGCTTGCTTAACAATATCAACACCCCACTTAATAATATTAAACAGTTATACACTTAATTAATGCAATCAAGAGTTAACTTAGAAGACTGGACAGGGGGGTCGACCCCTGTGCGTCCCCCCCCCCCCCAAGCAGCGCCCCAAACTGGTCGACCCCTGGTCGACCAGTTCTGCTACCAGCTATTCTATCAGCCATAAAACACAAGATTATTAATAAGATCTATACATTATTAACACATTATCATGATCCTTTCATTAATAACACATACACCCACTTTAAATCAGCATAATAAAGTTTAACTTTTAACCAAAACATGCTGATTAAACTCCTCCCAGGTTTTGCTACAGGTGCTTTTAAAAACCACAAATCACTAATTTTAATGCTAACATTAATAAGATATGTACACTATTAACAGGGTATATAAAAATCTTAATGATCCTTACATTAACTGCAACTTTAAATTAACATAATAAAGTTTAAGTTTAAAGTTAAATATTTTAGATGCATGTTAATGGATGGAATTAAGGCTTGGTTATGATCTAATATAAGGATACTACATGATGTATTTTACTCAATTAAGTTTAATACATGCCAATATATGTAGAAAACGACGTATGGAGATGAACAATTTACTAACTATTAATTTAGCTAGGAGATTGAGAACACCTACTTGTTCCTGTTGGCTTTAGACAAAAGAAGAAGAAGAAAACTCTGCAACGAACACAGGAGCCGCAGCCCTTCTGCAAACCTCACGATCCAGCCCTTCAACAGCAGGTGGAAGGGAGGTCTAGACTCTAGGTGGGTATTAAAGGTTAATGGATTTAATTCTACGGGGAACAAAGGGACAATGTCCACCTCAGTCCATGATCTTCCAGCCTGTAGGATAGTATTAGGTGCGATGCCAGGCTGGGTACATCATCTAGCCATTTCCCTAATTAATTAGGTTTATTTCTAAATTGATTAGGGTTAATTAGTCTAAGATAGATTAGTTAAGGTGAAATGGGCAAAAATATTCGGATGAAGATATGTGTGGATCGTGGGTTTTGAACACTAGACCTCAAGGTGAAGGATAAGACACTTAACCAACTACTCTAGGAAATCAATTGATAAGTGGATACTCTTTGCATATGATTACTCTATGTTTCTACTTCCACTTAATTAAGTTTTCTATAAAATTTTTATAAGTTATATATGTATATAGTTAAAATAATAATTATACTAATAATAACATTATTATTATATTTTTATATGGGGTGCTACAAAGACCATGGCATTCCAGAGGAGATTGACAATCAACCTCGCGGGGTCCACATCAACGTCATCTCTGGCGGCCTGGCATCAGGAGGAGACAGTAGCCGAGGAAGGAAGCATCAAGCTGAACGAGCAAGCAGGGCCTCCGAGCCCCCCAAAGCCCCACCAGTGACCGAGCAGTAGGCCTTGGTATTCTTCGACCAAGACCTGTAAGGGTTATCTACAGTATCGGCTACTATAAACCATTGTAATGTAGACAGGATACTGGTCAACAATGGTAGTGCCCCTGATGTACTTTCGTACGAATGCTTCCTGCAGATGGGTGAAAATCCATCCAAACTCCGCCCTGTTCGAACCCCCCTTTGTCGGTTCAACGGCCAGGCAACCTATCCCGAGGGAACCCTGAGCCTGCCGGTCACCATCGGCACCTCTCCCAAAACTGTTACCGTTATGATTGACTTCATCGTGATCAAGGGGATGTCGGCCTATAATGCCATCTTCGGACGAGGTATCCTCAACCAGACAAAGGCAGTGCCCTCCATGTATCACCAAAAAATGAAGTTTCCCACCAAATACGGTATCGGGGAGGTCCGAGGTCACCAGGCAATAGCTCAGAGGTGCTACATAATCTCGGTCGAAGCCATAAGGCCAGAGGGAAAAAAGAAAAAGGGAAAGGGAGTCGAGGATGAACCAACAACATCCGAGCTTGGTGGCGAATTGTTGATGGTCTTCCTCAAAGACGACCCGGCCCTAGGAGTAAAAATTGGAGCTGATTTATCACCTGATGAACAAAGGCAGTACAAAGATTTTCTTTCGGAGTATATTCAAGTCTTCGCATGGTCTGATGAGCATCTTCCTAGGATCCCTGGGGAGATGGTGGTACACAAGCTCAACCTTGACCAGTCGGAGCAACCCGTCCAGCAACATAGAAGAAAACATGCCCCAGAGAAGCAGACGATCATCAAAGAGAAAATTCTTAAAGGGAAGAAAGCCGGCCTATTTCGACCGACCCTTTACCCGACATGGCTCGCCAATGTTGTCTTAGTGCCAAAGACTTCGGGCAAATGGCGAATGTGCATGGACTTCACCGACCTCAACAAGGCCACTCCAAAAGATTGTTACCCACTGCCGAGCATCGACCAGCCAGTCGACTCGACCGCCAGTAACGAATTGCTCAGCTTCCTGGATGCCTACTCCGGCTACCATCAGATCCGAATGGATCCTGAAGACATCGAGAAGACGGCCTTCAACACTGACTTTGGCGTGTACTGCTACATCCGGATGCCTTTTGGGTTGAAGAACGCCAGGGCAACATATCAAAGGCTGATCAACCACATTTTTGAAGGACAAATCAGTTGGAATGTCGAAGCCTACATCGACGACATGCTCGTCAAGACACCCAAGGCCGAAGACCACTTCACCGACCTGGCTGAAACCTTCAACACACTCCTGAGGAACGACATGAAACTCAACCCAGCTAAATGCACCTTTGGAGTTCGATCAGGAAAGTTCCTGGGCTTTCTAGTCACTCAGCGTGGGATCGAGGCCAACCCCGACAAAGTCCAATCTATTCTGAATATGAAGCCACCCGCTTGCGTCAAGGACGTCCAACACTTGACTGGGCGGATTGCTGCGCTCCACCGTTTCTTATCTCGAGCGGCCGAACGATGCCTGCCCTTTTTCAAGTTATTGAAAAGGCCCAAATTGGCATCTGCTACGTTTGCTTGGGATGAGGAATGTCAGAAAGCTTTTAAAGGACTGAAGGAGTTTTTGGCCTCGCCCCCAGTGCTATCGAAGCCGGTCCCGGGCGAAACACTACACCTTTACCTCTCGTCGACCCCTTCTACGGTGAGCTCGGTCCTAGTTCAAGATGACACAGGAGTGCTGTTGACACCTAAAATATATCAAAAGAGACTGAATCAGACTCAAGGCTCTGAAGGCCAACAAGTGGTGCGGCTCCCGCACTGTCCCTGGAAGTTTTGAGAATCAGAATAGAAGAGACCCACTACTCCTCACACTTTGCTCTGCTAAAGCCATCCCTGGCTAGGCCGCTGTCCAGTACTGCTATCATTCAGATAGTCAGGCTGATAAAACTATACCAACATTCAGGCAATCATCTGCCTGTTGAAGAGGATGCTCAGACAATTCTGATTCTTCAGAAATGGGACTCACAGTGCCTCACATGTGCGTGAACGCAAGGTGTTAAACAAGCCCCAGGAAGAATAAATATATATACCAAGAAGCCCACCACGCCATCTGAAGGAGCCCATTAGATGGATTTGGCGCCGGATGACAAAAAATGGGCCAAGCCCAATGTGAACTAAGACGCGCCGAGGGCTGCCCACGCCGGGAAGCTAGATGCTGGCGCGCCGGGGAGCTTACGCCGATAGGATGAGGGCCATCCCTCTATAAGAAGGCTGCCCTTCGAAACAAAAAAAAAAGAAAGACAGAGGGGGAGAAAAAAAAAAGAAGAGTTGTAGCCACCAAAGGAAAAGGGAGCTTGAGAGCCCTCTAAAAAGCTGAGGAGAAGAGAGGTCCGCAGAGATTCGAAGGGAGAGTCAAGGTGGGATCAGTTCCAAGATGCCCTAAGGGGCTACAACTTCCCTTTCCCCTGTCTCTTATTTTGAATATCCACTTCTCCTCTTGTGTTTGTTTTCGAGCATCCTTGCTCCAGTAGCATCGAATGCTAATGTAGCCCTGCTATCAGGGATAGAGTCTATGTATGATTTTCTCATTTAGATTTTCTTCTGGACTAAACGCATGTATGCTGATTGGATGAATGGTTAATAAAAGAGGGCTGAAGCCTCCTTTCCCTTTTCTTTCTGTCTCTGCATCCGAGGTTCACTATGTACTATGGATACAGAGAACTAGGCATGTTTTACCGTTTGGTCTTCCAGATCTATTGAAGGGTTTTCTACTGTGTTTCCTTTCAACTTCGTACCCACGTCGAGAGCCTGAGACAGTCTATCTCATGGCTTCTCGTCTGTAACATGAAGAGGGATGAATCCGAACCAGAACAGTGAGTTTCCGTGCATGATTCCACTCCCAGTGAGGCCCTAGAAGGAAGGTCGTCTCCTCCCTGAATCACCCTCTCTATGATCGTCCGGACTGGTCGTTGAATCGTTGAACAAACCCCCTTTTCAAAATACCCGAAGCTCTGAAGCCTTTACTTCAAAATTCCCTAAAACCCTCATTCCGGAAGCCCTCCCGGAGCGAACCCCTCTCGGTGCGAGTCTCGCGCCGAGGGTTGCCCGTGCCGGTTGGACTCCTCTCGTCGCGCCGAGACTTGCTTCTCTGCGTTGCTGCGCCAAGACCTCCACACCCCTGGTGCTGAGGCCAATCATGCCGATAGGCTCGTGCCAATACCCTCAACACTTCTGAGCCATGCCATCTTGGGTCACGATACCCTATCTTTCCAAGGAGAAATACTATCCTTCCCTCTATCCTAATGGGAGCTACATCAAAGGGGCCAATCCCCCCTATATTCTGTCACCCCATCGGGTCATGGAGGTCTGCCACTGTATGTTCTCCATTGACTATGCAGGGGATATCAATAAATCCCACAATAGGTGGACAAAGTCCCATAAGATTCAGGTCCTCCTGGATCTCGGGCTACACCCGGCCCTTCTTCTTGTTTCCATTCCGACATTTCGTGAGTGGAGGACCTATAATACCCTTATGACACACTCCAAAATAAGGGGAGGTGTTGCCAAAATTCATCCACGAGTTTTACTGTATCGGATAGTATAATGCTTCCACTGAAAATATGAATTTGACCCCCAACTGTGTGGTAGAGAGCGGAGCTATACCATCTCATGACATCTTGGCCACCATCGAGGGATATAAACATTACAATCACACGATCTCCTTAGGCCTCATGCGGATGAATCTACCCTCACCTTCCACCTCACCCAAGTATTACCATAAACCAGCTCATGAAACCCCTATTGAACACAAAGGACCCTTTGAATCCATTAAAGCCCTCATAATATCTCAAAAACCAACAAAAAAAAGCTCTCGGCGCCACTGTCCTGGCGCAGCCTCTTCCCGACGCCACTTTCACGCCGGGTGAAGGGCGCGCCGGGAGCTTGCCGCGCCATTTTCCCTTCATTTATGGTCACGCCGATTGGCCTTCACGCCGGAACCTCTACCGCGCCGTTTACCTTCGTGCCGAAACACTTGCCACGCCGTTTACCTTCGTTATCAGCCACCCGTCATATACCCAACTTCCAGAATCCTTGCCGAGTCCACTGTCAGCCAGGATTTAGAACATTGAACCCCCCCCAGGCCATTACACCAGCCCCCATTACACCACGAGGGTTTCATGGCTCTTCATCCACGTCTAAATGGAGCTATATTGACGGGGTTATACCCCGATATTCTACGCCACTAACCATCGGGTTTTTCTTCCAACCCTGCCGACCCTGGGAGTCTTGCCATTGCAAGCCCTCCAGTGGTCCCTAAAGGGGGACATTAACAAACACCATGGCAACAGACACTGTCCCGTCACACTCAAATCTTTTTTTGGATTAAGGCTGCGCCCTCTTTTCTTTTGGCTTCCATCCCAGCATTCCGTGAATGGACGACCTGCGTTCCCCTTTTGGCTTAGTCCAAAATAAGGGGGTATATTGTCAGATTTACGCCTTAATACCGTTATCATGCCCCGCATGGCACAGTTTTCTATGCATGTCTCGCACCCCGTTAGCGGAGTTAGCATAGTAGTCTTATCTCATTTTGCCCCCGAGGCATCCTTTCTTGGCAACTAATCAAGGGTTGTCCTTCTTTGGAAGGACGTAATTAACGTCATAGCCTTTATGGTATGAAGACTCCGGGTCCTGACACGAATATCACAATCGACTGACTGAGTCAGATCGAGCGCACAATAAATTGTCACTCCGGTGACTGGCACGCCTAATAAACTAACCAATACATCAAATAAATTAAATAAATAAATAAATAAAATAAACAAATAAAATCCATTTCCCACAAGTGCAGAGACCAGTATATTACACAAGTAAGGTGATCGGCGAATCCGAACGACGGTACCCCGCAACCGAGAAACTCGTGCTAGCGTTGGTAACCTCGGCCAAGCGCCTCCGGCCCTACTTCCAGGGACACTCCATCGTCGTGCTGACCAATGAGCCTTTGAAGAGGATCCTCACTCACCGTGAAGCTTCGGGTTGCCTCGTCAAGTGGGCTATAATGCTCGGGGCCTATGATATCTCCTACCGTCCCTGCTTGGCCATCAAGGTACAGGCGCTCGCAGATTTCATCACAGAGAGTACTGCCCCGATCAAGGAAGTTCATCCGCCGATGCCCGAGCCCAGCTGGGATCTTTTCGTCGATGAATCCTCCAATTCTGTCGGCAGCGGCACTGGTGTTCTTCTCCGATCCCCAGAAGGAGCGAAACTACAATACGCCTTGAAGTTCAACTTTTTGGCATCCAACAACGTCTCCGAGTATGAGGCCCACATCTTGAGAGCCAGGATGGCGCGACGACTGGGGGCCAAACGAGTCAGAATCTACACTGACTCCCAATTGGTCGCTAGCCAGGTCAACGGTGACTACGAGGCTCGGGAAGCACCTATGGTCAAATACCTCCAACTGGTAAGAGGAATAGCCCCATTATTCGAGAGCTTTCAGGTTATCCGGATCACTCGGGAGGAAAACTCCCTAGCGGATGCCCTATCTCGATTGGCCTCCTCTGTTGCCCTAGAAGGTACACGATCAGTTTTCCTCGAAGAGCTAGAACGACTGAGCATAGAGGCGGAACTCATGACCGTTGACCAGGCATTATCAAGTGACTGGCGGGCCCCCTATATATCCTGGCTCTGGGATTCTCGAGAGCCCTCTAACCCTCGAGACGCTCAAAGACTGAAGTATCAAGCTCGGCGCTTCGTCATCTTGGATGATACTTTATACCGAAGGCCTTTTTCTGGTCCTCTCCTCAAGTGTCTCGGTATCGAGGAAGCCAGCCGAGCTATTCAAGAGGTCCACGAAGGCATCTGCGGTGCACATCTAGGAGGAAGAGTGCTCGCAAGGATCATGTTGCGACAAGGCTACTAGTGGCCCACTCTACAATGCGACTGCTTGGCCTACGTACAATGGTGTGACAGATGCCAACGTTTTGATCATCTGGTCCATCAACCCGCCTCAGAGCTCGTCACCCTTACCGAGCCATACCCTTTTGCTCGATGGGGGATCAGCATCCTGGGGCCATTTCCCATGGCCCAAGCCCAGAAGAAGTTCATCATCGTCGCCATCGATTATTTTACAAAATGGATTGAAGCCGAAGCCACCGCTAGAATTACCGAGTCAGTCGTATGGAGCTTCATGTGGAAATCGATCATCTGTCGTTTTGACATCCCCCGAGTGATTGTGAGCGACAATGGTCGGCAATTTGATTCCCATTACTTCAGGAATAAATGCGTCGACCTTCACATTCGCAACCACTTCACTTTGGTAGCCCACCCTTAGGCTAACGGATTGGTCGAAAATGCCAACAAAACTATACTAAAAGGCATTAAGGCCAGTCTCGGTAAGGCCAAGGGTAACTGGGTTGAGGAATTGCCGAGTGTACTATGGTCACACCGAACTACTCCAAGAACCACCATCGGTAAGACTCCTTTTCAGTTGGTGTACGGCATGGACGCCGTGATTCCTTTGGAGGTCGGTAGCCCATCTCTCCGAGTCATCAACTTCTCGCCCGAGGCAAATGAGTAGAAACTACTAGAGAACCTCGATATGGCAAGCGAGATAAGAGAGATTGCTAGCATCCGAGCCATGGAATACCAGTGGTGCCTTACTCGATATTACAATGCCAGAGTCCGGGATAGACTTTTCCATCCAGGAGACTTCGTCCTAAGAATAGCCGAAGCCTCTCGACCATTGGAGGCGGCAGGGAATCTAGCCCCTAATTGGGAAGGTCCCTACTGAGTGGTCGAGACGCTCGGGAAGGGGGCATATCGATTGTCTACCATGGAAAGAGCGCCTATCTTCCGGACGTGGAATGCAACGACATTACGAAAATTCTACTTTTGAGCTTTTCACCGACATGTAAGCAACAAATGGCGACAATTTTCCTTTCATTAATGTTTTCCTCATACATCAGATAGGCCTCAGCCAATATAGCGCATACAAAAGCAAAAATACTACATCCACTGATATTACAACACGAGCTGATGACTCGGCGCTGACATGGCTGGCACCCTCAGGCCGAGCCACTGACTCTACCCAGTGTAGAAACTGGCTCGGATAACGGGGCAGCTGACCTCGTTCGCTCGAGAAACTCAGAAACAAAAAAAGAAGAGAGGTATCAGAGGAAGAAAGGGAAGGAAAACACGAGAAGGCCTCCTCTACCAACTCTTTGGAAGGAGGACGGAAGCCAAACAAAAAGCAAGCACCCTCAAGTGGTGCGAGCAAGGATAAAGGCATCCTCCAAAGAGTGAAAGAAGAGGGAAGAAGTTGGTTGAAGAGCAGAAGAGGGAGAAAGAGGATGGCGGGGATGGAAGAAGAGGGAGAAGCGGGCCAAGGTGAGGAAGGAGCAGGGCGAGGCCGCCGTGTCGGACGCCCAATGTAATGCCCTGGATTCTTATCGGATCTTTCGGATCCTTATCAGAGAGCTTTCGGATCACTTTTATGGGTCCTGAGTTGAGTTTTACGATCCGCGTGAGTTTTTCTCTCGTACAAGTTACAGAACCCTATGGTGATTTTATTTCTCAGTTCATCGACTTGAGGACGCTACAGTTACGATGTACTCTTTGAGAGGATCATTTCGGCTATTTTTACGTATTTTTCTGAATTAGTGTATTTTTGGGCACAAAATTAGAATTTCAGAAATTAAAAAATTCCTAATTTCTTTTCTATTTATTCTTCTTTAACCCTCTCTCCTCCCTCATTTCTCACCCTCACTTTCTCTCTCTCATTCTCTCACCTCTCTGGTCCTATCGACGCGGGGCGCGCGACCATGGTGAGCTAGTTGAGGTGGGAACACGATAGAGTGAACCTGGAGCGTGATGGAGTGGCAGATTGAGCATGGCACGGCGCGATCCCTCGGTGGATTCAAAGCCGACGCGGTTCGTTGGTTTGGCAATTTTCAACGCGGTTTAGTCACTTCGGCGCTCGGAATCGTTGGTGGAGGTAGGAAGATGGAAGCTCTACTTCTCTACAATGTTCCCTCGCAGTTTAACGTTGAACGGTGCAAGAACGAGTGGGTTTCATTCAAGTTTGGGAAAATCATGATGTTGGGGTGTTCGTCGGGTTTGTCAAAAAATGGCGATGGTTTTCAGATCAGTTGGTGTCATTCGAACCCCTAGAATGTCAGCATTCCATTCCCACTAATTTTGTTGTGATTGGTGGTCATTTGGGACCGGTAAGAGCCCGGGAACCCATGTGATTCTATTTGGGTCAATTCGGTAGAATTGCCCATTTCAAGCTGTTTATGCATCATTTTGACCCCTTCCGGAGTGTGGAAGGTAGGTATCGTCATTGTGATTGTAGCCTCTTCGTTTCGGAGCGAACGGGACGAGGAAAGGTCGAGATCCGGCCGATCCCATGGTTTTCCCGCCGTAATGACTGAACAGTCGTTATAGTAACTATTTAGGTCAATGCGCGGTCCAATGTGTGACCGTTTAATGTATGTCGGCTTGGGTCTACGCGGTTGCGCGATAGACCATTTTATGTGTTTCGCGGCCCATTCAGGACCATTCATATCCTTTGGACGGCACTTGAGTGGCCGTGCATTTCCTTCGGGTGGCCCTTGGGTGGCCGTGTGTTTCCTTTGGACGGCCCTTGGTTGGCCGTGCAGTTTTGGGTGGCAGTTGAGCGGTCTTTCGATAAACCGTTCAACTTGCTTGAGCGGCCCTTTGCTTGACCGCTTAGTGTGGTTGACTCTAGTCAACGGCCTTATGGCGGTTAGTGAAGCGGTCCTTCACTAGACCGTTTTCTGGTCTTGGGCGGCCTTCTCTTAGACCGTCTTTACCCTTTAGCGGCCCATTGGTAGACCGTGACTAGAGGTTTGACCGTAGTCGTCCGCCTCTTCGTTGTAGCGCCCTTTTCTTAGGCCGCTACGGTCCGTTTGGCTTAGGTCAACAGGTTAAGGCAGTTAGTGTGGCGGTTTACTCTTAGACCGCCTAGTCTGTGTAGCGCATCTATATTTGAACGCTTGGTGGTTTGTCCGAATAGATCGGTTCAGGGTTGACTAGGTTTAGCGGCCTAATCAGTGACTGCTATAGTCCCCTGGGGGGCCCATTCTATGACCACCAACATATGTTCCCCCATTTTACTCCTGCGTGTCCTTTCCCGATGTGTTGGTTCCCAAGTGCCTCGGCTTGACCTCATGGTTTGCCCATTGTCCCGTGGACGTCTTTTGATGTCCTATGAGGACTATAACCACGTTATAAGGTAGCCAGGCGTACTTTGCTATTGGATAGGTTTCTGTGCTGCTTTAGAGTCGTTATTTAGGTTTTGGTCAATCCGGTGACACCCAGTGGTTGACAAGTGACCTTGTGTGTGTCTCGATAGATCGAGACATGGTTCTGGATGCCTAGAGGTGTTGTCTTACCTCGGTTTGTGTGTCTTGGTGCTTTGAGGGTCGTGATGCTCCCTCAGGTCTCCGTGTGTCATTTTATACAGGTTTGTGGATCCGATGACCTAGTGTCATTTTCTTCGACTTAGGATTAGGCTGATTGGCGGCTTGTCACCGCCGTTGTGCGATGATCTTGACTCCGAGTCATGAGACTAAATGATCGTTGCGTTGGTAGGTCTAGTTACCCTATCCTGAGTCTGTTGGCAGTTGGTATACTACCTTTGTGCTTCGTAGTACGGGTGACAGTGCATGCTTAGCCTGTCTATACTCTAGTACTCGTGTTTCAGAGTCTCTGTGTCTAGTGAGCCTCCACTAGTCGTAGCCTGACAACCTCGAGTGTTGGCCCACCTGGGAGTGGTGGCGGGGTAGTTCCCGAAATACGGTTTGTAGGCTAGTTTTCGTGGGCTCCCTTGCCTTGCAGTAGCGTCCTGCTGGGGGAGAAAAATAGCTAGAGACCTGGCTCAAAGCATTGAGCTTGTGTGTGCACACGTGGTCAGGGGCATTTTGGACGAACGCCGACCGGCGTGACCCTGACTAGTCACTCGTTACTGTAGTTCCTGGTTCAATTCAGTGAGTATCTCAGTCTCCGTAGGGAGATACTTGTGGCGCAGTGTAAGAGGTCAGTGGACGCATCTGGCTGTTCTTCTAGTGAGGAGGTGCTTCCGTCACTTGGCGCGTGATTTTCATGTTTCTCGGAGTCTGTGTTCCCCTTCCAAGTTAGTCTATTCTTGGCTTCATCCAAGATCAGTTTGCTGTTGCGTGCATGATGATCTAGTCATGTGTGCGTTAGTGTCTATGTCTGTCTAGGTCTTTTCTAAGGTTTTGCCTAGTTTTGTAGGACCTTCGCTTTGGGCCTTGTGCCTATCGATGGATCAGTAACTCCTGACTTTGTGAGATCAGGGTTCGCCCCTCTATCGTTGTTTGGAGTAGTTAGAGAGCCGAAGTTGGTTCGGCAGCCATGTTTTGCTCGGTGCGGCTTTTCCCTTTTCTTTTAACTAATCTACTCCTTCTGTTACGGCTTTCTTTTACAGCTTTCTAGTTTTAGTTTAGCTTTTCCTGCTTTACTGCTACTGCTGTTTTAGGTGTTGTTCCGTGTTACTGCGTTATTTTTCAGTGGGGATCCGTGTGACCCCTACTGAGCCAGTGACACAAGGCTCACCCCTACTTTTCAGGTGTGGTCGTCTCTTCTTCCTTCGCAGTTCCTCATGTGGCGTGGTCGTTGTTGCCAGCGGACCTGCGTCGGGCTTCCCCCGACCTCAGTGTACGTTTTCTTTCTATTAGACTGTACTTGTCTTTCCTTTGGACTGGACTCCGGTATAATTATTAATCTAAACTATTAATTAAAAAGTAATTTTATTTCTGCTACTTTAGCAAACCTGATTGATGAAATTTAATTACTTACTGTTATATCTGTGACTTCAATGTACTACACAACAATCCTTTTATCCCTTCGGAGCTTTACAGCTCTTGGGAGGCTTCACGGGTTCCAAGTGGTATCGGGTCTACTCGGTATTCCTATCGGGTATATCCGGTATCCGGAGTCCGGGTCGTCACAGGTGGTATCAGAGCGTTGTTGTGTGAAGTACATGGGAATCCGAGATATACAATGTCCAGAGTCCTTAAAGTCCAATACAGTCTTTCGCTGGCTTAGGTTTCGCTATTCTTTGTCGCTTTATTTTGCGTAAGTGGTCTTGTGCGTGCTATGTTGGCGCTATACGAGATGGTTTTGCTCTCGTCAGGATGCGACGGGATGCTCCTTTTCATCGTGGTGTTTGTCTCGATCGTGTTATACTTGGCAGAGTTCGCCAATATGCTTGAATCTACAGTACATTGTTCGAGATCTTTCCGTGGTTTGTTCAGGTGGCTGGTGACTTTTCTGGTTTGTGTGATGGCCATGCACATTCTTATGTTGTTTTGGTCATCCCAGCTTGGGTCTATTCAGCTCCTGAGGTGTTTCTCTTCTGTTGAAGTAGTTGCTTTGTTGCCTCGATTGAGAAGATGCTCAAGCGAACCTAGGAGTTTCCTTCCTAGGGAGCTACTGTTAGTGAGCTTGATGCTTCTCATCGTGTTGGGTGGAGTCTTTTCAAGGTAAGCCTTAGAATTACTGTCTTAGTGAGACCTTTGTCCTGTGTCTACTTAAGTGTGGACAATATTTATTCTGAGCCTGATCTGCTCTTTGTTCTGCGGTTGCTTGGCTTTGGACCTAATCTTTGTGTTAAGAGCCGTTGTGCACCGTGTTTGTCGTGCCATGTCTAGCGGCCGATGTGTTGTGAAGGCTCATTTATTCCTTCAGGACGTAATGGTAAGCTAAGATTAGCCTTTCTTTGTGCTTTGTGCTGAAGCTGGTACTCTCCTTCGTTTGCACTTAGGCGACTTGTAATCGGTTGTTAGCAGGATCAGTACTCGGGGAGTGTTACATTGCGATTTTCATGAATTGCGATGTCACCGAGTGTGTGCTGAGATGCGGATATCGGGATATTTCTGATGCCTGTGTGCATTGTTTGAGTGCGCAGCGGAAGCGTGTGGGCTGATAACCCACGGGTCGAGGATCGTTAGTTGTAAGATTCTGGCCAGTCGAAAGAATTATTTTTCTCGATGTGACTTCATCTTGGCTTCGTGTGCCTTGATGTTGTTGTTGCCGTGTCATTGTTCTTGGAGGCATTATGGTGTTGCCACTGGCATTTGTGAGTATTGGGGAATCTGTCGGCATTCTGTTGGTTGAGTACCCTCTGCTCTGCAATTCTTTCTTGGGTGTTGTGCTCTCGAGATGTGATCTTGGTCCTTGAGATGTGTTTCCCAAGATTATTGTTCTCGTTGTCATTTTGTCGTTGTTCCCCTGTGATTCTGTCTTAGCATCGTGTGGACTTTGATCTTATCGATTAGTTGTGCTGTACTCTTCTTTCCTGGTAGAGTTAGCATGCGACTCGATCAGATGTAATATCTGAGTGAGGACTGACTTGATTGTGTTTGTGGTCCAGTGCTGTCGTTGGCGTCCTGTGTGCCATGCTTTCGTTGTTGCCCTTGGCACTGGAGCCGATGATGTCGAGGTGTCAGCTGAGAGGACTATGCTTCCTGGTTTAAGCCGATGCTTGTTGTGTTTGTCCTTTTGTGTTATCGGTTGCTGTTATCGTGGCATGGGTCGTGTCTCCTTTCCTGTGACACGTAAGCGACGTTGCCTTGCTTCGGAAGTGTCAGACTTGTGTTCACTGGTGCGCCATGCTCGTTCTGTGGATCGATTTGCCTTGAGATCTACAGCGTGTGCTTCTGATGATGGTCCGGTGGTGTCCCTCTGAATTATGTTTTTCGAGATTCGTGATGTTTCAAGTTGTGTCTTGGGGTTTATTCTTCCCTACTTCTCCTTCGTAGTTCCTTAAATTTTAAGGATGAAATTTCTTGAAGGAGGGGAGGCTGTAATGCACTGGATTCTTATCGGATCTTTCGAATCCTTATCGGAGTGCTTTCGGATCGCTTTTGTGGGTCCTGAGTTGAATTTTACGATCCGCGTGAATTTTTCTCTCGTACAAGTTATGGAACCTTGTGGTGAGTTTATTTCTCAGTTCATCGACTCGAGGACGCTATAGTTGCGATGTACTCTTTGAGAGGATCGTTTCGGCTATTTTTACGTATTTTTCTGAATTAGTGTATTTTTGGGCACAAAATCGAAATTTTGAAAATTAGGAAAATTTCTAATTTCTTTTCTATTTATTCTTATTTCACCCTCTCTCCTCCCTCATTTCTCACCCTCACTTTCTCGCTCTTGTTCTCTCACCTCCCTGGTCCTCTCGACGCGGGGCGCGCGACCGTGGCGAGCTGGCTGAGGTGGGAACGCGATGGAGTGAACCTGGTGCGTGATGGAGTGGCAGATTGAGCGTGGCGCGGCGCGATCCCTCGGTGGATTCAAATCCGGCGCGGTTCGTTGGTTTGACAATTTTCGATGCGGTTTAGTCGCTTCGGCGCTCAAAATCGTCGGTGGAGGTAGGGAGATGGAAGTTCTACTTCTCTGCTATGTTCCCTCGCAGTTCCACGTCGAACGGTGCGAGAACGAGTGGGTTTCATTCAAATTTGGGAAAATCATGTCGTTGGGGTTTTCGTCGGGTTCATCAAAAAACGGCGACGATTTTCAGATCAGTTGGTGTCATTCGAACCCCTGGAATGTCAGCATTCCATTCCCACTGATTTCGTTGTGATTGGTGGTCATTTGGGACCGCTAGGATCCCGGGAACCCATGTGATTCCATTTGGGTCAATTCGGTAGAATTGCCCGTTTCAAGCTGTTTGTGCGTCGTTTTGACCCCTTCCGGAGTGTCGAAGGTCGGTATCATCATTGTGATTGTATCCCCTTTGTTTCAGAGTGAACGGGGAGTGGAAAGGTTGAGATCCGGACGATCCCATGGTTTTCCCGCCGTAACGACTGAACGGTCGTTACAGTAACCATTTAGGTCAATGCGCGGTCCAATGGGTGGCCATTTAATGTATGTTGGTTTGGGTCTGCGCGGTTGTGCGATAGATTGTTTTATGTGTTTCGCGGCCCATTCAGGACCGTTCATATCCTGTGGATGGCACTTGAGTGGCCGTGCATTTCCTTCGGGCGGCCCTTGGGTGGCCGTATGTTTCCATTGGACGGCCCTTGGTTGGTCGTGCAGTTTCGGGTGGCAATTGAGCGGTCTTTTGATAAACCGTTCAACTTGCTTGAGCGGCCCTTTGCTTGACCGCTTAGTGTGGTTGACTCTAGTCAACGGCCTTATGGCGGTTAGTGAAGCGGTCCTTCACTAGACCGTTCCTTGTCTTGGGCGGCCTTCTCTTAGACCGTTTAGACCCTTTAGCGGCCCATTGGTAGACCGTGACTTGAGGTTTGACCGTAGTCGTCCGCCTCTTCATTCTAGCACCCTTTTCTTCGGCCGCTACGGTCCGTTTGGCTTAGGTCAATAGGTTAAGACAGTTAATGTGGCGGTTTACTCTTAGACCGCCTAGTCCGTGTAGCGCATCTATATTTGAACACTTGGTGGTTTGTCCGAATAGATCGGTTCAGGGTTGACTGGGTTTAGCGGCCTAATCAGTGACTGCTATAGTCCCCTGGTGGCCCATTCTATGACCACCAACATATGTTCCCCCATTTTACTCCTGCGTGTCCTTTCCTGATGTGTTGGTTCCCAAGTGCCTCGGCTTGACCTCGTGGTTTGCCCATTGTCCCGCTGACTTCTTTTGATGTCCTATGAGGGCTATAACCACGTTATAAGGTAGCCAGGCGTACTTTGCTATTGGATAGGTTTCTATGCTACTTCAGAGTCGTTATTTAGATTCTGGTCAACCCGGTGACACCCAATGGTTAACAAGTGACCTTGTGTGTGTCTCAATCGATCGAGACATGGTTTTGGATGCCTATAGGTGTTGTCTTACCTCGGTTTGTGTGTCCCAGTGCTTTGAGGGTCGTGATGCTCCCTCACGTCTCCGTGTGTCATTTTATACGGGTTTGTGGATCCGATAATCCAGTGTCATTTTCCTCGACTTAGGATTTGGCTGATTGGCGGCTTGTCAACGCCGTTGTGCGACGATCTTGACTCCGAGTCATGAGACTCAAGGATAGTTGCGTTGGTAGGTCTAGTTGCCCTGTCCTGAGTCTGTTGGCAGTTGGTGTACTACCTTTGTGCTTCATAGTACGGGTGACAGTGCATGCTTAGCCTGTCTATACTCCTGCACTCGTGTTTCAGAGTCTCTGTGTCTAGTGAGCCTCCACTAGTCGTAGCCTGACGACCTCGAGTGTCGGCCCACCTGGGAGTGGTGGTGGGGCAGTTCCCGAAATATGGTTTGTAGGCTAGTTTCCGTGGGCTCCCTTGCCTTGCAGTAGCGTCCTGCTGGGGGAGAAAACTAGCTAGAGGTCTGGCTCAAGGCATTGAGCTTGTGTGAGCACACGTGGTCAGGGGCTTTTTGGACGAATGCCGACGGGCGTGACCCTGACTAGTCACTCGTTATTGTAGTTCCTGATTCAGTTCAGTGAGTATCTCAGTCTCCGTCATTCTCGGCGTCCGTAGAGAGATACTTGTGGCGCAGTGTAAGACGTCAGTGGATGAATCTGGCTGTTCTTCTAGTGAGGTGCTGCTTCCATCACTTGACGCGTGATTTTCATGTTTCTCGGAGTTTGTGTTCCCCTTCCAAGTTAGTCTATTCTTTGCTTCGTCCAAGATCAATTTGCTGTTACGTGCATGACGATCTAGTCATGTGTGCGTTAGTGTATATGTCTGTCTAGGTCTTTTCTAAGGTTTTGCCAAGTTTTATAGGACCTTCGCTTTGGGCCTTGTGGCTGCCGACGGATCGATAACTCCTGACTTTGTAAGATCAGGGTTTGCCCTTCTGTCGTTCTTTGGAGTAGTTAGGGAGCCGAAGTTGGTTCGGCAGCCGTGTTTTGCTTGGTGCGGCTTTTCCCTTTTCTTTTAACTGTTCTAATCCTTCTGTTACGACTTTCTTTTACAGCTTTCTAGTTGTAGTTTAGCTTTTCCTGCTTTACTGCTACTGCTGTTTTAGCTGTTGTTCCATGTTACTGCGTTGTTTTTCAGTGGGGATCCGTGTGACCCCTACTGAGCCAGTGACACGAGGCTCACCCCTACTTTTTAGGTGTGGTAGTCTCTTCTTCCTTCTCGGTTCCTGGTGTGGCATGGTCGTAGTTGCCAGCGGTACCTGCGTCGGGCTTCCCCCGACCTCAGTGTATGTTTTCTTTCTGTTGGATTGTACTTATCTTTCCTTTGGACAGGACTCTGGTATAATTGTTAATCTAAACTGTTAATTAAAAATTAATTTTATTTCTGCTACTTTAGCAAACCTGATTAATGAAATTTAATTACTTACTGTTATATCTGCGACTTCAATGTACAACACAATAATCCTTTTATCCCTTCGGAGCTTTACAGCTCTTGGGAGGCTTCACGGGTTCCAAGTGGTATCGTGTCTACTCGTTATTCCTATCGGGTATATCCGATATCCGGAGTCCGGGTCGTCAGACCCTGCTGTAGATGTGGAAAATGTGGATGTGTATATGCGTGCCGATCCCACAAATCACATGAATAAGCATGAAGGCATATGTGCACCAATCAAGTGAATAACATGAATATGTGGCTATGTAAACATGGTAGCATGATCATACAATCAAGACAAAGGCGATAAAAGATGTAAAAGAATATCGTGATCACCACCAAGGAATGACAACACCAAAAGAATATAAAATACTAAGTGCGTTGTGTACCTTGGAAAAAGAGGATGATCGCGCTCAATATCAAGATGCGGGGACTATGTGGATTACCTCTCCTTGCCTTCCAGCTGGCTAGAAGGTAAGGGCCTCACTTTCCATACTTTCCTGCGAAACAAACACAAAACAAGAGGCAAAATCCATTAGAAAATGTTAAGTGTAGAAATCTGCCCAAGTGCATAAAGTAGCATGAAAGATTGAGGAAAAACTTACCGGGGGAGGGTTTTTAACCCCTATGGAAGAGTGAAAATAATATGTGTGTATATTGTGATGAGATTAACATGAAGAAATTGATTTAACATGCCATGATGAATATAGATAAACAAGGTGCAAAAGTGCATGTCATAAGAAAAACTATGCAAACAGTGTAAAGTGGGTGCAAAGACTGATGCAAACAGTAGGGCAAACGATGTCTAAATAGAGAGAAATTTGAGATGACAAAAGACTTGAGTGTTGTGAAGAAGTAGAAACAAGAATCACTCAAAATGGAGGTGGAGACAGAATGTTATGACACCGGAGATTTGGCGAAAAATACGGACTGTGCAGAAAATGCAGAACAGTGCACAAAGTGGACTCAAAGAATGATGAATATCTCACAAGATAGAACACCAAAAGGGGACAGAGTGGATGCTATGGAAAGGTGGGAATGTTGTGGTGAAACTAGGGCAAAAAGTATGGTTTAAAACGGGGAAGACAGCAGTGGAAAATGGGGTGGAAAACTCAAGAAAACAGAAGGGTGCATAACATGGGAGAAGAATGACTAAGTGTAAAAACAGAATGAAAGTGCAAAACTCATAGACAAAAATATGAAGGAAGATGATGATATAATGAGCCCAAAACCAAGGAACACAAAGATTGTACTTCCCTCTAGAGCCTGGAGTTGAAAAGATGGATCAAGAGTGCTCCACGGCCTCGCACCGGTGACGCAAACATGCCCCCGTCGCAAGAAATATGAGTTTCAGCAAAGTGCAGAACAGTGTGGTGAAACCTCAAAAGTAGGGGCTTGGAAGAGGGGGGAAAGATAGGAGAAATAAGACAAACATATAATCAACGTGAAGCTAATACTCCCCTCTTCAAGATGGAGTTGAGGGAGGACGAAAAGGATGAAGCATGACTCCGCACCGGCTTGATGAACAGGCCCCCGTCGTTGACTTTGTAGCAGAAATCAGCAAACTGTGATGATTTGCCAAAAGTAGGGGCCAAAGTTGAGAGGGCAAACGTTGATGAAATTGAGCAAACAAGGAACCAAAATGAAGCTTATACTTCCCTCTTCAGGCTAGGGTCGAAGGGTTGAGTCAACAATCCAGCATGGCTTCGCCGTCGCCTTGGAAACGCGCCCCCGTCGCACAGGAAATCTGGGCAGGTTTATATAGAAAAAGTGGTGAAACCCCCAACTTTCTCCCACGATTCCAGAAGATAGAGTCCACCAAATCTCGAGATCTCTGGATCATTCTCAAGATAATAGTCAAGATAATGCGTAGGAACAAACGGGACTCTTTTTGGTTGAAGATTGTGGAAGTTATGGCTCTTGGAAGAAGCCTCTGGAACCTAATCTGCAGGGTTTTTTGGTTGCACGAAAAGTAGAAAAACCTGATATTGCGGCCACGATTCCAAGAGATATAGCCCATCAAAATTTGATTTCTATGAACCAAATTAAAGATAATACAAAGGGATAGAAGTAGGAAAAAATGAGGATCAATTTAGATAAGTATTCTAGAAGTTATGGCCGCCGCATGATAGGCACATCGCGCAGGTTCGTGGAGATAGAGTCTAGAGCAGGCTAGACTCTTATTGGATAAACGGTCGGACGATCGACCGTTAAGGGTTAAACGGTCGTCAACCGACCGTTTGCAACAATGAACGGTCATTAGCACGACCGTTTAAGGTAGACCTTGCGTGACTTTAAAAATTGGATCATATCTCCAAAAAGATGCAGAATTAGCGAAAGTGGTAGAAGATAAAATTATAGATAACTCAAAAATGAACAACTTTTATGAAGAAAGTAAGATGAGAAAATGATCATAAGAGAGAGAAAAAAGGGATAGAAGAGAGAGAAAGAATATCGGGAGATAGGTGAACAGTGCAGTCTGCCAAAATATTGTAAATAACTTGAAATCGGTGCAGCACTAGCCAATGACGTAGAAGAAGAAATTGTAGGGATTTGAAAGATGAACAACTTTGGTGCAAGACACATTTTGAATAGAGGAAAGGAAGGGGGTGAAAAAGGACCGTTTTCAAGACTACGCAACGAAAGGGGGCTGAATGCTTGAGGGAAGCCGGCCTAAATGGGCCGTACGGCGACTTTGAAGGCCGGAAGGTGACAAGATAGGCTCTAGGGCTCTATGATATAATGATCTCCAAGGTTCAAAGGGAATGGAACAATGAAATGGACTCGAAATCCATCCAAGAAAGGCTCCAAAATAATAGGTAATTTGAGGCATCAAAATGATGAATTAGCGAAATGACTCAACTTGCAGGCTAAAAATGGGTGTCAACAGATGCCCCTCCTTGATGTCCGCTTTGCAAGGGAGCAAGTGAAAGTGACGAGGAGATGAAATGGAAAGGAGATGGAGCGAAAGCGACAACGACATGAAATGGAGATGAAGCGGAGATGAAGCGGAGAGAACTGATAAACGGGCATCAAGGCAAAAGACACCCGTTTTAACCAACAAGCGACAGGAATTCTCCCGAAATCGCCGAACTAACCACCAGGACTGGATGACAAGAATGAGACATGTCTGGAGAACTAAACTAATAGGAAAAAAAAGGAAGCATGACCAGGCTCATCGGGGACACAATCTACAGACAATGAGGGGGTCGGAAAGGAGCACAACGTAAAAAGTAGGAGAAATATAACTGAGATAAAATCCAAACAAGAATCACACTAGCCAACCAGACCGAGCGAAAAGATCAGAGAAATCGTTCAAATTCAGAGTGGAATGAAGATCTCTTATCCAAGAGACATGAAGTGCAACTAACCATTATTGAGGAGAAACCTTGAATGGATCACGAGACGTTAATGCTCAAAATGACATGATGCATGCTGGGCTAAAATAAAGAAATCATCAAAACGAATGCAAAGAAATCATAAAATAGAAAGTACTCGAGAATAGTATTGCTAGATTGGAACAATCAGGGTCAAGACACTATCTGCAACCACGGCGTGCGTGATAGAACCATCATTCCCTAATTTTCCCAACCTAACGGCCTATCCGATGATTAAACATGTGCACCTAGATCATCATCGTTTTTGTTAGAGGGGAACGTCAGATCCTGGAACACGTGAATGACCAGCCGGTTCTCGAGATAATATAACGATATAGATACCATATAGTAATGCAACAATGAGTAGGGATAGAGAGCCATACCTGACTTACCTGTGCAGGCGAAAACGGCATTTTTTTGGATTTTTAGTTTCTAATTTTTATGGATTTTCATGTATAAGATAAATATGATAAGCAAGTATAAACATAGCGTAGATAACATAACGATTAACTGAACGATAAACAACACGACATAACATAACGATCAAATGAAATGGAAGACAATGCAACATAACATAACAAAGGCAAATGAGCACATATGCAATGGCATGAACAGACAACATGCATGCATGAACACAGTGTGACAAGACAATAACGCGGTGGGATAACACACGGTTGGGACAAGAACATGACGGATGACCACACGGTTGGGACAAGAACATGGGACATAAAGGGGTGACTAACAACATGTGCAAGACAACTAACAACACTCGGTGAGGGATAAAACAACATGTGTGGGACAACACGAAGGGACATAAACACGTGACAAGGATACGGTGGGACAAAAGACATAAACAAATGCGCCCTTCAATCAAAACCCAAGATCAGAATGAAGCAGAACCGCCAGGTTCATAATCGTGAGGCAAAGCCCTCTCATAAAGATATGATCATTGCAAACAAAAGTTGAGAAGGACATGAGCTTCAGAACAGATCGAGAGAGTGGATCGAAGAAGGAAAGAACAGATCAAAGATGTGGACAGGAGGCAGAGCATAAAGATATAGTGAGGAATGCCTGAGTACTTGCAACCTGCACACTTAGCAAACAGATTACGTATCTATCCTTAAAACAAATGCAAATGCATGAAAAAGACACATTTTTTTGAATTTTTGTGATCTTTTTTTTAATTTTTTTAGATTTTTAATAGTATTTCATTTGTATGAATTTTTTTGAAGTATTTAATTTTTTTGGTTTGTAAAATATTTAATTTTTTTTTAAATTTTGAAGTATTTGATTTTTTTGGATTTATGACAATGTTTGCTTTTTCTTAGAAATTTTGATTTTGACATAGCAATCCGCAGCACCTAAATATGGGCTCAAACTACTGGCCAGGGATCGTCGTTCCTACCCCTTTCATTAATGGCTTCCCTTAAACATGGCATGCATGTGATGGTGGCTTACCACAACCAACCGTTTCTAAAGAACGGTGCCCCTACTAAGGCCATACCCGGGATACAACCCAGCCTAAGAGGGAGAAGTAGAAGAAAAATTGGAGACAAGCTTCGTGCAGGATGGGAGATATCAAGGCTCGAATTCCTTCTAGGGCACTACCCCTCAAAGAGATAGCATGTTGCGCTGGGACTTTGTGTCTTTGATATTTAGACCCATATTTATCAGGCACGCATGCGACCGGGCTCATGACGTCTCGTGGGAAATTTTACTGCCACTCTTGCCATGCCTTTGATTCATAATTTTACATTGATTCATTTTGGTAGCCCTCATTGGCCAGATATAGCATGAAAGCTTACTTTTGAGGGTCAAGACTGCCCCTATTTGAGACCTCTCTCGTATTAGGGAGCGCCTAGGTTAGTCATCTCATCCATCCATCTCTTGCCCCTACACTTGGTCGAGTAGAGAAAAGAAAAGACCTTTGTGCATACCCAAAGTATGGCCAAAGCAGCAACGGTGCGCCTCAGAGAGATCGACTATGGCTTGCCATGTAGTGTGTGAAAAATCCATACTCATAGGTCACCCTCAACAATCGAGGAAAGAAACTAGACTCCCAACACGGAACTATCACCAGCCTAAGGATGCTGCAGAAGCTAACTTTTTTATTTGACACAAAGTTAAGATCTATTTAAATAAAGACTCCTAAAGCCACTCAATCATGTTAGGGAATCATGTGCAGAAACAATAGAAATAATGGAAATGAAAGCACGTTCTTGCACAAAATAAAGATACCTTTGCAGATCTGTGGCGTGGAAACTAGCATCCTGAAGCGATTTCGATCATCGAGCTTTGAGGAGCGCGAGTAGCTTTGCATTCCTTGCTTGCCAGGATAAAGGATGAAAGGAGAGCAAATGATTGGATTCCTCGACACAGAGGAGTGGCAGACATCATACTGGACGAAGAAGGGATAAAAAGGAAGAGAGACGAGGGCTAGAACTCCCTCGTTAAGGTAATGAGGCCCTGATAACAAGGAACCAGATACATAATAAACAAGGATTAACTGAGATCAAGGCGGGCTAAAGCCTCGAAAATAGCACGAAAAAGGATAATGACCCCGAAAGGGTGATACAGAAAGAATAGACGAACCATAAGAAGATTGTGGCAAAGATACGGGGGAAGAGGAGTGATCATCCTACGTGGTCGGAGAAAAGGAATTAGAATCACCCGACAGGGTCGGGGAAGGAGAATGAGAATCACCCGCTAATGAGGGGGAAAGAAAATGATAGACACCCGATAGGGTTGGGGAAGAAGAATGATGGTCACCTGACAGGGTCGGGGAAAGAAAAGGGTAATCACCCGACATGGTCGGGGAAGGATCAGAAGTAGAGCCCGGGGATACTAGAAGAGAAGGATCATAAGAAGTCCCAAAAGTGGGATGAAAGGATGACATAGGCCAAGGCCTTAAATCATGAGAGAACGGAGAATCTGGAGACTCCGGATGAGTGGAGAAAGAAGAGTGGGGGTTTGCGGACCCGAAAAGAGAGGAGAAGATCATAGAAACTGGATTAGAGGAAGGGAGGTACACCACCCAGGGGTGGGAGCTGAGTAGAAGAAAGGATGATTGGAGAGGAGGGGAAGATGGAGAAGTGGCCCCTCGAGTGCACAACACGCGGCCTTTGTACTTGCACCGCTGCCTCTTCTTAGCAGCAATCCCTTGAACATGGGCCTGCCTGGTGCGGACCCGACCTTTGGCCTTCTCGATCTGCAATGTCTCCTTAAATAATAGGCCCATCTGGCAGACGACCTAGACCGGTCATGAATATGAAGCCTCATTGGGGTGATTTCCCCTAGATACCCGGTGCTAACAATAGTAGAGGAACATTCTTCGACAGATAACTCCCCAAATGAACGAATATCAGAGAACCACAGAGTTTTGTCACTTGGCACTAGCATGAGATTAGGCATCTCCCCTCGACAATTGGGCATGAAGCATAACTCCCTTACCAGAAGAGCAGGTCAAACTGAGGGAGAGCAATGCGTGGCGTTGACGTGGTCGATTCACCAATAAACCAAGGAAGATTGCATAGGATGTGCAGAATGTCCTTGAAAAATGCAAAAGATACGGCCAACTGCCCCTTGAATAGGGAATCCATCAGGCTCTTGGCAGCTGTATGGGTTAGCACAATCTGAGTAGAGAACCCCTCTTGGCCAGTGAACTGAACCGCAATCGAGCAAGAGGTAATAACAGCATCAATAGCGAATCCTCCGGTAAGCAATGAGATTGCCACCGGCCTCGCTTGTGAAGAAATTGGCACTAATGCAAGGGAACTCTTCTTAGCAACCGTCTCCAGAGGAAATTTAGACTCATTATCCCAAAGATGACCGGGGACCAGGACGTGAACTGGCATGCGGCAAATGCAATCTTGAATCTTATAGTGCAGAACAAGCACCAAACTGTCCTGACTTGGCTCGTCATCTCCCTGGGGACCAAACCCGAGGGGCACCAAAGGCAGCGCACACCCGCTCTGTGGGGTGGAAATGGATGGGGAAGAAATGGAAGTAATAGGTTTGGAAGGTGGAGGCGAAGATTTAGAAGGCATAAGCGGGGGTAAGGTCAATGCGAGTGGTGGAGGGATAGCGGCAATGACAGACTCAAGTGGAGGTAAGGGCAAAGGTGGAGGCGTAGGAGGGGGTAAAGGCGAAGGTGGAGGTGTAGGTGTAGGTATAGCTTGCTCAGGCTTGGGCAACAATGGCGGAGGGGATGGCAAAGGCGGTGGAGATGGTGGAAGTGATGGAATAGGAGTCTTCGGGGGAGGAGGCGATGAAGGCGGGAGTGATAGCGGTAGGTGTATTAGAGATGGTGGAGAGGGTGATGTGGGCAATGAAGGTAATGGAGGTGAAGATGGTGAAAGTGGTGGTGAGGCGGAGGAATTGGAGGGTCGTGATGCCCACCTTCGACGTATCGACATGACGTGTCTAGCGGCATCGGGAGTAGAAGTGGTGGTGGAAATGGGGGAAGAAGAAGTGGGAGCACTAGCCTGAGCAGAGGCTTGGGTTGTTGGAGGTTGGGGAGGTTGAGTAGGAGATGGTGAAGGTGAGGGGGTAGGTGGAGATGAAGAGGGTGATGAGGTAGGCAAAAGCATAGGGGAGGGAACATGTAATGGAGTAGGTGACGGAGCGGGTGCAATACCAGATAAAGAATCACAGGGGTGCCCCTGGTCTTGTAGTGGAGATGGCTGTCTGGGCGGTGACTGCTGCTGCTTGTTGCGGAGATTTAAAATAGCTTCATGCATGGCGGCCCAATCGATCATCTTCTTGCATTCAAGACCATAAACAATTTCCTGAAACTCGGGGCAATCCTCAACCAAATGCCCATGTTGGCGGTGAAATTCACAATACTGAAACACATTCCTAGCCGCGGGTCGGCAAGGCACAGTCAGAGGGAGCTGCAATGCGTGAGCGGCCATCAAAGCTTTAAAAATGTCTATAAAAGACTCCGGCAACGGTGGAGAAGGAACCCGCTTCGGGTACGGTGGATGCCGAGGGATGTGGGAAGGTGATGGAGATGGGAGTGGAGAAGGAAGCGGGAGTGGAAGCAGAGGTTGCGTAGGCAATGGCGCATGGCTAAGGGAAGGATTTGGTGAAGGCATATGCGAAGCAGGATGAGGGGGTATATAGACGGCATCCACCTGCTCGGGGTGTGGTGTTTCCTTGACCGGAGGTGGGGGTTCATGCGGGTATGAAGAGGCGGAAGGCTGACTCGTGGAGGGTTGATACGTGGAGGGATATGTGGAGGTATACGGGTGTGGGGGAGCGGAAGACCGACTCGTGGAAGGATATGTGGTGGAGGGATGACTCATGGAAGAATATGTGGGAGATGATGGATAGGAGGCGTATGTGGGCGTTGAAGGTGAAGGGGACTCGGGGTCAAGGGAACTTAGAAGTTGTTGGTGGATGAAGCGGGCTCGGCTATAAAGCTGTTGCCAGGAGGTGATGTCATTCAAGGCTAAGATGAAACGATACTTGGGCGTTGTATTAGAAATGATCATTTTGATTTGCTCTCCCTCCGAATATGCCCCGGGACTTGCGTAGCTAGGCGACGCCAGCGGTCGGCGAAGGTAGAGAACTTCTCGTCGGGCTTCATCTTCTCATGGGCTAGATCAACCATGGAATACTTGGGCCCAACTTGGTCTTGATACTGTTAAAGAAATCTCTCTTGGATGACTTGAAAATCCATAACTTGCTCTTGCGGAAGAGAAAAGAACCAATCCCGAGCCGGGCCTTCCAACAACAGACCGAATAAATAGGACATCAAGCGTTGGTCATGTCGGAGTTGGGCCGAGTCATAAATGAACTCCTTCAAGTGCACATAGGGTTTACCAACTCCACCATAGCGACGATAAGTAGGAATTTGTGAATGCGGAGGAAGTTGAAGACCTTGGAACGCAAATGGGACACTCAAAGAAGATTGGGGATCAATTCGACGTTGAAGTTCATCAAGCTGACGTTGGGCTTGAGCAATCATCTCCTCGGTGGGGAGAGACCGGGAAGGATGCAAGCCAGCCTGAGCAAGAGATTGTGGATTTGGACCAGGGTTATGATATTGGGCCGGATTAGGGGATCCAGACTGAGAAGAAGGAAAGCAGATCTAGGAGTGGAAGGATATGTGGGCCTGGAAGGATCATGAATGTGGGAATAAGAACTAATCGGGCCAGCAACAACATGGGTAGAAGGAGCGGGCCTATTAAGAGAAGCAGGCTCATTAAGGGAATAAGAAGGTCCGCTAAAGGAAGGGGGCCCATTAAAAGAGCGAGGCCCATTGAAGGAATAAGACCCACTAAGAGATTGCGACTCAATAAAGGAAGATGGGCCACTCGAAGAATATGGCCCATTAAAGGAAGGAGGCCCATTAGATGAATGAGGCCCGTTATGAGGATGGAGCCCATTAAGATGATTAGCGGTGAGTTTTTTGGCATGGACCGGGTCCATTTGGCAAACAAGAGGTGATAAGTGGGCCATGAGATTTGCTTGTGAGTCGGAAGGGCCACGAGGAGATCGGCCCGTGTGGAAAGAGGAATCCCCGCGAGAATAGGAAGATGGGGATGAAGAAGGGTAATATACAGGAGAAAAATGGTGCTCCATGAAGGTAAATGGAGACTTTATACAGGAAAAATCAAGGGAATACAATGAGGGAAGTAAGAGGGCTCGAGAATCAGAGAGGGGGCTGACTCAATAATGCAAAGGGAAAGAAAGGACCCAGGACAATGTGACTAGACAAATGGACACACAGAATGGACTAGCCTAAGTGGGCCTAATGACAAAACCTATATGGATAGTGAGGATGCAACACAAAATGACACAAATGGGCTTGGACAAGCCCAAACAACACAAACAATACGTAGGATTTCACCCAAGTCAACCAAGTTAATATGATGGGAAATATTTTATTGTCAAAGTTTTGGTGTGCCTTTAAATGTTTTTAAATTAAGATTAATTCCCTCAAGATAGGTATCCTATAGGGAATAAGATCCAAACTTTGGGTTGACTAGGGTTAACTCCTTCACAACGTATGCAAATGCAAGCCTATGGGTGGAAAGGTACAACCGGCCCAGCGTCCATGTGGGAATCCACGGCTCGCGGGGACTTATGGAGGTCCCGGATAAGATCACCTAGTCGAGCCCAAGGAATATGAGAGCGAGAGCATCACTTACCGAGGGGGAATGCAACTACAATATGGCAATATGCATGACCCTATATGCACCGGAGTGCATACAATTTCTAGCCTAAATCTAACAAATCAAGATATAATGAACATATGTGAACATAACAATATGGATGCAAACAAAGTGAACAATATAAGCATGAAATGCTATCTAAACATGGACATACACACCAAAATCGCAGCAAAGCATGAGACAAGTGAAGGGCACTAGAGGTCCCACCGTGATCGCCAAAAAAGGGGTGTAGATGTGGAAAATGTGGATGTGTATATGCGTGCCGATCCCACAAATCACATGAATAAGCATGAAGGCATATGTGCACCAATCAAGTGAATAACATGAATATGTGACTATGTAAACATGGTAGCATGATCATACAATCATGACAAAGGTGATAAAAGATGTAAAAGAATACCGTGATCGCCACCAAGGAATGACAACGCCAAAAGAATATAAAATACTAAGTGCATTGTGTACCTTGGAAAAAGAGGATGATCGCGCTCAATATCAAGATGCGGGGACTATGTGGATTACCTCTCCTTGCCTTCCAGCCGGCTAGAAGGTAAGGGCCTCACTTTCCATGCTTTCCTACGAAACAAACACAAAACAAGAGGTAAAACCCATTAGAAAATGCTAAGTGTAGAAATCTGCCCAAGTGCATAAAGTAGCATGAATGATTGAGGGCAAACTTACCGAGGGAGGGTTTTTAACCCCTACGGAAGGGTGCAAACAATAGGTGTGTATATTGTGATGAGATTAACATGAAAAATTGATTTAATATGCCATGATGAACATAGATAAACAAGGTGCAAAAGGGCATGCCACAAGAAAAACTGTGCAAACAGTGTAAAGTGGGTGCAAAGACTGATGCAAATAGTAGGGTAAACGAAGTCCAAATGGGAGAAATTTGAGATGACAGAAGACTTACGTGTTTTGAAGAAGCAGGAACAAGAATCACTCAAAAAGGATGTGGAGACAGAAAGTTATGACACCGGAGATTTGGCGAAAAATGTGGACTGTGTAGAAAATGCAGAACAGTGCACAAAGTGGACTCAAAGAATGATAAATATCTCACAAGATAGAACACCAAAAGAGGAAAGAGTGGATGCTATGGAAAGGTGGGAATGTTGTGGTGAAACTAGGATAAAAAGTATGGTTTAAAACGGGGAAGACAGCAGTGGAAAATGGGGTGGAAAACTCAAGAAAACAGAAGGGTGCAGAATATGGGAGAAGAATGACTAAGTGTAAAAACAGAATGAAAGTGTAAAACTCATAGACAAAAATATAAAGGAAGATGATGAGATAATGAGCCCAAAACCAAGGAACACAAATATTATACTTCCCTCTAGAGCCTGGAGTTGAAAGGATGGATCAAGAGTGCCCCACGGCCTCGCACCGGCGACGCAAACATGCCCCCGTCGCAAGAAATCTGAGTTTCAGCAAAGTGCAGAACAGTGTGGTGAAACCTCAAAAGTAGGGGCTTGGAAGAGGGGGAAAAGATAGGAGAAATAAGGCAAACATATAATCAACAAGAAGCTAATACTCCCCTCTTCAAGATGGAGTTGAGGGAGGACGAAAAGGATGAAGCATGACTCCGCACCGGCTTGATGAACAGGCCCCCGTCGTGGACTTTGTAGCAGAAATCAGCAAACTGTGATGATTTGCCAAAAGTAGGGGTGAAGTTGAGAGGGAAAACGTTGATGAAATTGAGCAAACAAGGAACCAAAATGAAGCTTATACTTTCCTCTTCAGGCTAGAGTCAAAGGGTTGAGTCAACAATCCAGCATGGCTTCGCCGTCGCCTTGGAAACGCGCCCCCGTCGCACAGGAAATCTGGGTAGGTTTATATAGAAAAAGTGGTGAAACCCCCAACTTTCTCCCACGATTCCAGAAGATAGAGTCCACCAAATCTCGAGCTCTCTAGATCATTCTCAAGACAATAGTCAAGATAAGGCGTAGGAACAAATGGGACTCTTTTTGGTTGAAGATTGTGGAAGTTATGGCTCTTGGAAGAAGCCTCTGGAACCTAATCTGCAGGGTTTTTTGGTTGCACGAAAAGCAGAAAAACTTGATATTGCGGCCACGATTCCAAGAGATATAGCCCATCAAAATTTGATTTCTATGAACCAAATTAAAGATAATACAAAGGGATAGAAGTAGGAAAAAATGAGGATCAATTTAGATAAGTATTCTAGAAGTTATGGCCGCCGCATGATAGGCACATCGCGCAGGTTCGTGGAGATAAGAGTCCAGAGCAGGCTGGACTCTTATTGGATAAATGGTCGGACGACCGACAGTTAAGGGTTAAACGGTCATCAACCGACCGTTTGCAACAATGAACGGCCATTAGCACGACCGTTTAAGATAGACCTTGCGCGACTTTGGAAATTGGATCATATCTCCCAAACAGTGTAGAATTAGCAAAAGTGGTAGAAGACAAAATTATAGATAACTCAAAAATGAACAACTTTTATGAAGAAAGTAAGATGAGAAAATGAACAGAAGAGAGAGAAAAAAGGGATAGAAGGGAGAGAAAGAATATCGGGACATAGGTGAACAGTGCAGTCTGCCAAAATATTGTAAATAACTTGAAATTGGTGCAGCACTGGCAAATGACGTAGAAGAAGAAATTGTAGGGATTTGAAAGATGAACAACTTTGGTGCAAGACACATTTTGAATAGAGGAAAGGAAGGGGGTGAAAAAGGACCATTTTCAAGACTACGCAACGAAAGGGGGCTAAATGCTTGAGGGAAGCCGGCCTAAATGGGCCGTAAGGCGACTTTGAAGGCCGGAAGGTGACAAGATAGGCTCCAGGGCTCTATGAAATAATGATCTCCAAGGTTCAAAGGGAATGGAACAATGAAATGGACTCGAAATCCATCCAAGAAAGGCTCCAAAATAATGGGTAATTCGAGGCATCAAAATGATGAATAAGCGAAATGACTCAACTTGCAGGCTAAAAATGGGTGTCAACACCTGCTTCCTCGAACCTCCCTCCACCTCTACCTTCCTCCTAAGATGGTGGCGGCGGTCCAGCGGTTGGGAACAGGCGCACTGTTACGCACTGTCCCTTCTTGCACGCTGCCCGCGCATCGCTGTCCCTTCTTCCACGCCGAAGTAGCATGAGCGCATGTGGCGGCCGCCAGGATTATCGCCTTCCGAATCACCTTCTATGTTTCACTGATAACTTCCCAGCACAGAGACAGGCACTTCACGAGAAGGGAGAAAGAGGAAGAACTACAATAGAAGTCCTAAGCGTTGAAGAGGAGTGGAGGGGCCCTCCGAGACCTTTCTTATAGGCCGGCAGGGGGAACGCTTGCCTTAAATGATCCTCCCCTCGAAAAAATGCGAAAGGTGGCAACCCTCCCCAAGGGACAGTTGTTTCGTCCCTCCCTCCAATGACCTCTTCCTGGGAACACACGAAATAGCAAGTCATTCAAGGCATCATAAGTCGGAAAGGCGCCAGTACTGCGACAGTCGCCGCACGCGAGATATCCGTAAATAAAAGCCCCACCTTTTTAGCAACTGCATATACGGTGGTCAAATCACGGCAAAGGCAGTAAGAAATAGTCAACTCTGTATTAAATACTATTGTCATTACATATTGCAAGGGCCAACCTTGCACACACAAAAAGATGAAGAAAGGGGACAATTCCTCCGAGTCTACGGAAATAGGGGGACTCCAAGACCCCCGTGGCCTTTCTTGAGGTTCGGCAGTTGGAGGATCCTCAGCGCCAAGGGATCTGCCCCCGGTACCCTCGGTGACGGTCGGTCCAGACACTGACCCCACTTGTGTGGGAACTGCCTTGACCGCGTGCCCTCTAGAGGTGACCGAAGTTGGTGATCCCTCTGCCGAGCTGCAGGAATCCCCACTACCTGCTTCGCTCAACGTCGAAGAGGGAGAATTTATGGTATCCACGCCCGAGTCGTAGCATTGCCCGGAGGGAAAGACAAGCTCGCCGGACACCTGCTGTTGGGCCTCAAAGACCGCTCGATGGTAACCTTGGGCAAATCCCTTCTGTAGCCCCCGACGGTAGCCTGGCTCATAATACGAGAAGGCGGCCTCCTCGAGAGCTACGCGATAGCCCTCCGAACTTTTGTATCGTTTGATCGCCCCTGCCTCGGCTCGCTCAGCCTTCTTCTCAAGCTTGGCTATTCTCTGCTCGGCCTCAAGCAACTTCTCTCGGTCTCGGATAGCTTCGCCTTAGCCTCAGTCCGCGCGACCTTGGCTTCCTCCCCCACTTGCTCAGCCCCCCGGACCTAGTTGCTATGCTCCTCCCACTCGGCCTTCCACTACTCGGAGAGCTCGACCTGAGACTGATGCTCCTCTTCTAGGAGCTCGCCCTTCAGGTCAGCCATATAACGAGCCTAGGCCAGCTAGTCAACCAGCGTTCGAGCCTCCTCTTGGCTCGACCGGAGCTGAGCCCGGAACGAGGTGGCCTCCCACCGAGAGACTTCAAGCTCGGAAGTCAATTGACTGATCTTCCGGTCAGACTCAGCACGAATCCGAGAAAGGGACCTCTCTTCACTGTCCCGCCGAGCAAAGAAATCGGTTATCTCGGCCCCCAGCTAGGCCATGATCAGACCACCCTCCATGACCCTCTCAAAGAGCAAAGAGGGGGGAACGCGTCTGATTTCTTTCCGATTCAACGAAGGCACCAAGGATCGACACCGTTAATATAGAGAAGCCCGGACGATAGGTGCACCCACCGAAGGAGGAGGAACCCTCTCTGGAGGAGCCGGGACCGAAACATCTCCCCCGAGCATCTCCACTTCTGGGACGATAATGCTCGGCACGGACTGGGATGTCACCTCGTCCCGCGCCCCCACCAACTTCGGTAGAGAATTCAGAGGCCGTCGCCTCGATCTATGGTCTGTCAGGTTCGGTAACACCTCCCCCAACAGCGGTAGTCGCCTCTGGCTTGACGGGCGGGAGATACTAGCAGCGGACTTCCTCGGCTGGACGCTCCTCGACCGAGCGGGTGCCCCGTCAATCGGGCGAGCATGCTCCTCGGTCGGACGGGAGACCCCCGCCTTCTCCAATCGCTTCTTCTCAGCGGTCCGAGCCTTCATCGAAGACAGGAGCATCCGCTCCCCTGGATCCTTGCACTTGGCCCCGCGGCGCTCGGAGGCATCCCCCCGAGCAATCTGCTTGCCTCGGTCTCGCGCGTAAGAAGGGTCCCCGGAGACTTGGGGTTCACTCGGAACAGGCATCTCCTCCAGGTCGATGATCTCCTGCTTCAACAGCTATTCCCCCTCATCATTCATCCGCCTAGAATCTGAGCAGCGAAAGTCAGCACGTCAGAAGAGAGCCTACCTAATCAGCCTAGAAGTAGCGACGCGGAACCCTAAGGTTCTGACCATGAGGCGACAACGCACGGGAGGGATAGTCCTTGATATTGACCGCAGTCATCAACTCGGCAGTCGACCGGCGATTCTCTTGAAGAACCCTAATCTCCTCCTCCAATTTCAGAGGAACCATCGCCTGCTTCGAGGGGATAGACGGATGGAAATTAACCGCCGTCGGGAAATTCCAGGGGGCGTCCTCCATAGACGAACCCACCAAAAAAAATTGGGTCTTCTACCCCTTGTGAGAAGAATCTTTAGTGGAAAGGGACACGCAGCTTCTTCCCCTCCTCACCTGAAGATAGAAGAAGCCCTTACCCGCATGGGTCTGCTCCTTCAACTCAAAGAAAGAATTAAAAAGCTCCAAAGAAGTATGAAGCCCGCACTAGCGGCAGAGGAAGATGAAAGAGAAGATAAACGTATATGAGTTGGAGACCAACTGGACAGGAGCCAGTCAGTAAAATTGAAGCAATCGCACGACAAAAGGGTGAAAAGGAAGGCGGAACCCACTCTTCCAAGCCAAAAGGAAAGTACAGAAGAGGCTCGAACGATAGGACAAGATGGATTCATGAGGCTGCGACGGAGAGAAGAAATGTTGGCCCGGTTAGGAAGCAATTAAGAGGGGGGTGAATTGATTGCGACCCTTTTTGGCAGATTTAAAACTAAGATCAAACAACCACGCACAACTTCCCAGCACAGATGATAAACACTCCGATGAATATTTAAGATCGGACTAGATATATATATATACTCTCAGCTCACCGGAACACACCCGGAAATGAGACGAATAAGATAGAACAACAATATCACAGATAGTAACCCACGGCACAGAGATTTTTAGGTGGTTCGAACGCACCCGAGTGCCATCCTACGTCCACCCTTCTCAACCCAAGAGGATTCCACTAGTAACGTTGCTCGACGACAGCAAACCACCACACAAACACACGTGGGTTCTCATACGACGACGAGAGACCACACACACGAAAACAAAGCTCCAAGATCGTCTATGAAGAAAATGTAATATGGAAATATAAAGCCCAATTCAAGGATAATAAGCTAAGCACAAATGATAAGGTGTTAAGAATAAGATATTCCCCCTTATATCTTCATTAGAAAACGGAGATACAATAGAGGGGTGCTTTAGAACAATAAGAGCATGAGAGAAGAAATCGGCCCCTTTGTAGATGCTCCCAAGCCAGTAGTCGGTGAAGAGCAACGGCAGCTCCCCTTCAGCTCCGAGCTCGAGATCGTGAGACTCACTCCTTGGCAGCGTAGTCTTCCTTCTCCAACAGATGCACAACCCTTCTCCTCCTCTTCTTCCTGCAAGGATGCTACGAGATTAGCCCAAAAGATCATTCTCCTTCGATGAAGATCGTAGGGTATAAATAGGGCAGTAATATAGAACAAAAGACCACAAAAACCCCTCGTAAAAACCTTTCAAAACTACACCCAAACCATAGGAGAAACCCTAAGGGTAATGGTGTAAAAGATCAAGTCAATCGGATCTTCAAATGGGCATTTCGAAATCAATCCGGAAAACACGATCCGGATCCGAACCAGACAAAGTGTCCTGCCAACATATAGAAAAACCAATACACATGCTAAGGTGTCTGTGCATATGAACCCATGGTCGATGCATATGAAAAGGCAGGGTCGGTGCATGTTTGTAAAGCAGCAAAGACCAGGTCGGTGAACAAATGAAAGGGTCGGTGCATGTTATGTAGAGGCTATGGATCTGTGCACATTCAAGGGCAGGTCGGTGCATGTATTTGACAGGGTCGGTGCACATTATGTAGAGACTATGAATAGGGTCAGTGCAAGTTTTATGAAACATAAGGAGGGTCGGTGCAAAGTCTATAGAAGATGAGGTCGGTGCACTTTTTATCAAGTATAAGGAAGGTCGGTGCAAATTTTATGAAATGGAAAGATAGCATGGTGCACATCTATAGAAGATGAGGTCGGTGCAAGTTTTTATCAAGCAAGGAAGGTCGGTGCAAATTTTATGAAATGGAAAGATAGCACGGTGCACATCTATAGAAGATGAGGTCGGTGCAAGTTTTTATCAAGCAAGGAAGGTCGGTGCAAAGCCAGGCAAACACGGTCGGTGCAAGTTTTGGTCGGTGCACTTTTTATCAACACCCAGGGTGAAAGTGTCGACTCCTTGAGTCGACACATTTCACCTGGGGTTCTATTTTACAAAAAAAATAGTCCCCAGGACTGCAGGAGTCGACTCTGAGAGTCGACTCATGCAACTCCAGACCAGAAAAATAAAGGTATTCAAGGAATTAAACCCAGTAAGCTCAATACATGAATCAACTCTGTTAAGCCCACAAGAGAAGTCATTCAACCATCAATTTTACCATGGGATCAAGGGATGGGAACCTCCTTGAACCTGCAATAACTGAAGATCACATTATGAAAACATTAATGTCCATTCTCATGAAATTTCTAGCATTCTAGCTTCATAGTCATTCAAACAACCAACAAGACATTTATGGCAGCAAATGCATCATTGTTCCAAGTCCACAACAGATTCACATTCATCATGAGATATTCAATGCAAATCATCAAACTGGTACGATATGTCTTCGTCAAAACACGCCCGGGGCACTACAATCTCCCCCTTTTTGACGAAGATAAAACCCTTTGAAGAACCACAAGGATTTGCTTGAAAGAACCAATACAGCTATCCGAGCTAGGCATTTTCTGACTTTCATCAACCAACTTTCATCAACCCATTCAACATTCAAAACATCATGAAAACTTTATTACTCCCCCTTTTGTCAGAGTCAAATAGGGGATTATGAAAAACATGGAAGCAAAACCGCATATGCACACTTAACTTAATCAAATGCAGATGAAGGGCAATGAATGAACATTCAAGCATATATGCATTCATTATTCTATATATCATCAAGCATGTTCTATATGAACAGGTTAAGAACAATGCTATCGACTGAGAGCATGAGTTGCATGAGCAAATATTAAAAGGGTAGTGCTTACAAAAAGTGGTACTGCATTACCCATGAAATATGACGGATTCAAAAGGTACATTCACACAATCACTCCATAGGCATATATGTGATGGATGAGCAATGAAATCTAAGCAATATGGATTTTCATATTTTCTAAGGAACACAAGTAATAACTTTTCCTCCCTACACTTCCATACACTATGCTCGACTTTTGGTAGCTTCACACAACCCCAAATTTATATAATTTATTTATTTATTTATTTTATTGTTGGCCCAAAGAGATGGCGGACAAGAAGGGGGGTTGAATTGTCCCCTTGCCGAGATGGCGGATTTTAAAAACTTTCTTAACTGATTGCAACATATATAAAATTAACTACGTTGATTAACTAAAACACAAGTGAGATTAAAGATATTCTCTCAAGCTTTCCGATCTCGCTCGAATAGTTAATGCAACTAATCAAAGAAATTACGCTCACCACAGATTATGGATGTAGCAGTGTGTGACAGTGCAATGAATAAAAAAACCTATATAATGTACCTGTGAACGGAGATAGAAGAAATGACAATCACACAGGCAATCACACAAGACACAAGGATTTTTAGGTGGTTCAGGACCACGACGGGCACCCTACGTCCACCCCTCACCCAACCGGGTGAGGCTTCACTACACGCTACTCTTGTAGCAACATGGGGACGAACCCCAACCACACACACGCTACTTCCGCAGCAATACATACACGAGGCCTTGCCTCAACACGTTGCCACTGCAGCACACACACACACACGTTCGGGGAACGTGCCCCGGACACGACAAACACACGGAGACACAGCTCCGTACACACACACAGATATTCTGAGTTTAACACAATCAAAGGATGTAGTGTTTAGATGAAGATAGACTATGAAGCAATCATAGAAATAAACATAAAGAGGATGTAGAAATATCTCCTTGGTTTTCCAATATAAATAAGCATATCTTTCTTGAAGCTTAGGTTGGAGAGAGCATAGTCCGGAGGTAGTCAGAGCAGACGATCTTCCTTCTTGAAGATTAAATGTGTGTTCCTTCAAATCCAAGCTCTGATCATACCTGCAAACATAAAGAAGAGATTTATCAATATGCTCAACACCATGTTTAGATTAAAGGGGATATCACAAATGAATAGTTGGAAGATATATATAATGTTTCCCCCTCTGAATATCCCACGAATCCCCTCAGAGGGGATATCATAAATGTGTGTTCCTTCAAATCCAAGCTCTGATCATACCTGCAAACATAAAGAACAGATTTATCAATATGCTCAACACCATGTTTAGATTAAAGGGGATATCACAAATGAATAGTTGGAAGATATATATAATGTTTCCCCCTCTGAATATCCCACAAATCCCCTCAGAGGAAGGTAGAGTGCGCTGGAAATGATGAGTCGCAGAGTGGAAGCAGCCGGCTTCGAGATTGAAACGCCCAATCACATAGATCATGGAGAGAAGCAGCAGCGGCTTCCACATCGGGCCTCAGGCTCATGGAAGACGCTCTCTCCAGCTTGCTCTTCCTCCTCCAGATAGTGAGCACGCTTCCTTTTTGTTCTTCTTCTTCCCTACAAGAACAGATAGAACAATAAGCCCCAAGGGATGTTATCCCATTGATGGAGATCGATGTCTTCATACACTAGAGGGAAGTTTGCAATAAAAGACATATAAACCCATGCTTAACCCCTCTCAAAACAACCCTAAGACAAGTGGTGAAACCCTAAGAGCAATGGTGTAAAACACCACCCCAATCGGATCTCAAAATGTGGGTTTTGAAACCGATCTGGAAAACTCGTTTCGGACGAACCAGAGAAAGTGTCGACTCTCAACCCATTCTGTCCCGTTTGTAAAAACAGGAACCAGACCAAAAGTGTCGACTCTATGAGTCGACATTTTTTACAACCTGTTCTGTCTTGCAACAAAAAAACAATTCACAGGAGAAAAGTGTCGACTCACAGAGTCGACACTTTTTGTCAGCATATCAGAATTCAATGCAAACAGCATCTACTGAAATAAGTGTCGACTCCTAGAGTCGACACTTTTACTGACAGAACTGAAAACTAAATAAAACTCAATTGAAACCCCATAAAACATCATCCAAACATTTAGAACAAATTGTCATGCATCGATAACAAGGTATTGGCATGAATAAAACCACATTCCAACAACTGGTAATAAGAATGGATTAAGCATCTTACAAACCCAAATGAGAACTCAGTTTGTCAAAGCATGAAACACTTTATAGCTTTAAGAACCCAAGAAAGATATGCATGAAGGCACTATGAAAACACCCATTTGAAAGCATGATTTATCAATCAAATAAGATGCATTACAAGGACCTAAAACCATCATTGAATCTAGGTTTCAAACAGAGGAATGGAAAACCAATGAAATAACATGCAGTGAAGATACATCAAAATTGACATGTATCTCTTGTACATGGATCCAAATCAACCCACATACATGAGAAAAAGATTAAGCCCAATCTTGCCAAATCAAAATGCATTCAAACATAAACTCTTACCTTGGTTCCAAAGCATTGTGGATAATATTAACCTGCATATTCTGAAAATTCAGAAGCAAGTCAATATTGAACCAAAGTATTTGAAGAAACCAATTTCAAAGCACTTCTCCAACCATGTTTATCTCAACAAATAAGAACATGTAAATTTGTATCTCAAAAATACAGCTATGAGCACAATAGAATCACAATTATCAAATTCAGATCTCATCATCTTCAAGCAAAAGCAGTTAGGATTCAATGAACCAATTCAAAGATCCACCATAATAACATGAACTAAAGGAATTAATTGAGCTTTTGAAAACATTGAAGCCATATGATCAACATGATTACTCAGTCATCATTGATGAGACAGTGACAGCAGAAATAATAATTTAATGAATATGCTCTCTCAAGAAACAATAAATTCTCACAATTTGTATGCTTAAGATGTCCTCAACCAAGAGCTGCAGTAGAAGAGGTGTATCTATGAAAGCCCATTCAAGCAAGGTCGATGCATATGAAATCAAGGTGAAACAACCATGAGTGTGTAAGCATATTAGTTCAAGGATTCAGATTTAGTTCAGATGAAAATAAAGAACCAGTCTCATAAGAGCCAGGGGTCGACCCATGGGGACGACCCATCCCAAGGAGACGGTAAAAATTGCCTTAGTAGTCCAATGCCTAGATATTCAAGTTTATTTCAATCATAGATAGGGGCATTCCAAAGCAAGTTGAGAAACCACTATCACTAAACAATTATGAAAAGCAAACATGAAGTCATATGCAATAAAACCAATCTTCCCACATTGAAATGCAGTCAATATAAGTCCAAAAATATGAAAGGGCTTTTAACCCCAATCAAGATAGTATGAACAAGATCCACATGAAAGCTCCAAATCCTCATGCATGTTGACACCCATTTTAGCCCACAAGTTGTGTCATTTCTCGTATTCATCATTTTTGATGTCCCGAATTAGCCGTTGTTTTGGAGCTTCCTTGGATGGATTTTGAGCGCATTTTTTATCATTCCCTATCCTTTGAGTCTTGGAGATAATAATTTTTTAGAGCCCTGGAGCTTATCTTATCAAATTCCGGCTTCCAAGTCAACTTACGGCCCATTTAGGCCGGCTTCTCTCAAGTAATCGGCTCTCTCTCACTGCGCAGTCCTGAAAGTGGTTATTTTTCACCCTCTTCCTGTCCTCTATTCCAAAAGTTGTCTTCACAAAAGTTGTTCATCTTTCAAAGATGTACAACTTCTTCTTCTACGCCGTCGGCTAGTTCTGCACCGATTGTGAGCTATTCACATTTTTTTGGCGTGCTGTGCTGTTCACCTATGTCCCAGAATTTTCCTCTCTCTTCCAGCCCCATTTTCTCCATCTTCTGATCATTTTCTCAAGCTTTCTTTCTTCATAAAAGTTGTTCCTCTCTCAGATATCTACAATTTCTTCTTCTACTACTTTCGCTAGTTCTGCCCCGTTTGAGAGATACGCTTCAATTTCTGAAGTCGCACGCAGTCTGCCCAGAATCTGCCTCCATCAATGTGACGGCCCTATACAGGTGTGTTATATCAGTGTGATGGTCCTACGATAGACCGTCACACCGAACTTGCCCGAAACACCCTGTTCAACACCCAGAATGTGGCGGTCCTACCCTAGACCGTTAGAGTCCATGTGACGGTCTAGTATAGGTGCGTTACTCCGAAACTTATCCGAAATCATCCCGTTCGACCCCCAGAGTGTGACGGACCTACCCTAGTCCGTTACATCACTCTGACGGTCTTACGATAGACCGTTACACGCACCTGAGAGTCCAATTCGTGCTGGACTCTGCTCCGTTTCTATGCGTCATGGCCCCCTTGCAGAGTCCATAACTTCTTGAATTCTACTCCGAATTGAGTGCCGTTTGTTCCTATGGTTTCTCCTTGGTATTATCTTGAATTCGGTTCATAGAACTCCAAATTTCATTAGCTATTTCTCTCAAGATCTGGGTCGCAAGATCAGGATTTAAGTATCCTAGTTCAACTAAAACTCTGTAGATAAGGCTCCGGGGCTACCTTCCAAGAGCCATATCTTCTAGAATCCTCCTCCGAATTGATCCCCGTTTATTCCTATCTCTTGTCCTTAGTATTATCTCGAGTTTGATCTAGAGAACTCAATTTATCTTGGACTATATCTCCGGGAATCGTGATAAGAAGATGAGGCTTTCTTACAAAACTCTATAAAAACTGCCCAGTTCGCAGTCGCGAAGGGGGGCTCTTTCCGGACGTGGGGCGAAGCCATGCTGCAACTCCAACTCACAACTTTGACCCTATCTTGGAGAGGGAAGTATTAGCTTTCAATTCCATCCTTCTGGGCTTGATTTCATGGTCTACAATCTTAGTTCTAGTCTCCTCAAAATCATAAATCATCACAGTTTTCTGCACTTTCTGCTACACATGCGTTTTTCTCCGTTTTGCATCATCGTTTTCTCTCTATTCTCTCAATCAAATCTCGTGATTTCAAATCCTATGCATGCAAAACACACCCACCTATCTTTTCCACCCTTCCACAGGGGTTAAAAACCTCCTCCCGGTGCGTTCTCCCCCTTTTATTCATGCTATTTTATCACTTTGGGCAGATTTCTACACTTCATATTCTAATGGGTTTTTACCTTTGTGTTTCATCTTTGTTTTGTAGGAGAGCATGAATACAACGTGAGGCCCTCTTCATCTAGCCAGCTGGAAGGAGAGGAGGTCGATCCCACACCATTCCCCACATCCCGTTCTTAAGCGCGATCAAGTCTTCATCACTTTCCGAGGTACACGGCGCTGTTGCACTCCTTTCTTCATCCTTGCGGCGTTGTTAATCCTTGGTGGCGATCACGGTTAGTATTTCTCATCCTTTCATCCCCCTTGTCCTTCATTCACATGTTTATGCATGTATGTATTTAAAGGGGGCGGGATAGGAATCTAATCTAATAAAAAAAGGAATCAACAATGCACAGCATGCATGAGTCAACTTCAGAAATATATTCAGGAAGGACCATTGAAATTTAACCTGCAAAATAAGATATCATCATGTTAACTTGTTTATCATGAAGACGCCATTAAACTTAAAACACACAATATATTGGAATCATCAAAACCATTGTCAAAGACAACGAGGAGGCGCACCAAAATCTAACAATCTCCCCCTTTTTGATGATGATAATATATTGTGGCTATTTAAATCTCTCTCTCCCCCTTTGGCATTATCAAAAAGAAATTGGGGACTAAGGAGTAACTGTGAAGTTGTCAAAAGAAAACAAGTGAGACGCGAGCGCACGAACCCAGCAATTAACCTCCCATGAAGGGAAGGTGTGGAGACCAAAACCAAGCAGGAATTTAAAATTTTATGTGCAATTAGTAGATGTGTGAAATAAGTGCAAATGTTCAATTTTTGTAAGTTTTTGCTATTTGTGTGACTAATTATGCACAAGTAGTATAAAGAAACTATATATGCAAAATCTGAAAACTAAGTTATGCACAAAGTGTATTCTGCTTAAAAAGCACATTATTCTTCCCAATTGTCAAGAAAAAAAATCAACTGACAATGGGTTATTTAACCTGTTATTTACAAGTATAACCTATAGATGTAAATTATAGAATGAAGTATGATATGATCAAGACGGATCAAGCAGTCAGGCACTCAAGCATGCATAACAAGTTATAGACTCATGCAAGTCCCTTCGGGACGGGTGTAAAGATAATGCAATTGATCGTTGAATATAAAGTGCATGAACAATACTAAGAAGGTCGTGCTTACACAAATAAAGTACTATATTAACCATGAAAGAAGACTGATTCATAAGCGACATTCAAACAATCAAACCCAATGTGCATATGTGAAGATTAATCAATGAAGTTCAAGTCAATATGGAAAATCATATTTTTCTAAAGAACACTAAAAAGAACTTATCATCCATACACTTTCATACACAATGCTCGAATATTGGTAGCTACGTATGACCCTAATTTTTAATTATTAAAAATGATGTGACTAACCTTTTGACACGAGTCATGCCCTTTGTTTTAGGGGTAATTCCCAGTTACTCAGTTTCGTCACTTTTTATGATGTGGATGAGACACTTTTCGACGCGAGTTATACCCTTTATCTCAGGGGCACTTCCCGGTTACTCAGTGGCAAATCACACTTATTTTAATATGGATTAATTTCTCCTTTCGACGTGAGTTTTCTCCTTTATTTCAGGGGAGATACCTGGATACTCAGATCCACGTTCCACTTATACAAATTTTTGAAGGGGTAAACAGCTCTTTCCTCACGAGACATTTGATTTCCATGTAGAGAATCAATAGCCCTCTAAAGTGTAGAGTAGAAAATAGTAATCCTTATTAGATTGAATCATTATCTCAAAAAAGGTGCATTTTGTGAGGGTGGTTGTATTGAATGTAAAAGATGAATTAGTCTTCTCATAGTAATGTCTCCCCTAAATGTATGCACGGTTATAAAAAAATCTCTCCCTTAATATATGCCATGAAACAGACATGTCTGAATCAATGTAATTTCATTTAGTAAGGGATGAGTCATAGAAGGAGTCAAAAAGTGGTTGTATAAAGTATATACATGCATTCAACCAGAGATTTTCCAATGACTTCAAACAAATTGATTATCGATACTTGGCGGAGAACGTAGGTCCGAAGACCACCTCACGCGTAGTGAAAGCTTCCGGCTAACCATAATCCAACCTTCCACTAACACCATTTTATATATCAAATAATCATGACATTCAAGCACAGAAGTATGCAATGATATGTAAGTTTATGCATGTAACTTGAAAAGATGATTGAAAAATTATTTCTATTCACAAGTATGCAAAGATGTGTATGATATGTGCAATGAGTATCATGCATCTAAGTATGTGCTGTGTATGCAAAGATGAATTATTATTTGCATGACGTAAGTAAAAGAGTGAAGGACTCTATGCACAGGCAAAAGCATTCAAACCTAAATTGTTATTTGCAAAAGCGAAGTAAGAGGTGTGTATGAAAGAAAAGTCAAGTATGTCCAAGGTGAGGCATTCAAAAACTAAATTTATTCACAAAATGTGAAACAGAACCTGTTCAAATGGAGGTACCAAATTTTTGTTAGGATTCAAGTTCTTACCAAGGTTGAGTAATCTAAAAGCAAACAGTATACCAAATTCATTACCTGACAAGCTCATCATTTTCTTGCCTTGAAGGATCTTTATTTGTCATCAAGTTCTCCCTCCTTAAGGCACCCCTGCAAGACAGATTCTCATTTCGAAGTTTTGGGTACCCAAGCCATCTTGGGTCCCGAGGGGTTAGGGTTGAGATGAACAAATGTATTTTTCTTATTTTTCCTCTCATACCATTCATCTTCGGCCCTCATCATGGCACAATCATCCATTGAATGACCATTCTGGCCACAATAAAAATAATGAGAGGATTTCCTTTTTGTGAACCATTTTTCATCATTTTTCATTAAGAAACAAGCATTCATTATGTGTCCAAAACTACCACAGTAATGACATGAAAAGTTTCTTTTGATTGACCATTCATCATCATTTTTCTTCATGAAACAATTTTCCATTACATGGCCATGCAAGCCACAATAGAAGCAATGAACATTCAAATTTTTCTTCTTTGGTTTTTCAGAATTCTTAGGATCATCAACCATGTTCACTCTAGACTTAAAAGCTTCATCATCATCAAACTTCATTAAAAAGCAATCGTACATATCATGACCATATTGTCCACAACAATAGCATGAAACATTTCTCCTTTTACTTGTTGCATGATTGTGTTTAACAACAGGAGGTTCTACATGCACACAAGAACAATCAACAACATTTTTCTGTTTTCCATTTTCTTTATCACACGAATACAAAGATTTAAGCTCTTGATTTCATTTTATAGATTCAAGATTTGCAAATGAGAGCTAGCAATCTCTTCTTCACATGATGTAATTTTCTCATTTAGCAAGGAATTAACAGTTTTGTGACTTTCAATTTCTTGTTCAAGAATGTGCAAATTGTCACAATTATCAATGATCATACATTTTCCTTTCTCAACTTTTTCAAGACTTTTCAATTTACTTTCAAGCAATGAAATTTGAATCAACAAAGCATTGTTTTCATTTTGGAGTTTTTCAAATTAGTCTCCATTCATGGAAGTGTGTTCAGGTTCTTTCATTTGAAAACTCACTTTTTCATCAACCATTCTATTCATGATTTCATTGCATTCAAATTCATCATTCAGATTTTTAAAGCCTTCTATTTCCTTTCTTAGTTCCTTCAGCTCTTCAGACTTGTCAACATACATGGATTTTTTCTTTTCAAGGACAAGCAATTTTTCAGACATTGCTTTGTTTAGATGCTTTAACGCTTCATTCTCCTTAGCAAGTTCAGTGCATTTTTCACATAAAGGATTATCAACACAAGAGTTCTCTATTTTCTTTTTTAATTTCTTGTTTTTAGATTTTAATAATTTGTATCTATCAAACAGTTCATCATATGCATTCATCAACTCATCATAGCTAAGTTCATCTTCCTCATCAGAGTCGGAGTTAGAGTTTACCTTCGAACTCTCCTCGCTTTGACGCTCAATTTCATTATTTGCAACTAAGCAGTCACCGCCATTGCAACTTTCTTTTTGGGCTTCGCTCATCCCTTCCTAAATTTCTTTGGCTGTCCTACAAGATAAAATAAATGGAAATTGATTAGTGTCCAAGGCAGCCTTAAGAGCATTCAAAACAAACAAATTATCCGAATTCATTTTCTTATGTTCATCAGTCCACCTTAATTCATTTTTAGGTAAGACATGTGGACCATGAGAGATTAATTTCATGAGTTTCGGATCAAAGCCAGTAATCCAAACACAAAATTTTCCTAGCCATGAAGCATAATCAAAACCATTGAAAACAGGAATAGAATTCAAGCTAGCCATCATAAAAATGATCTTTAGTCCTAGATCGTGAGGTCCGCTAAAAACTTAGAGACTGGGCTATGATACCAATTGTTGGCCGAGAGATATGGCGGACAAGAAGGGGGGTTGAATTGTCCCCTTGTCGAGATGGCGGATTTTAAAAACTTTCTTAACTGATTGCAACAGATATAAAATTAACTACGTTGATTAACTAAAACTCAAGTGAGATTAAAGATATTCTCTCAAGCTTTTCGATCTCACTCGAATAGTTAATGCAACTAATCAAAGAAATTATGCTCACCACAGATTAAGGATGTAGCAGTGTGTGACAGTGCAATGAATAAAAAACCTATATAATGTACCTATGAACGGAGATAGAAGAAATGGCAATCACACAGGCAATCACACAAGGCACAATGATTTTTAGGTGGTTCGGGACCATGACGGGCTCCCTACGTCCACCCCTCACCCAACCGGGTGAGGCTTCACTACACGCTACTCTCGTAGCAACACGGGGATGAACCCCAACCACAAACACGCTACTTCCGCAGCAATACACACACGAGGCCTTGCCTCAACACGCTGCCACTGCAGCACACACACACATGTTCGAGGAACGTGCCCCGGACACGACAAACACACGGAGACACAGCTCCGTACACACACACAGATATTCTGAGTTTAACAAAATCAAAGGATGTACAATATACGCCCACAGCAGTGTTTAGATGAAGATAGACTATGAAGCAATCATAGAAATAAACATAAAGAGATGTGGAAATATCTCCTTGGTTCTCCAATAGAAATAGGCAGATCTTTCTTGAAGCTTAGGTTGGAGAGAGTTGAGTCCGGAGGTAGTCGAAGCAGACGATCTTCCTTCTTGAAGATTAAATGTGTGTTCCTTCAAATCCAAGCTCCGATCATACCTGCAAACACAAAGAACAGATTTATCAATATGCTAAACACCATGTTTAGATTAAAGGGGATATCACAAATGAATAGTTGGAAGATATATATAATGTTTCCCCCTCTGAATATCCCACGAATCCCCTCAGAGGAAGGTAGAGTGCGCTGGAAATGATGAGTCGCAGAGTGGAAGCAGTCGGCTTCAAGATTGAAACGCCCAACCGCGCAGATCGTGGAGAGCAGCAACAGCGGCTTCCAGATCGGGCCTCGGGCTCATGGAAGATGCTCTCTCCAGCTTGTTCTTCCTCTCCAGATAGTGAGCACGCCTCCTTTTTGTTCTTCTTCTTCCCTACAAGAACAGGTAGAACAATAACCCCCAAGGGATGTTCTCCCATCGATGGAGATCAATGTCTTCATATACTAGAGGGAAGTTTGCAATAAAAGACATATAAACCCATGCTTAACCCCTCTCAAAACAACCCTAAGACAAGTGGTGAAACCCTAAGGGTAATGGTGTAAAACACCACCCCAATCGGATCTCAAAATGTGGGTTTCGAAACCGATCTGGAAAACTTGTTCGGACGAACCAGAGAAAGTGTCGACTCTTAGAGTCGACACTTTTCTCAACCCATTCTATCCCGTTTGTAAAAATAGGACCCATACCAAAAGTGTCGACTCTATGAGTCGACACTTTTTGCAACATGTTCTGTGTTGCAACAAAAAAACAATTCACAGGACAAAAGTGTCGACTCACAGAGTCGACACTTTTACTGACAGAACTGAAAACTCAATAAAACAATTTAGCATATCAGAATTCAATGCAAACAGCACCTACTGAAATATGATAGAACTGAAAACTCAATAAAACTCAATTGAAGCCCCATAAAACCTCATCCAAACATTTAGAACAAATTGTCATGCATCGATAACAAGGTATTGGCATGAATAAAACCACATTCCAACAACTGGTAATAAGAATGGATTAAGCATCTTACAAACCCAAATGAGAACTTAGTTTGTTAAAGCATGAAATTATTTATAGCTTTAAGAACCCAAGAAAGATATGCATGAAGGCACTATGAAAATACACATTTGAAAGCATGATTTATCAATCAAATAAGATGCATTACAAGGACTTAAAACCATCATTGAATCTCGGTTTCAAACAGAGGAATGGAAAACCAATGAAATAACATGCAGTGAAGATACATCAAAATTGACATGTATCTCTTGTACATGGATCCAAATCAACCCATATACATGAGAAAAAGATTAAGCCCAATCTTGCCAAATCAAAATGCATTCAAACATAAACTCTTACCTTGGATCAAAAGCATTGTGGATAATATTAACCTGCATATTCTGAAAATTCAGACGCAAGTCAATATTGAACCAAAGTATTTGAAGAAACCAATTTTAAAGCACTTCTCCAACCATGTTTATCTCAACAACTAAGAACCTTCAAATTTGTATCTCAAAAATACAGCTATGAGCACAATAGAATCACAATTATCAAATTCAGATCTCATCATGTTCAAGCAAAAGCAGTTAAGATTCAATGAATCAATTCAAAGATCCACCATAACAACATGAACTAAAGGAATGAATTGAGCTTTTGAAAACATTGAAGCCATATGATCAACATGATTACTCAGTCATCATTGATGAGACAGTGGCAGCAGAAATAATCATTTAATGAATATGCTCTCTCAAGCAACTATAAATCCTCACAGTTTGTATGCTTAAGATGTCATCAACCAAGAGCTGCAGCAGAAGAGGTGTATCCATGAAAGCCCATTCAAGCAAGGTCGATGCATATGAAATCAAGGTGAAACAACCATGAGTGTGTAAGCATATTAGTTCAAGGATTCAGATTCAGTTCAGATGAAAATAAAGAACTAGCCTCATAAGAGCCAGGGGTCGACCCATAGGGACGACCCATCCCAAGGAGACGGCAAAAACTGCCTTAGCAGTCCAATGCCTAGATATTCAAGTTCAGTCCAACCATGGATAGGGGCATTCCAAAGCAAGCTGAGAAACCACTATCACTAAACAATTATGAAAAGCAAACATGAAGTCATATGCAATAAAACCAATCTTCCCACATTGAAATGCAGTCAATATAAGTCCAAAAACATGAAAGGGCTTTTAACCCCAATCAAGACAGTATGAACAAAATCCACATGAAAGCTCCAAATCCTCATGCACAGCATGCATGAGTCGACTTCAGAAATGTATTCAGGAAGGACCATTGAAATTCAACCTGCAATATAAGATATCATCATGTTAGCTTGTTTATCATGAAGACGCCATTAAACATAAAACACACAATATATTGGAATCATCAAAACTATTGTCAAAGACAACGAGGGGGCGCACCTGAACCCAACAATTTTAAATAACAAGATGACTAACCTTTTGACACGAGTCATGCCCTTTGTTTCAGGGGCATTTCCCGGTTACTCAGTATCGTCACTTATGATGTTGTGGATGAGACACTTTTCAATGCGAGTTTCCTCCTTTATTTCAGGGGGGATTCCCGACTACTCGGTGCCAAATCACACTTATTCAATTTTTGGCGCGGCTGACAGCTTTTTTCTCACAGGACACGTGTTTTCTTTGTAGGGGATCAAGAGCCCTCAAGTGTGTTGAGTGGAATAGGTGAAATCCTTATAAGATAGAATCATTTAACTCAAAAGTGCAATTAGTGTGAGAGATTGCATAGAATGTAAGAGATGAATTAGTATGTTCATTATGATGTCTCCCCCTAAGTGTATGCACAGTTATAAAAAGACCTCCCCCTTAATGTGTCCCATGTAACAAACATGTCTAAATCAAAGCAATTTTATTTAGTAAGGGAGTTAGGTCATAGGAGGAATCAAAAACTGTAAGGTGTATGATATATACATTCAAGCATGTATCAAAATGGAATTCGCAAGCAGGTTGATTACCGGTACGTGGCGGAGGTGGAGGTCCAAATACCCTCCTCACACATAAGGAAAGCTTCTAGGTGGACGTAATCCACCTTTCCACTAACGTCATTTTATATACCGGTTAATCATGGCATTCAAGCACACAAGTATGAAGTATATGCATTTATGTACATGCGGATGCAAGAGCATAGATGCATGTTTGAAAATTAAATGTTATTGACTGTGTTATGCACAAAAGGAAGGATTAAAATGTAAATTTCATGGAAATTCTCCTTATGTGTAAAGAGTAAAGCAGTATGCATAATTCCTTTATGAAAAGTTTAAAGTGTGTATATACAAGGTAATTCAGAAAGATTTAACTATCTAATCTGCACACTCCTAATTCTCTCCTAAGAAAGCAAAACTAATCAGAATTCAAAGGTTTTGTAAAAATATCTGCAAGTTGATGTTTTGTATCGACAAAAATTAACTCAAAATGACCTTTATTTATATGATCTCTAATGAAGTGATGTCTAACCTCAATGTATTTTGTACAAGAGTGTTGGATAGGATTTTTGGACAGATTTATTACAGAAGTGTTATCACATATGATGGAGTGTTTTTCAAACAAAAACCAAAATCTAACAGTTGATGTTGGATCCAGAGTACTTGAGCAGCACAACTACCTGTAGCCACATACTCGAGTTCAGCAGTTGATAAGGCCACACAGTGTTGTTTCTTTGAGGCCCATGAGACCATGCAGCCCCCTAGAAACTGATAATGACCGCTTGTGCTCTTACGATCTATTTTACACCCAGCATAATCAGAATCAGTGTAAGCATGTAAATCAAAAGAATTATTCTTAGGATACCATAAACCAAGATCAAGAGAACCATTCAAATACCTGAAAATTCTTTTTACGGCTGACAAATTAGATTCCCTGGGACAAGATTGATATCTTGCACAGAGACACACACTGAAATGTATGTCAGGCCTACTAGCAGTAAGATACAATAGAGAACCAATCATACCCCTAAAAAGTTTCTGATCAACCTTGTTACATTTCTCTTCTTCCAATTTTAGTGAGGTGGACATTGGTGTAGCAAACGGTTTGGCAGTCTCTAATTGAAATTTCTTCACGATCTCCTGAGTGTACTTCTTCTGGTTTATGAAGATGCCATCGTCCAGTTGCTTTATTTGAAGCACCAGGAAGAAGTTCAACTCGCCCATCAAGCTCATCTCAAACTCTCCTTGCATGAGTTGGCCAAATTCATCATTCATTTTCAGATCAGAGGCTCCAAAAATTATGTCATCTACATAAACTTGAATAATCAAGACATGTTCATCACAAGTTTTAGTAAACAACGTTTGATCTATATTCCCTCATTTGAAGCCATTATCTATCAAAAATGAACTTAAACGATCATACCATGCCCGGGGAGCTTGTTTCAACCCATACAGTGCCTTAATTTGTAGACGTGGTCTGGAAATTTTTCATCTTTGAATCTCAGCGGTTGCTCCACGTATACTTCTTCCTTGATAACGCCATTGGGGAAGGCACTTTTCACGTCTATTTGAAAAGGCTTGATGTTCCTGTGACAAGCATAAGCAAGAAGTATTCTTACTGCCTCCAATCTAGCCACAGGAGCGAAAGATTCATCAAAATCAATGCCAAATTCTTGAGTGTAGCCCTTAGCTACAAGTCTAGCCATATTCCTTACAACCACCCGTCTTCACTAAGTTTGTTTTGAAAAACCCACTTAGTTCCGATTATGGGATGATCATCAGGCCGGGGCACGAGGAACCACACCCGATTCCTTTGGAATTGGTGCAGTTCTTCTTGCATGGCGAGAACCTAAGAATTGTCATTAAGTGCATCATTTAAAGACTTAGGCTCAATAGGGGAAAGTAAAGCTAAATTATCATGAATTTCAACTTCCCTGATTGAGGCCTGTGTCCGGATTCCTTCATCCACATTACCAATCACATTCTCCAAGGGATGGTCTTTGAGTGTTGTCCATTGGCGTGGTAGAGTCGGATGTACTTGCTCCACTAGTTGTTCTTGCTATTTTTCTTTTTCTTGATCTTGATCTTCTGCCTCACCTTGTTTGCTTGATTCTCCTTTCTCACCTTCACTCTCACCTGTAACAATAAAATGATCATCATCATTTGACTTTCTCAAAGTGTATTCATCAACTACAACATGTGGACTCTCCTCGACAACAAGAGTTCTAGAGTTGTAAACACGGTAAGCTCTAGATGTCAAAGAATACCCGAGGAAAATCCCTTTATCACTCTTAGCATCAAATTTCTCCAAATTATCTTTACCATTGTTCAAGATATAGCATATAGATCCAAACGGTTTAAAATGAGATATGTTGGGTTTTTTACCTTTGTACAGCTCGTAAGGAGTTTTCATAAGGATAGGTCTTACCATTGCCCGATTGGTGATATAGCAAGTAGTATTCACTGCCTCTACCCATAAATACCATGGAAGGCCATTCTCCGCTAGCATTGTACGTGCCATCTCCACGAGCGTCCTGTTCTTCCTTTCGACCACTCCATTTTGTTACGGATTCTAGGTGCTGAAAATTGATGCTCGTACCCCTACTTCCTACAAAATTCATCAAATTCATGATTTTCAAATTCCTTTCCGTGGTCACTTTGGATTTTCTGAATTGAATATCCTTTTTCATTTTGAACCTTTGTACAGAAATCAATAATATCTTTGCATGCATCACTCTTGTTAGCTAAAAACAAAACCCATGCATATCTTGAAAAATCATCGACGATCACAAAGTCATAAAGTTTCCCTCCAAGACTATGTGTCCTGGTGGGACCAAACAAGTCCAAATGTAAAAACTGAAGGGGTTTTTCAGTAGAAACAACATTTTTGCATTTGAATGTGGATGTGGTTTGTTTTCCTTTATTACATGCTTCACATATTTTTGAAGTTTCAAAATTCAAACAAGGAAGACCTCTAACTAAACCATTTCGATTCAACTTCCTAATGACATTGAAACTAGCATGCCCAAGACGGCGATGCCAAAACCAAACATCATCATTTTTATTAGCAACCAAACACAAGTTTTCAGAAGCAATTTCATTAAAGTCAACATGATAATTGTTGTTACTCCTCACTCCTATGAACTTGATTTCATGAGTGTTTGCTTCAACAATGGTGCAGTGAGAAGATTCAAAAATAACCTTGTGACCTTTGTCCCAAAGTTGACTAATACTGAGCAAATTATGATTTAGACCTCTAACAAGCAAGACATCTTTAATGCAATGGTTGAGGTCCTTACCAATTCTCCCAATGCCAATTATCTTACCTCTATCCTATCCACCAAAAATTACCGTTCCTCCTTCTTTCTCTGCTAGGTCTGCAAAAAGTTATTTATTGCCAGTCATGTGCCTGGAGCATCCGCTGTCTAGGTACCATTTATTTTCCATTACTTTCATGCAGAACTGCAAAAATAAACATCAAATCTTAATTTGATTTAGGTACCCAACCAAGCTTGGGTCCCTTGGTGTTAGCATCCATCTCAGCATGATAATACTTCCTCAAAAACAAGTCATCATCATACTTCATTAACTGGCATATATACATATCATGACCTACTCTTCCACAATAAAAACAAGTGGGCCTCTTCCTACCAAAATTGTTTCTGTTATTTACATTCCTAAAAGTAGAGGGAAATCGAGAATGAACAATTTGTGAATTAGTGTGTGCGTGTAAACACTCTCCATTTTCATGTGAATTTCTGACTTTGTAATTCAAAACATGTTTGTTGCCATGCATGAGACTTTGAATCTTTCTTGAGATGAACCTCTTTCTCCTTTAACTGATTCTCATGAGCGGTTTTCAATGTGTTCAATTCAGTGATGAGAGATTCACTCTTTCTCACTATCTTACTCATTTTCACATTAACCTCACCTAGCTCCTTTTTCAATATTTCATTTTTCTCTTGAATTTCACCTTTGATTTTGAATGCATTTTATTTTTCTACTTCTAAACATGAGATTTCATCTTCAAACAAAAGCAATTTTGATTCAAGAGTTTCATTTGCATTTTTGAAGTTTTCAACCTGTATTTCAACCAGACTACATTTTTCACATGAATTAGGTGAATGAATAATTTCATGGATTTTCTTTCTCAAGGTTTTATTTTCATTTCTGATCTTTTTGTATTTTTCATACAAATTCTCATAAGCTAACTCCCATTGATCATTTTTTATAACTTCGGAGTCAGAGATTACCTGTTCTTGATCATTCTGTGCCATGAGATATAAATTCTTCATAACTTCTTCAATGACTTCTTCCTCTTCTAACGTTGGCTCATCCTCATTCTCGTCATTCCAGGTGGCCTTCATGGCCCTTGGCTTCTTGCCCTTATCTTTCCTAGCCTTTTTCTACAATTCAGGACATTGACCTCTCACATGCCCCATCTTTTTACATTCATAGCACATGATTTCATTTGGCTTGGATGGCTCACCTTTCTGTCTGAATTGCTTCTTCCTCTTTGTGAATTTTCCAGAAAATCTTCTTCTCTGCTGCAGAAATTGCCTGACCTTCCTTGTAAGCATGGCGACTTCTTCATCATCTGTAGTGTCCATCGAATCCTCTTGACTCGAGATAGTTTCGAGGTTTGCCTTCAATGCTATTGACTTCTTCTTCTTGGTATCCTCTTCTGTCCTCTTAATGTTTATCTCATAGGCCATTAGAGACCCTATGAGAGCATCCACACTGAGGGTAGAAAGATCCTTCGAGTCCTTTATCATCATTGCCTTGGTGTGCCAGCTTGGTGATAAGGACCTCAGCACCTTCCTCACCAAATCAATGTCATTGAATTCCCTTCCGAGTGCCTTTAACCCATTGGTTATCTCCATGAGACGTGCAAACATCTCAGAGATATTCTCTTCTTCCTTCATGTGGAACAACTCATAATCCCGGATAAGCATGTTAGCCTTCGTCTCCTTGACTTCTGAAGTACCTTCATAGATTAGCTTCAACTTATCCCACATTTCTTTCGCACTGCTGCACATAGAAACACGAGCATACTCATTCGGGTGAATAGCACACTTAATAATATTTAAGGCATTAAAATTCACAGTGGCCTTCTTAATAAGATCATCATTCCAACCTTCCTCATCAGGAGGTAAGGTGTATGGACCATTCTTTATAACAGTCCATATTTCATGGCTTTGTGCACGAAGAAAAACAGTCATCCTATTTTTTCAATAGGTGTAATTACTACCATCAAAGAAGGGTGGCCTATGAATAAAATGCCCTTCGGCATTAACCCCTTGTTAGCCATTCCTAACAGATCTCTCTAAACCGCTAGGTTTCATAATAAAGTAGAGCCAAGGCTCTGATACCAATTGTTGGCCCGGTTAGGAAGCAATTAAGAGAGGGGTGAATTGATTGCGACCCTTTTTGGCAGATTTAAAACTAAGATCAAACAACCACTCACAACTTCCCAGCACATATGATAAACACTCGGATGACAATTTAAGATCGGACTAGATATATATATATACTCTCAGCTCACCGGAACACACTCGAAAATGAGACGAATAAGATAGAACAACAATATCATAGATAGCAACCCACGGCACAGAGATTTTTAGGTGGTTCGGATGCACCCGAGTGCCGTCCTACGTCCACCCCTCTCAACCCTAGAGGATTCCACTAGTAACGTTGCACGACGATAGCAAACCACCACACACATGGGCTCGACGGCCCAACACATGTGGGTTCTCGTACGACGACGAGAGACCACACACACGGAGACAAAGCTCCAAGATCGTCTATGAAGAAAATGTAATATGGAAATACAAAGCCTAGTTCAAGGATAATAAGCTAAGCACAAATGATAAGAAGGTGTTAAGAACAAGATATTCCCCCTTAGATCTTCATTACAAAACGGAGATAAAATAGAGGGGTGCTTTAGAACGATAAGAGCATGAGAGAAGAAATCGGCCCCTTTGTAGATGCTCCCAAGCCAGCAGCCGGTGAAGAGCAACGGCGGCTCCCCTTCAGCTCCGAGCTCGAGATCGTGAGACTCACTCCTTGGCAGCGTAGTCTTCCTTCTCCAACAGATGCACAACCCTTCTCCTCCTCTTCTTCCTGCAAGGATGCTACGAGATTAGCCCAAAAGATCATTCTCCTTCGATGAAGATCGCAGGGTATAAATAGGGCAGTAATATAGAACAAAAGACCACAAAAACCCCTCGTAAAAACCTTTCAAAACTACACCCAAACCATAGGAGAAACCCTAAGGGTAATGGTGTAAAAGATCAAGTCAATCGGATCTTCAAATGGGCATTTCGAAATCAATCCGAAAAACACGATCCGGATCCGAACCAGACAAAGTGTCCTGCCAACATATAGAAAAACCAATACACATGCTAAGGTGTCTGTGCATATGAACCCATGGTCGATGCATATGAAAAGGCAGGGTCGGTGCATGTTTGTAAAGCAGCAAAGACCAGGTCGGTGAACAAATGAAAGGGTCGGTGCATGTTATGTAGAGGCTATGGATCTGTGCACATTCAAGGGCAGGTCGGTGCATGTATTTGACAGGGTCGGTGCACATTATGTAGAGACTATGAATAGGGTCAGTGCAAGTTTTATGAAACATAAGGAGGGTCGGTGCAAAGTCTATAGAAGATGAGGTCGGTGCACTTTTTATCAAGTATAAGGAAGGTCGGTGCAAATTTTATGAAATGGAAAGATAGCACGGTGCACATCTGTAGAAGATGAGGTCGGTGCAAGTTTTTATCAAGCAAGGAAGGTCGGTGCAAAGCCAGGCAAACACGGTCGGTGCAAGTTTTGGTCGGTGCACTTTTTATCAACACCCAGGGTGAAAGTGTCGACTGCTTGAGTCGACACATTTCACCTGGGGTTCTGTTTTACAAAGAAAATAATCCCCAGGACTGCAGGAGTCGACTCTGAGAGTTGACTCTTGCAACTCCAGACCAGAAAAATAAAGTATTCAAGGAATTAAACCCAGTGAGCTCAATACATGAATCAACTCTGTTAAGCCCATAAGAGAAGTCATTCAACCATCAATTTTACCATGGGGTCAAGGGATGGGAACCTCCTTGAACCTGCAATAACTGAAGATCACATTATGAAAACATTAATATCCATTCTCAAGAAATTTCTAGCATTCAAGCTTCATAGTCATTCAAACAACCAACACGACATTTATGGCAGCAAATGCATCCTTGTTCCAAGTCCACAATAGATTCACATTCATCATGAGATATTCAATGCAAATCATCAAACTGGTACGATATGTTTTTGTCAAAACACGCCCGGGGCACAACAAGAAATACCTCCACGGCAACCCATACCACTTCTCCATCCTCTTTACTTCAGCCTCGCCTAGCTCACTGCGCATAGCATGCTCAGGCTACGGCACCAAACTTCCCGTGCCAGGCCCAGCTTCGCGCATCTCGGACGAAGGATGTTGCTCCACCATGGAAGAAAGAGGAATAGGAAGAAGAGGGAAAAAGCGCCGAGTCGGATGATTCAGGAGGAGGTGGAAGTTGGCGAATCGCCGCCGTCGTAATCTCCGCTAGCTTTGCAAAGGCCTCCGCAAGACGCTGAAGAGAGAAAGCACCACACAGCCAAAGAAGTCTCATTTCCAATCCGTTCAGACAAGACTTGTGGATCAAATCCAAAGTCTTCATGCTCTATTCAGAGCTAAAGTTTTTCTTTGCATCTTTCTTTGTTTTCTTTTCATCTACTATGTTCTGTAGCAAGCTGTGAGGCTCAGCAGTAGCAAGCTGTGTTACTCAGCATTTGTAGGGATTTGTTGCCCGAAGCTGTGGATCAGCGGTTCAAGCTGTTTGTCAGTAGAAAGTCTCATCGGGTTTGGTGAGGGGTGGATGTAGGTTGTGGGTTGCAACCGAACCACCTTAAAAATCTTTGTGCAATGGGTTGTGCTTTGTGCGTGTGATTCCTCTTCTCTATCCCCATTTACAAGTTCTTGTGTTAGCTTAAACGCGTGCTATCTTAGTTGCTTTTTAATTAGTTTACTGTCCACACACACACTAGAAATCTATTGAGCAGCCATTGTACTTGAAGTACAGAAAGGGTTGTGTGGGTGCGTCAACCCCACCAATCTGCTGCGTCGACACAGCCTCCCACTGGAGCATTGAACTGTACCGCTTCGGTATTTTCCTCCAGCCTTGAACCACTCATGCTAAATCCGTTGTGCTGTATGGTTAAGTGTTTTATTTGCATCATAGCAGGTGTTTGTGTGACGACCCAGACTCTGGATACCGGGTAAACCCGATACCACTTGGATCTTGAGAGGCCTCCCAAGAGCGGGAATGCTCCGAAGGGATAGAAAGGAGTGTGAGAGTACATTGAACTTCCAGATAAAGTAGTAAGCAATTAAATTTCTATAATCAGGATTGCTAAAATAGCAAAAATAAAATTATATTTTCTATACCAATTAAAACTAAGAGAGTCAAGTCCAACAAAAGTACAGCACAACAAGAAAGAGAACGTACTCTCAAGTCGAGGGAAGCCCGACACTGGCAAACGCTGGCAATTAAGAACCACCGCACTGTGCCTCCAGACCACAAAAAGGAACAGCTACACCTGAAAAGTGAGGGGTGAGTCTCGTCTCACTGACTCAGAAGGGATCCCGCAGAACCCTACCACAAAACAACGCAGTAACAGCAGTGCTAACAACTAAAACAAAGCAGGAACAACAAAAGTAAAGAGGAAAGCCGTAGTGAACAGAACCACAGCAGCCGATCGAGCCTCGGCCCTCTAAACTACTCCTAATCGACAAAGACACGGATCCCTAGACACACAATCAGGAATCACTAAATTGATACAAGGAACACTGGCTACACAGCCAGGACACATCACGACACCTCAGTCAGCAGGCTCATCAATAGAGACAACAGCCCGACTCAATACCACACGGTCTAAAAGCACTAGCACATACATGGTCCCACTGTCGTGTACGCTACACTGACCTCGGGTAAAGCCAACCACAGACTACCCGGCAAGTCACGTCAACCATGATGAAAATCAGTCACAAGTCATGTGTCATGTGACAGAAGCACCTCCTCACTAAAAGAAAAGCCAGATGCGTCCACAGACGTCTTACACTGAGCCTTAAGCGTCTCCCACGTGCCTAGAACGGTGGTAACTGAGACACTCAACAAGAACCAAGTATCAAGTAACGAGTGACTAGTCATGGTCACGCCCATTGGCACTCGTCCAATGCCCCTAACCACGTGTGCACACACAAACTCAATGTCTTGAGCCAGGCCTCTAGCTGGTTTTCTCCTCCCATAGGACTCTCACGGCAAGACAAAGGGGCCCACGGTAACCAGCCTACGAACCGTCTCAACCGAGAACTCACCCCGCCACCACTCCCAGGTGGACCGATACACAGGAAAGTGTCGTCAGGCTATGACTAGTGGAGGCTCACTAGACACAGAGACTCAAAACATCGAAGTACGGATAGGGTAAGCACACACCTATCGCACGTACTACGAAACACAAGGCAGCGCATAGAACTACCACCAGACTCAGGATTGACAACTAGACCTGCTCACAACGATCCTTGAGTCACAAGACTCAGGTCAAGATCTTCGCGTATCACATCAACACGCCGTTAATCAGCCTCGTTCCTAACTCAAAATCACTGTAAAACACATTATGGAAGATGCCACAGAACAGCCGGATCCATAATAGCAATAATGATGATGAGTCCTCGGCCTCCAAGCCGCACAACGGACTCACAATTTCGCATAACACGAAACACGGAACATGAGGGATCATCAAAACTCTCGAATTGCAAGGACACATAAATCGAGGTATGACGATACCTCCAAGTGTCCAAAACCATGTCTCGATCCTCACACGATAGACGAGACACTCACGAGGTCACGTGTCAATCACTGGTCACAACCGGGTTGACCGAAAACCATAGTGATCCCCGAAACAACACGAAACACTGCTTGGTATAATGGCACTCCCAGACACCCTATCACACGGTCACATCCCTCATAGGGCATCCAAGACATCCATGGAACAATGTGCTAACCAAGGGGTCGATGTCACCATAACCGGAAACCAGACCGGTGAAGAAAACACACAGAAGGCAGTCGCGGTCGCGAGATAGCCGCGGTTACACCAGTTGCAGTTCTCAACAAGCCACGCTCACGAGTAAAAACCCAGACGCGGTTAAGGACTAGTCGCGTTTACCAGTCAATTCATAGCCGTGGTTCCAGGGAAATTGCTTCTGGTCTATGAACGGAAAATACCTAAAGAGAGAAGAAGAAGACAGAGTCGACGCTTCACGAGGCAGAGTCGACTCCAAGACAGACACGGTTACAAGATAGTCGCGGTAGTCTAGACTCAATTACGCATTGACCGTGAGAATCCTAGATGCGGTACGCCAAAGACCGTGTCTAGAAGAAGACAAAGCAAGTGGAGACGAAGAGAGGCAGATGCGGTTTCAAGCCAACCGCGGCCATCAGACGCGGTTGAATGCCAACCACGTTCTCCCACCGCCATACACGTCGAACTGACAAAGCCCGAAAAGTGGTCGCGGTTCAAGACCAACTGCTACCAAGGTCGAGAGTCGAACACGGCTTCTGCCCAACCGCATTCAGCCTCCGGCCCGAAATCCACAAGACCTCCCAAAACCCGGTCTTTCCACGCCCCAGTCGCTCCGAAATGATGGGGAAACATTCCTAGAGTCGATATCAACCTTCTACAAGCCGGAACGGATCAAACCAACCTCAAAACAGCAAGAAATGGGTGATTCCCACGAATCGACCCAAAACGAGTCACATGGACAAACGGGCTCATACCAGCCCCAAATCACAACCAAATGGAGTTAAACTGGCGGGAAATGAATCCCAACATGCCAGGGTTCATATTTTACCTTTTAATGTGAAAACCATCGCCTAGAACGGTGAACACGGCTCACACCCCCGAAACATGCTTTCACCCTTAAAGCTGGAAAACTCGCTCAAACTCACATCGTTCGGCTCCAAACCGCGAGGGAATGCAGGAAAAGAGTAGGGTATCCATCCCCCTACCTCCACCGAAGATCACGTGCGCCGAAATAGCCAAACCATGCTGAAAACCATCACACGAACAACCCACGCCTGCTTCAAATCCACGAACGGGATCGCGCCTACGTCACACTCCGATACTTGTGCCATCACGCCCCAGGTCAACTCCACGCCGTCACCACCTCGTCTAGCTCCGCCATGGTCGTACGTCCCAGGGGAGAGGAGAAGAGATGAGAGAGAATGGAGGGAGAGAAGTGAGAGACGTGAGAGAGGAGAGACGAGAGAGAAAGGGTTAAGAAGAAAAGAAAAATAGGAAATTAGCAATTTTTCTAAAACATGATTTTCTACACGAAATTCCATAAACTCAAAAAAAATAAAAAAAATAGTCTTCACGATCCTCGGAACGAGCACAACCCACCTGTAGCATTTCGGAGTCTCAAAACTCAACGGTTTACTCTCCACGGGGTTCTGCAAGTTATACAAGGGAAAAACCCGAGTGGATCGTAAAACACGTTTCAAGACCCACGAAAGCACTTCGAAAGCTTTCCGATTCTGATCCGAAGAAATCCAAGGTATTACAGCCTCCCCTCCTTTAGGAAATTTCATCCTCGAAATTTAGGGAGTCAACAAGGGAAAAGGGAAGAACAACCCCAAACGCTGGCAATGCTCTCTAAGCTCCAGCCAAACCTTAAACACAAAACACGATAACATAATCCTCGAAAAACACAATTTAGAGGGACACTGCTAGACCACAATCACAGGCACATGCTCTGGATCTCAAGGCACATCGATCCACAGAACGAGCATGGCACACAAGGGAACACAAGTCCGGCACCTTCGAAACATCATGGCATTATCGCTATCGTCTCACAGAGAAAGGAGACATGACCCATGCCATGAAATAGCCACCGACAACACCTCATACTCGGCAGACAACACAAGCATCAACTTTCATGAGAAAGACAAATATCTCAGTTGACTGCTCAAAGCATCAACTTCCGCGCCATGAATAATAACGAATCTAGCATGCAGAATGCCAATGACACTGCTGGACTAAAAATACAACCAAGTCTGTCCTCACTCAAACATTACATCTAATTCGAGTTACATGCCAACTCTACCACGGCAGAAGACTACAGCAAAACCAACCGACAAGATCTCAGTCCACGTAAAACCAAACTCTGACTCACAGGGAACTCCTCCCAAGCTAACCACAACCACAAACCAACACACACCCATAAACAACACCTGCAGAATCCCCAACTCCGTTCTCAACACAGAACCACAGAACACAACTACAAGCTGGGTCACATCCAAGCAAAATTACAGCTGACCACACGGCTAAAATGTACCAGCCGCTCACAGCTTACCAACAAGAACCCACAAACAAACCTCGGATAATAGATCTCAAGGACCACGATCCATCCTGAGAGCACAACTTCCGAGAAATGTAGAAGAAAAGGGTACTTGACCAGCATATACGTCGACAGATTTTCCCAATTCTCGAACCTGCCAATGCCAACAACCACAATGCCTCAAGCAACGGCACAGCAACCAACAGCATCTAGGCACACATAGCCAAGATGATCTCGCATCGAGGAAACAATCCTCTTGTCCGGTCAGAATCTTCCAACAAAAATGATCCTCGACTCATGGGTTATAAGCCTACACACTTCCGCTGCGCACTCAACGCAACACACACAGGGATCACAGATAACTCGGCATTCGCATCTCAGCACACCTCTCGACGCCATCATAATTCACAAAACTGCAATGCACCATGCCTCGAGTACCGATCCTGCTAACAGTCGATCACAAGTCGCCATAGTGCAAACCATCGTGCCAAGAGCCATAGCATAAGCCACAAAGGATGCCTATCTCAGCTTATCCTCAAGTCCCAAAAGAATTACTAAACCTTCACAGCACAACAGCAGCCAAACACGGCACGCCAAACACGGTGCACAACGGCCCCCAACTCACAAACTGGGTCCAAAGCCAGGCTACCGTCGAAACAAGAGCAAATCAAGTTCAGAACTAACATAGTCTACACATATGCAGACACGCAGGACAAGGCTTCACCGAGACAGCACTTCCAAAGCTTACCTCGAAAAGATGCCACAAGACAGGATGAGAAAGATCAAGCTCGACTACAATAGCTCACCAGGAAGAAAATCTTAGGTTCGCCCAAGCACTCTCTCAACCAAGGCATCCAAACGACCACCTCAACACAACCATAACACCTCAGGGGGTGACCAAACCTCAAGCTGAGATGGCCAAAACAACATTAATCTCCTTTGAGAACATGCACGGCCATCACACCAACGATATTGCCACCAGCAACCTGAACAAGCCACGGAAAAATCTCGAACACCACACCACAGATTCACACCTGCTGGCAAACTCTGCCCAGTGTAACACAATCGAGACTAACACCATGATGAAAGAAGAACGCTCCATCAGATCTGACAAGAGCAAAACAACATCGCACAGTGTAAACACAGCGCACACAAGCTCTCACGCGAGAAGCAAAGCAGTAAAGAATCACAAAACCTATGCCAGCTGCAGACTGTACTGGACCTTTGAGCACTGCAATTCCTTGAATTCCCATGTACTTTCACAAACACACGCTCTGATACCAACTGTGACGACCCAGACTCCGGATACTGGGTAAACCCGATACCACTTGGATCTTGAGAGGCCTCGCAAGAGCGGGAATGCTCCGAAGGGATAGAAAAGAGTGTGAGAGTACATTAAACTTTCAGATAAAGCAGTAAGCAATTAAATTTTTATGATAATGATTGCTAAAATAGCAAAAATAAAATTATAGTTTCTATAACAATTAAAACTAAAAGAGTCGAGTCCAACAAAAGTACATCACAATAAGAAAGAGAACGTACTCTCAAGTCGGGGGAAGCCCGACACTGGCAAACGATGGCAATTAAGAACCATCGCACTGTGCCTCCAGAACACGAAAAGGAACAGCTACACCCGAAAAGTGAGGGGTGAGTCTCGTCTCACTGACTCAATAGAGATCCCACAGAACCCTATCACGAAACAACACAGTAACAGCAGTGCTAACAACTAAAGCAAAGTAGGAACAACAGGAGCAGGAACAACAAAATAAAGAGGAAAGTCATACTGAACAGAACCACGGCAGCCGATCGAGCCTCGGCCCTCTAAACTACTCCTAATCGACAAAGACACGGATCCCTAGACACACAGTCAGGAATCACTAAATTGATACAAGGAACACTGGCTACACAGCCAGGACACATCACGACACCTCAGTCGTGCAGGCTCATCTATAGAGACAACAGCCCGACTCAAGACCACACGGTCTAAAAGCACTAGCACATACACGATCCCACTATCGTGTACACTACACTGACCTTGGGTAAAGCCAACCACAGACTACCCGGCAAGTCACGTCAACCATGATGAAAAATAGTCACGAAAGCCACAAGTCATGTGTCATGTGACAGAAGTACCTCCTCACTATAAGAAAATCCAGATGCGTCCACTGACGTGTTACACTGCATCTCAAGCATCTCCCACTTGCCTGGAATGGCGGTAACTAAGACACTCAACAAGAACCAAGTACCAAGTAATGAGTGACTAGTCAGGGTCACGCCCGTCGGCGCTCGTCCAACGCCCCTGACCACGTGTGCACACACAAGCTCAATGTCTTGAGCCAGACCTCTAGTTAGTTTTTCCCTCCCGTAGGACTCTCGCGGCAAGACAAAAGGGCCCATGGTAACTAGCCTACAAACTGATTCAACCGGGAACTCACCCCGCCGCCACTCCCAGGTGGGCCGACACACAGGAAAGTGTCGTCAGGTTACGACTAGTGGAGGCTCACTAGACACAGAGACTAAAATAGCGAAGTACGGACAGGGTAAGCACACACCTGTCGCACGTACTACGAAACACAAGACAGCGCACAGAACTTCTGCCAGACTCAGGACTGACAACTGGACCTCCTCACAACGATCCTTGTATCACAAGACTCAGGTCAAGATCGTCATGCATCATGGCAACACGCCGTTAATCAACCTAGTCCCTAAGTCAAAATCAGGGTAAAACACATTATGGAAGACGGCATAGAATAGCCGGATCCAAAATAGCAATAATGATGATGAGTCCTCGGCCTCCAAGCCGCACAACGGACTCACAATTTCACATAACACGAAACACGGAACATGAGGGATCACCAAAACCCTCGAATCACATGGAAACACAAACTGAGGTACGACGATACGTCCAAGAGTCCAAAACCATGTCTCGATCCTCACAGGATAGACGAGACACTCACGAGGTCACGTGTCAATCACTGGTCACAACCGGGTTGACCGAAAACCATAGTGACCCCCGAAACAACACGAAACACTGCTCGGTATAATGGCACTCCCAGACACCCTATCATATGGTCACAGCCCGCATTGGGCATCCAAGACACCCATGGAACAATGGGCTAACCAAGGGGTCGATGCCACCGAAGAAAACACCCAGAAGGTAGTCACGGTCATGAGATAGCCGCGGTTACACTAGCCGTGGTTCTCAACAATACGTGCTCATGAGTAAAAACCCAGACGCGGTTACGGACTAGCCGTGTTTACCAGTCAATTCATAGCCGCAGTTCCAGGCAAACCGCTTCTGGCCTATGAACGGAAAACACCTAAAGAGAGAAGAAGAAGACAGAGTCAACGCTTCATGAGGCGGAGTCGACTCCAAGACAGACGCGGTTCCAAGATAGCCACAGTAGTCCAGACGCGGTTACGCGTTGACCGCGAATATCCCAGACGCGGTACGCCAAAGACTGTGTCTAGAAGAAGATAAAGTAGGTGTAGATGAAGACAGGCAGACGCGATTTCAAGCCAACCGCGGCCATCAGACGTGGTTGAATGCCAATTATGTTCTCCCACCGCCATACACGTCGAACCAACAAAGCCCGAAAAGTGGTCACGGTTCAAGACCAACCACTACCAAGGTCGAGAGTCGAACGCGGTTTCTGCTGAATCGCGTTAAGCCTCCGGCTCGAAATCTGCAAGACCTCCCCAAACCCGATCTTTCCATGCCCCAATCGCTCCTAAATGATGGGGAAACATTCCTAGAGTCGATATTAACCTTCCACAAGCCCGAAGGGATCAAACCAACCTCAAAATGGCAAGAAATGGACGATTCCCATAAATTGACCCAAAACGAGTCACATGGACAAACGGGCTCATACCGGCCCCAAATCATAACCAAATGGAGTTAAACTGGCAGGAAATGAATCCCAACATGCCAGGGTTCATATTTGACCATTTAATGTGAAAACCATTGCCAGGAACAGCTCACACGGCTCACACCCCCGAAACATGCTTTCACCCTTTAAGCTGGAAAACCTGCTCAAACTCACACCGTTCGGCTCCAAACTGCGAGGGAATGTAGGAAAAGAGTAGGGTATCCATCCCCCTACCTCCACAGAAGATCTCGCGCGCCGAAATGGCCAAACCATGCCAAAAACCATCACACGAACAACCCACGTCGGCTTCGAATCCACGAACGGGATCACGCCTACGCCACGCTATGATACTCGCGCCATCACACCCCAGGTCAACTCTACGCCATCACCACCTCGTCCAACTCCGCCACGGTCATACGCCCCGGGGGAGAGGAGAAGAGAGGAGAGAGAATGGACGGAGAGAAGTGAGAGATGTGAGAGAGGAGAGAGGAGAGAGAAAGGGTTAAGAAGAAAAGAAAAATAGTAAATTAGCAATTTTTCTAAAATCTGATTTTCTGCATAAAATTTTGTAAACTCGGAAAAATACTAAAAAAATAGTCTTCGCGATCCTCGGAATGAGCACAACGCACCTGTAGCGTCTCGGAGTCTCAAAACTCAACGGTTCACTCTCCACGGGATTCCGCAAGTTATACAAGGGAAAAACCCGAGTGGATCGTAAAACATGTTTCAGAACCCACGAAAGCGCTCCGAAAGCTCTCTGATTCCGATCCGAAGAAATCCAGGGTATTACAGCCTCCCCTCCTTTACGAAATTTCATCCTCGAAATTTAAGGATAATCCAAATATTTGTTGGGCCCACAGAATCAGGCGGTTGATTGTGGGTGAATTATTCCCTCTAGAAAGGACTCCCAGGGACGTGGGAATCCTCGTACGCCCGATCTCCAATGATTGGATCTTGGCCCATTTTCCAAGATGGGACCCACTATCGGTACGCCATAATGAGCTTCAGTGTGCGTCGACGTATGGACTGATGTGTGTCGACGCATCTGCTATTTCTTCTATGTAATGGGCGACCCGTGCGTGTTACGTCAACCTTGAGCCTTTTGCTGCGTCGACGCAACCCATGCTTATGTGCCATCATCTACACGGCGTCGACGCAGTGCCTAACATGCGCCAACTCATGGACTCCAAACAGAATCTCATGTTTGCTATTTTGATCTACTGCGTCAACTTGGTGGTTGTCATGGGTCGACGCTGACACTCCAAATAGAACCTTGGATTTGTTTCCTCTGTTCTACTGTGTTGATGCTCCAAGTGTGGTGCGTCAATTCTCCCTCTGTTTTCTGTGTCTTGGCGTGTGCTATTGCTGCTCTTGCTTCTTGTGTTAATTTCAACTTCCACATCGACTCATGGAGGTTTCTGCATCGACGCAAGTTGCTTCCTGTTCTTGTAGCAACTTTGTCATGTTGTACCTGTCTCATCCCACCAGCATAATTGTATTTTAAACTTTTGGGATACACTATTCATCATACAAATATTAATGATTCATAGTGTGACATCATCAAAACCAGGGACTCAACATGCCAGTCATGAGGTGACTGTTTATTCGGACTCCAAAGACCGAGGTGGCCTGGAACCGCTAGTGCGTGCCGTCTGACTAGTCAGACGATAGTGAGTAGCGGGTCGGGTCCAAAACCCGTCGTGCCATAAAGGTCACGACGTTAATTACATCTCCCTGTGGAGGAGAAAACTCTTGATTAGTTGCCAAGAAGAAGGGCCCTATAGCCTGAATTTCAATTTATTAAAAGAAAAGAAATATCCAAAAATTAAATGCAGCGAGACACCCCTAGTCGATGACGGGGATGCTCAGACCGATTGACTTATTCATTATTATTATTATTATTATTATTATTATTATTATTATTATTTATTCGGAGATCGTTTCGGATTGAAAGCATGACGAAGTCATGAATAATCCTTCGAAGAAATGTTTGCCGGAGAGATGGCATAATTTAATGTTTGGTGGCTAGAAAGCGAGACAGAGCTCCGGAAGGTTTTCGGCCTCGGGCAAGGTCAGATTTCGGCCATGGCAGGACGATCCCGGGGGTCCGAATTCGGCCTGCAATAGGCATTGTTTATATCCCCTTTATTCGTGTTGCCACTTGAGCGATGAAGAATGAGAATTTTGACAGCATTCCCCCCTGTCCCGAAGTATATCGGGGGGGACATAGTGGGTGCTCATCTATAAAAGTATGGGATGACCCCTTTGTCGTCTAGGTGTGCACGGAGCGGCAGCACCCGGACCCATATCGGGTGTAGCATCCCCGAGGACTAGCCTACCAGGAGGTTCAAGTTACTCGAGGGACATTTCGATCAGGTCTACGCAAATCTTTTGACTCATCATTGACACCGTCGCATACGCCAACAAGTTCAAAGGTGAATCGGCGTGGCCCCGAGTCGTCGAGTCTGAGACCAAAAGCGTCGTAGAAAAGTTATTCGGACATTGATTTGGACTGATTTATGCTGACGATGCAACAACATCACGACGAATCCCCTAGACACATGTTCGCCTATGATCCGTCGTAATTTAATATTAGGAAAGGGGATGAAACCTAGCAAGAGTGGGTCCGACCCGAAGGGTTATCAGCCCCGAAGTGAGATTAGGTCAAGGCCATAGTAGGAAAAACCTATGGGCCAAAACCGTGCTCATGATAGGCCATGTTTGTATTCATCTTATTCATGATTCAATGGACCCGATCGGGCTAAACAGTCGCTAAGGGGCTGACCCGGGAGTTCCGATCGGGGCAGTACAACATAGAGCGAAGCCTAGTGGTCGAGAGTCGTGTGCGCGGTGAAAAGAGCTCATTCCGAGACGTAGAATCGCAACGGCGGTGAAATTAACGGAATTAGCCCTTAATGGGCCTAAAATGAATAGTTAAAGGTTACTATTCATTAATGCTCACTTTTTCGCCGATATCCGACTATCCGGCAGTCTGGAGGATCTTCCTTTTGGACAGGGCGTAGGGGATCACTGTCTCTACCCTATGAGACAAACAGGACGGCGATGCGAAACCAAACGAGCACTTGGTGGAGTAAATATTGTAAAGGATGATAAAAAAAACTCAAAACACATAAATAAATAAGGGTTAAATGCACAGAAGGAACAGTGTAGTGCCGATTCAAATGTGTTCTGCGTGTGTTTATATATATATATATATATATATATATATATAAGGGAGAACTGGGAGGGGGAGTCGGATCATGGATGGCACCACATTGGGTGCCATGATCCGATGCCCCATGTCGGATCAGGTGTCGGGTCCCTTTTTTCCCTTCTTTTTAATTGAAGGGATGGTGGGTGCCGGATCATGCCACCCCATAGGTGTCGTGATCCGGCGCACACCCGCATCGGGTCTAATTTTTTTTATTTGTTTTTATACATGGGGGATTCAGTCAATTGAGAGGAAAATTGATGTGACACCACTTGGGGGTGTTAGCCACTAGACCGATGCACCTTGGACCTAGACTTACAAGCAATCAACCTTGAGCGGCGGACTCACTCTAGCGGACCGACTCGCGTAGCGATCACGGTTGCTCATAGGCAAACCGGCGATGGTGGGAAGGGTCCGAGGTTGGACCTTGAGATTCCAAGAGGTTGACTAGCTTAGGATGGACCCCTAAGGGCCCGGGATGCCCAATTTCACGGGCGGCCAGCACGCCAAGGGCGTGGGTTGTAGGGTCTCTCTCACAACTCGCTCCGCGGTGGTCGTGCAATTTGATGAAAATTTGGGACCGGGCACTCTCTCACCACCGACGGCACTAAGATGCAATACTAATTAAGTAAAGGAAACCAGCAAAGAGAAGTGTTCAGTAGCTCACCTGGTCGGCGTGAAGACGCCGACCCCGACCGAAGACGTGGGCGAGCAGGGAAGCATGGGCTACCCGCACGCCGCGCCGTTGACGCTTCAGCCGCTGACCTGCTAGTACAAGCACTACGCCCTCGCAGAGGGGTTGGACTAAGGGTGGGGAACTATATTACAATCAAAATGTACCTCCACGCAGGGAGGGGCGGTCAGCCGGCCACGCGGGGTGGGGGAAAAACTAAGCTAGAAACCGAATTACCGAGCTCCCCGGTTCTGCCAGCTTCAGGAATAGCTGGATAGGCAGTCACTGTCGGTGCTGCCACGGGATCTCCCGGACTCCTTTATTGACGAACCCAGCGCCAAAATCTCCTAGGTTGGCCCAGGAGGACGTCAGAATTTTGGAGGAATTTCCTGACGACGATGATGGTCGGGGCAGGGTCGAGATCAGGATGGCATCACTCTGGAACAGATAGTCCATGGGTCGCTGCTGTCGGAGGGGAAAGCTGTCATGAACGCTCCCGAGCTCCAAAGAGATGAAACCAGAGCCGTTGTGTTCGTGGTCGAGTCCTCTTCGAACGGAGACCCACGGGAGTGCCGGCGAACGTTGGAGCGGATAGCAGGACCACGAACAGTAGTCGGGTATCAGATCAGTCCCTAAGGAAATTGATCAAGCGCACCCTAGGGAGAAAATTTGGAACTTACAGTTCTGGGATCCAAACGGGGCCAGCTTCTTAATGATGGGAGAGGGCTTGTAGGGGACGTCTTCAGCCAAGTGGCGCCTCAAGAAGCCACGGTTCTGGTCGTGGAAGCCTCTGTAAGTCGTTGTTGGTCATCTGACTGGGAGGAAATGCGTAGTCTGGGGAGATCGGCTCCTCTGGGCAGCCTCGAAGTCTGTTGATGGCGAGACCACCTCCGTTGGAAAGCTGACTAAACGTCAATTTTGACGGTATATGGTACGCCACTTGAAGCGTCGTGGTGACGACGTGGCTGTCTCTGTAAACTGCTGGTACCTCTGCTACCTACGAACTAGAGCAGTGCCTTGTTGGGAGTGGGGGTAAGAGAGGGGAGAATGGGAAAGGGAGGTTGGTGGCAAGGGGGGTGCGACCTAGATGGTAAGGGGGTGATGGGGAAGAGAGAGAAATAGCCAGCAAGGGAAGGGAAATTCAAATTTGGCCTAGGGTTTGAGCCCCTTCAGCCTTGGGGAGATGGAGAGGTGCTTGGGGAAGGGAAATGGATAGTTGAGGGTTGGATGGTGGAGCAAGGATTAATGGAGGTTCTCTTGGGGCTGGGGTGGAGTAAAGAGGGGGCTGTGGGGACTTGAACTAGACTTAATAGAGGAGTGAAGAGAGAGAAAGTAGGTGGGAGATGAAGAGAGCGATATATATATCAAGGGAGGGAGGGGACATAAAATTCCAATAGAATTTTAAATTTCATTGATCATCAAAGGTTACAAATGAGAGAGGGGAGGGGCTATTTATAGACTCCAGATTTTTCATATGACCATACTGACCTTGAACAATTGACATAATGACCAGACATACCAGGGAGGGGCGCCCCTGGGCCTAGCCCATTGAATTGGGCCCAATAGCAAACCTAATCAACCATATGACAGAGAACTTAGGTAAATGACTCACTAACCTAGGTATCGAACTCAAATAAAGGGAAAATTACACAGTTTATGACTCAAATAAAATATAAAAATTACATGACTAGACTCAGAAAAATATGACAAACACAATGATGCATGCTGACGAATAATCCGAGCCTATTAAATGTGGAGGGGCAAGGGATGCCCCCATCAAAAACTCAGTCGACTGACCCCATTCTCAGTCGACTGAGTTCACTCTCAGTCGACTGACATATTCTCTCTCTCTCTCTCTCTCTTTTTTGATACATTGGGGATTCAGTCGACTGAGAGGAAAACTCAGTCAACTGACCCCATTCTCAGTCGACTGAGTTCACTCTCAGTCGACTGACCTCTTCTCCTTTATTTAAGAAAAGGTGGGGGTGTGCCGTATCATGGCACCCCATGAGGTGCAATGATCCGGCGCACCCCACGCTAGGTCGGCGTCACTTTTTTTTTAATATGTTCATCTTCTTTTTTTTCTCTCTCCTCTCTTTTCTTTTCTTGTGTTTCGCTCTTATCTTGATCACACGAATTTTTGTTGTTTCGATCTCTTATATATATATATATATTATATCTTATTTTATTTTTATTTTATTTTTTTATTTATCCTTTATATATATATGTTTTTTTGTTTGTGTGTTTCTTGTTGTAAGTTGTTTTGTCATTTCATCATTTTTTAAAAATCTATTATTACTATTATTAATTTCTTTTGTTAGTTTCTTTTATTTATCGGCTTAAGGTCTCGGTGAAATTTCAGCAGCACCTCCCCTAGACCTGGGTATTTTGGGTGGTAGAAAGCTGGTGCCCATCCACGGGGAGTCCGGGACGGTCCCCTAAACAGCTGAATGTGCGCAAGTGGCGACATCCGGAGTCATCTCGACGACGTATCCCCGAGGGCTAGCCTACTAGGGGATCGAAGTTGCCTGGATGCTCTGACGGAGCTAAATGAGCATCAGATTAAGAAAACCGGTGTTAATTCTTCTTGGGCTTAAAGTGAATAGTTTAAAGTTACTATTCACAAATGCCCGCTTTTTCGCCAATATCTGGTCATCCGGCGGCCAGAATGGCTCCTCATGATAGGGTGTCGGAGACCATCGGCTTTAGCCCTGGGACAGATGGGTCGATGGTGTTAGTGTTGGTGTGCTACAGGCCAATTTCGGGTCGGGTCGACCCAATAGTTGTACGATCTTGTTCATTATTAATAAAGTGGTATTTGAGCGTAAATATGCGATTGTGAGTCACTTTACGTTGTCCCTAGGATATGTGGTTGTAAAGTCAGCTCGAGATGGGATCTCGAACATGAGACTGACTTTACATGTACACATACCTTAAATTCTTCCTAGTTCGAGGGTAATCACTCGGGGACTTTGATTACCTATTAAACCAGTACACATGATGTGTCAGTGACCAGTCTCATGGTCATTGGTGCAGGGCACCAACACATATGTGTAGGTGTATGTCCTTGGAGGATGTACACTGAACTGATCCGCTATTGGATCTTCAGATGGTTGATTATACCTAATGTCAACTGAAGATCCAACGGTCTCAGTAGCATCATTGGTCCTTTGACCTGAGACATTGATCGGATCTTACACGATGACTGGAATGGTTTAATTACTTGGCTAAGTGACTTTAACCATAAGTCATGAGTTGCCGAGTCATTAACCACTCCAGGATACGTGTGAAGATCATCAATGGTCAAGAGGGGATCGCTCACTGTCGGGTATATATCAGACAGTTAATGGGTCATGACATTGACGCTCCATTAAATCCCTGGCCAGGGTCGTGTGAGTTCGTTTAGAATGGACGTCTTACACTATAAGGAGGTCATAGTCAAATGGCACGATCATGGGGTTTGACAGAAACAATACCCTCGATCCTACCAGACTCATAGAAGGAGCGAGGGATTATATCGATGCGGTAACTGTGGACTTACAGGTACCAGACAGGCTGGTTTAAACCCGGCGTCCTCTAGGATCACGCGGATTTGCTTGACCCAACGTGATCGAAGGTTCGGAATAAATTAAACTATTATTCGGCTCTAGTAGAAGTGAAGAATACGTTTAATTTACTTCTAATTGGGAATTAGAAGTTAATGGGTCTTAAACTAGAGTGACTATGGGCCTAGAGGATCACACACAATGGATTCTTGGGTGACGGATTATTATTATACAAATGTATGTATTATTTCTTTTTTTTTGTTCCTTTTGGAAAGGAGTGTAAATGGGGCTTAATACATATGTATAATATAAGATAGGATATATATACAGTTTTGGTCTTTTGGAGCCCTTTTCAAAAAGGACCAAACTCTATATATATAGCACCTACGTGAGCTCATTCGAACATCTCTTGGCTTAACCAAGCATTAAGGGTTAAGAGAGGACGATTAGCTCCTCCTCCCTTTCCTCCCTCTTGGTCTCTCTCTCCAGAAGGTGAAAGGGTTGGGGAAGGTCCGTGCCGGGGGGTACCGTCGCTGCGCAAGGGTCCGTGTGGATCTGCTCTAGAGGCCGTGCAGCTGTGCTGCTCTGTATTCTGCATCGGGCATAACGGACAGCTTCGTTCCGCGCAAGGTATAAATACTCAACCCGTAATTAGGGGGTTGGGGCAATTGAAACAACGATTAGAGCACAGATCTAGGATTCCATAGCACTGGGATCGGGCAAAATGAATTTTTGTTATCCGCTGCGTTGCCCGTAGGTGCTGTGCGAAACCTTACATTGGTATCAGAGCCAGGTTGGCGCTCTAATCGGTGTTTTAGCGTCGTATAGAACCATGTTTTAGGGACAATTAAAATCTTCAATTGTTATTGATAGAAGGGGATGCTGGGCATCTCCGTTCTTCCAGGATGCTAGGCATCGCTGGAGTAAATTTTTAAAAAAAAAATTTACAGGCCCGATTTGGCCCCACTGCGCCCGCCGCGTAGGCGGCGCCCGCTGGTCAGCGCCCGCGGGCGCTGACCCGCGGAGGCGGGCGCCTCGGGCGGCACCCGCAACGCGTATGCGGGCGCGCGGGTCAACGCCCGGGCGCGCAGGCGCAGCCCGCGCCCGTAGGCGCAGCCCGCGCGCGGGGCGGGCTCGAATGGGATTTTTTTTAATATAAAAAAATTTACTTTTTTTGTTTTTAATTTATTGTGCTCAGATATATAAATATATATATATGATATATATATATATGAAAATGCATAGTAAATTAAATAGAACTTTATCTTGTAGGTTAATTGTGTTATCTCAAAAGTAAATGACAAATGTTAAATTTTATTTAACCGATTTGAATTTACCGAGATGAGATAATTACTATTTACCTTGAGATAAAATGGTATAATTGAAGTTACTTCAGTAAAATTTAAGTTTTTGAATTTTTAATTATTAGATAATTAGAAAATTCAAATTTTAAATTTTATTGAAGATAAATATAGAAAATTCAAATATTTGTATTTTAATTATTAGATACTTGTTAAATTCAAATTTTGAATTTTAAAAAATTACTAATTGAGGATAATTGCATTGTTTTAAATTTATTTTAAAACAAAATTATTGGATAATTAGTTTGAATTTAAATTTAAATTTAAATTATTGACATGTTTAAATTTTAATTTTAAATTTGATTATTGGATAATTAAATTGAAATTTAATTAATTATCTCAATTACATGCCCCGGTAGAAAATGATGGTTCTTTACGTGCTCTACTTTATTTACCTTGTATTGGCCTGCTTGTCTGTTTAATTTATTTAATCATGCTTCGATTTTTAAAATTAAACAAAGCTAGCCTATTTTTGTTTGCACGTCCCATTTTAAATCTAAAAGTAAGGATTATTTTCAGAAAATAACCCTTGATTGATTTTGATTGAATGGGTTGGCAAGTGATCATGGACTTGGATTAATGTAATTAATTGGGGTCTGCGAACCTCCTTTCTCTCTCTGTTAAAATTCTAATGTACTTCTATCTTCCTCCATTGTTGTATTCGCCCTAAGGGCTGCTGGAATTTGAGTCACATGTAATTTAATTTTTTCGACCTGCGTGCCGTGTAAAAGTTGTAATTAATGCGGCGTCAGAGTTTGAAAGCGCGGAGCACACCCGACGAGGACGATCTAGCTGCTTCGGAAGCGGGCCGGATGTCTTAGTTACATTAGGATTAAAGTCCATGATCACTTGCGTTTAATTTTACATTGGATGCATTTACTTTGTGCAAACTACTAGGTACGGTAAATATATTGGATATATTTATATTACCACCTAGGGTGAGATCAAGATAAAATTAAATTCCCTCGCGATTAAATTTTAGATCTGGTAAGCGTGGCTCTAGGAGTCATCGTGGCCCTCCATCATTATGGAGTGAATGAACGTCTTCATTTCATGGATTTGTTGTGCTTTCCACAAGGTCCATGAGTTTGGGGGCGGGATTAAACTCCAAGGCTCGGCCTCAATGGGGTGAGGAATTGAACTCGATCTTGTTGTGCTTTCCACAAGGGTCGGGTCATGAACTCATTGCTATGTTGTAATGATGGTTAGATCTAACCGAGAATATCCTTTGTTGTGCTTTCCACAAGGGGATGATTTCTCGGGGGCCGAATATCAGATATTGCATTAGATGCAAGTGCTTGTTGACTGCCCTTGAGATGGTGTATGGCTTGTTGTACTTTCCACAAGGTCGTACATCAGTCTCGTTGGGATTCTGACCCACTAGGTTGATCTCGCTGATCTCTCGTTCTATATACTGAGGGTTATATAGTTCGATCGAAAAATAGTGAAACTAACTAAGATAGAAAACCACATCTAAGTTAGAATATGAACACATGCTAAGTTGTCTTTTATTTCTTATCCAGATTACAATGTCATCGTCCAACCCCCTCCGCGGCATCTTGGATGTAAATAGATTAACTGGACCGAACTACTCGGATTGGCTGCGTAATCTACGCATAGTCCTTACCGCCGAAAAGATAGCATACGTGTTGGACACGGTTCATTCTGAGCCAGCTCCTGATGCCGACGAGGGCGAGTTACTGGCTTATGCCAAATGGTCTGAGGACTCCTCCCTTGCCCAATGTTACATGTTGGCCTCTATGGCTCCCGAGCTGTAGAGGCAATTTGAAAAGACTGATTGTAGAAGCATACTTCTCAATCTACGCCAGCTCTTCGGGGAGCAGGGTAGGATTGAGAGATATGATATCTCAAAAAGGCTTTTCAGGACACGGATGTCTGAGGGTTCATCAGTACAGGCCCATGTACTGAAAATGATGGAGTGGATTGAAAGACTCAATGCATTGGGGTTCAAGTTGGATCTTGAACTATGCATTGATCTTATACTCCAGTCATTGCCTGATTCCTTTTCTTCCTTCATCATGAACTTTAACATGAACAGGATTGAAGCAACTCTCCCAGAGCTGCTCAACATGTTAAAGAGTGCTGAAGGAACCATGCAGAAAGATAAATCATCTTCGTCTGTAATGATTGTTGGCCGGGCCAACAAGAAAAGGAAGGCCACCCAAATATCCACCACAAGTAACAAAGGGAAGGGAAAGAAAAAGGCCATGGGTAAGCAACTCGCCAAGGTTGACAAATGGAAGGGCAAGAAGAATGAAAAAGAAGACAAGTGTTTTCGATGCGGGGAAACAGGGCATTGGAAAAGGAATTGCAAGGTAATTCTAAATGAAGGTATTTTTATCATAGACCTTAATTTGTCATATATGGAATCCATATCATGGGTATTGGATACTGGATGTGCATCTCATATCTGCAACTCTGTGCAGGTGCTGGTAAATAGAAGGCGACTGGGCAAAAAGGAGATTGAATTGAGGATGGACAATGGAGCTTTAGTTTCTGCTAAAGCTGTTGGGACTGCACGCCTCAGTTTACCTTCAGGAGTCATTCTGGAGCTGAATGACTGTTATTATGTTCCTAATATTATTAAGAACATTATTTCAATCTCTGGTTTGTATAACGTTGGATATACATTGGCTTTTAATAGCACTGGGTGCTCTATAATGAATAATGGTTTGAATATAGCCTATGGTTCATTAGTCAATGGTCTTTATGTATTGGATACATGTTCTAATGTTATGCAAGTTTCCAATGTTGATGAAGTGAATTCTGCATATCTATGGCATTGCAGACTTGGCCATGTAGGTGAGAAAAGAGTCTCTCACTTACACTCAAATGGGTATTTAAATTCGTTCGAATACAAGCCATTTGATACCTGTGAGTCGTGTCTCATGGGGAAAATGACCAAGGCTCCCTTTAGTGGACATGGTGAGAGGGCTGTTGACCTTCTCGAGCTCATACACTCGGATGTGTGTGGACCCATGTCCATGGAGGTGAAAGGGGGTCATCTCTATTTCATTTCTTTTATTGATGACTTCTCAAGATATGGCTATGTGTATTTAATGAAAGATAAATCACAAGCCTTTGAGAAGTTTAAGGAATACAAGAATGAAGTAGAGAAATAGACTGGCAAGAGTATTAAGGCTCTTCGATCGGATCGAGGAGGTGAATACCTTAGCCATGAATTCACTTCTTATCTTAAAGACCATGGAATTAGTTTCTTAGTGGACTCCACCGTATACACCACAGCATAATGGTGTATCCGAAAGGAGAAACAGAACCTTGTTAGGCATGGTCCGATCCATGATGTCTATGTCAGGACTACCCTTGTCTCTCTGGGGCTATGCATTAGAGACTGCAGCTTATTTATTGAATAGGATCTCAAGTAAATCAGTTCCTTCTATATCATATGAGATATGGAAGGGCAGGAAACCAAATTTTAATCACATTAAAATTTGGGGGTGTCCTGCTCATGTAAAGAAGAACGACAGTGATAAGCTTGAGTGGAGAACCGATAAGTGTAGGTTTGTGGGATATCCAAAGGAGACGTTTGGATATTATTTCTATCACCCTTCTAAGCAAAGGGTCTTAGTGGCCTAAGAGAGCTGTATTTCTGGAAAGAGAATATCTACTCCAAAAAAATAGTGGGAGCCAGATAGAATTGGACGAGGTCCAAGAACCACAACCCATAGACACAAACTCATTAGATGAGACTGTATCGGTTGATCCTATTCAGAGTGAAACACTGACACTACGGAGATCTGGTAGACTACCGAGAGAACCTGAGAGATATATTGGACATGTCTCAGAGGGGTCCTCTAAGGTATGTATCGATGAGGATGATGATCCTCAGTCATACCAGGAGGCGATCTATAGTGTAGACTCCGAGAAATGGCAAGAGGCAATGGATTCAGAGATCCAGTCCATGTACACCAACAAAGTTTGGAACTTAGTTGATGTACCCGAAGGGAAGGTCCCTATCGGCTGCAAATGGATTTTCAAAAGAAAAATCGGTGCAGATGGACAGGTTGACACATACAAGGCTAGACTAGTGGCGAAAGGATATCGTCAAAGGTAAGGCATTGACTATGACGAGACTTTTTCGCCGGTAGCCATGGTTAAGTCAATCAGAATCCTCCTTGCCATTGCTGCATACCTGGATTATGAGATCTAGCAAATGGATGTGAAGACAGCTTTTCTTAATGAAAATCTATCGGAAGAGGTGTACATGGTACAGCCTGAAGGATTCACCTCCAAGCTACATCCTAATAAGGTATGTAAACTTTAAAGGTCCATTTATGGATTAAAGCAGGCATCTAGAAGCTGGAACTTAAGATTTGACGATGCTGTCAAATCTTTCAACTTCATTCGGAATGAAGATGAACCCTGTGTTTACAAGAAGGTCAGTGGGAGCTCTGTGACCTTCTTGGTCCTTTATGTTGATGACATCCTACTCATTGGGAATGATGTAGGGATGTTGACATCAACTAAGTCTTGGTTATCCAAGACCTTCTCCATGAAGGATTTGGGAGAAGCATCTTATGTGCTGGGCATAAGGATCTATCGAGATAGATCTAAAAGGATGCTAGGATTATCCCAATCCATGTACATAGATACTATCCTCAAAAGGTTTAGGATGGAAAATTTCAAGAGAGGTCTTATTCCCATGAGACATGGAGTTTGCCTATCCAAGGGGATGAGTCCTAAAACTTCTGAGGAAGTGGCACACATGAATAAGGTACCCTATGCTTCGGCAATAGGGTCAATCATGTATGCAATGCTATGTACACGGCCTGATGTTGCCAATGCTTTAAGCATTGTCAGTAGATATCAGGCAAATCCAGGCAAAGAGCACTGGAAGGTAGTAAAGGGCATCCTTAAGTACTTGCGAAGGGCTAAGGATCTTTTTCTGCTTTATGGAGGAGAGGACCTACAGCTTAGAGCTTACACAGACTCTAGTTTCCAGTCAGATCCAGATGACTGTAAATCCATGTCTGGGTTTGTATTCATGTTGAATGGAGGGGCAGTCAGTTGGAGAAGCTCCAAGCAAGATACGACTGCAGACTCGATGACTGAGGCAGAATATATTGCTGCAGCTGAAGCTGCTAAGGAAGCCGTCTGGATGAAGAAGTTCATCTTGGAACTTGGCATAGTTCCCAAGATATCAGCTCCCATCCCATTATTTTGTGATAATAATGGGGCCATCGCCCAGGCGAAGGAACCGAGATCTCACCAAAGGTCGAAGCATATTCTCAGACGCTTCCACCTTATTCGGGAGATTGTTGATCGTGGAGATGTGGCGGTAGAGCGTGTACCGTCAGAAGACAACATAGCAGATCCACTGACTAAGCCTTTGACACAGACTATATTTGAGCGTCATCGGGATAAGATGGGCCTCAAAGTTGTGGGTAATTAGCTGTAATTCAAGTGGGAGATTGTTAGTGTTGGTGTGCTACAGGCCAATTTCGGGTCGGGTAGGCCCAATAGTTGTACGATCTTGTTCATTATTAATAAAGTGATATTTGAGCGTAAATATGTGATTGTGTGTCACTTTACATTGTCCCTAGGATATGTGGTTGTAAAGTCAGCTCGAGATGGGATCTCGAACATGAGACTGACTTTACATGTACACATACCTTAAATTGTTCCTGGTTGGAGGGTAATCACTCGGAGACTTTGATTAGCTATTAAACCAGTACACATGATGTGTCAGTGACCAGTGTCATGGTCATTGGTGCGGGACACCAACACATATGTGTAGGTGTATGTCCTTGGAGGATGTACACTGAACTGATCCGCTATTGGAGCTTCAGATGGTTGATTATACCTAATGTCAACTGAAGATCCAACGGTCTCAGTAGCATCATTGGTCCTTTGACCTGAGACATTGATAGGAATGGTTTAAGATCCTTACACGAGGACTGGAATGGTTTAATTACTTGGCTAAGTGACTTTAACCATAAGTCATGAGTTGCCGAGTCATTAACCACTCTAGGATACGTGTGAAGATCATCAATGGTCAAGAGGGGATCGCTCACTGTCGGGTATATATCAGACAGTTAATGGGTCATGACATTGACGCTCCATTAAATCCCTGACCAGGGTCGTGTGAGTTCATTTAGAACGGACGTCATACACTATAAGGAGGTCATAGTCAAATGGCACGATCATGGGGTTTGACAGAAACCATACCCTCGATCGTACCAGACTCATAGAAGGAGCGAGGGATTATATCGATGCGGTAACTGTGGACTTACAGGTACCAGACAGGCTGGTTTAAACCCGGCGTCCTCTAGGATCACGCGGATTTGCTTGACCCAACGTGATCGAAGGTTCGGAATAAATTAAACTATTATTCGGCTCTAGTAGAAGCAAAGAATACGTTAATTTACTTCTAATTGGGAATTAAAAGTTAATGGGCCTTAAACTAGAGTGACTATGGGCCTAGAGGATCACACACAATGGATTCTTGGGTGACGGATTATTATTATACAAATGTATGTATTATTTCCCTTTTTTTTGTTCCTTTTGGAAAGGAGTGTAAATGGGGCTTAATACATATGTATAATATAAGATAGGATATATATACAGTTTCGGTCTTTTGGAGCCCTTTTCAAAAAGGACCAAACTCTATATATATAGCACCTACGTGAGCTCATTCGAACCTCTCTTGGCTTAACCAAGCATTAAGGGTTAAGAGAGGAGGATTAGCTCCTCCCCCCTTTCCTCCCTCTTGCTCTCTCTCTCCAGAAGGTGAAAGGGTCGGGGAAGGTCCGTGCCGGGAGATACCGTCACTGCGCAAGGGTCCGTGTGGATCTGCTCTAGAGGTCGTGCAGCTGTGCGGCTCGGTATTCTGCATCGGGCATAGCGGACAGTTTCGTTCCGCGCAAGGTATAAATACTCAACCCGTAATTAGGGGGTTGGGGCAATTGAAACAGCGATTAGAGCACAGATCTAGGATTCCATAGCACTGGGATCGGGCAAAATGAATTTTTATTATCCGCTGCGTTGCCCGTAGGTGCTGTGTGAAACCTTACAGATGGTACGAGGACAATCAGCGGCCCAACAAAGAGAAACGACGAGTGTGGTGAATAGTGGCAGCAATGACCAAATAATAAAAGGGAGGAATCTTTTGCCGATTCACTTGATGCTACAGTGCGCCAGTTCACTTTGCAATAGTGCGCCGGTTCACATACGTAGGAAACATAGTATCATAATACTCTATGTAAATCCTATTTTGAGGAGCCATAAAAGAAGAGGAGTGTGCGGGCCCAGATTTCTGGCAACTCTTCCTCTCTACTGGTGAGTTGCAAAGGGGGAACGAGGGGATTAATGGCGCGCCGGCTCATCTGATATAGGTGCGCCGGATCACTTAACGAAGCCACGCTGGATCACTGTAGCAGAAAACAAAGCATCGTAATTTGCTTGTACCTCAAGCTTTGAAGGGGCCAATGAGGGAGATGAGTGCATGGGCTGCAAGGCCCAAATCCCCGGCCACTTTTCCTTCCCACTGATGGACTACAGAGGGGGGATAGGGGGTGTTTAATGGCACCTCAGACCTTATGTCATAGCCACGCCGATTCACAGAAATGGGGGCAAGAAAAAAAGAAAACTGTGAGCTCTTCGTCGATCACACTGCGAGGGGGAAACCAACAAGCTTGAAGATTGCGTAGATTTCCAGACTGGCCTACTGGGCACCCCTCTTCTCCCTCTGATGAAGGGTAGAGTCAGAGACAGGAGCTTAATATTTTCCCCCCGCGGGGAGGGGGGGTTTGCAATGGGAGGAACAGATCGGAGAGAAGGGAGAACAGAAGGGAGCTTCAAGCATCAAGCATCTTGGAGTCCTACTCATCTTTCCAAGCAAACTTCAGGCGCTACCGCCTAGGAAGGTACTATCGGGATCACATAGACGAAGTAGAAACCATCGGTGGAGGGAGGGGAAGAGACATTCATTGAATAAAAATGAACACGGAAGGGAAGCAAACACCCTGGAATAGGGCCAGGTGGCCAACTATTTCATTGCTATAGGGAAGAAAATACAGAAGATATAGCCCTCAGTCGGGCATAAATGAAAAGAAAAAGAAACACAACCCACCTACTGTGGAATTACTCAAGGCTTCTTCCTCTCCATCCCTTTTCTCTCTTCTCCTCTTTGAGTTATCTTCTTCTCTGTGAGCTCTCTTTCTCTCCTTCTCGATTTTTGTTGCTCTCCCCGTTCTTCTCCTCGTCGATCCCCAAGTGTCCAACCAGAGCCCCTTTTATAGGGGTATGAGGGGGGACGTCGAATGAAGGCGCATGCGAGGTGGGGCGCCAGATCAGCGGCGCGTGAGAATGCCGAATGAGGGATAAAAGGGGGGCCGATTCAGCGATGCATGAGAGCACCAAATGAGGGCTGAAGGGGGGCCGGTTCAGCGGTCTCCCCCCCCTTCCTTTTCCCTTCTTCTCTTTTTCTTCTTCTTTTGTTTATTTCTTTTTATTTCCAATACAACTCTCATCCCTTTTATTTTTTTTCTTCTTTCTTCTTTCATCATTCCTTCTTCTTTTATTCTTCTCATGTCCCCCCTTTTCTTTCTTTTTCTTTTTCTTTCTTTTTCCTCTTCCTCTTCCCGAAGTCCAGGCGGCTGGTCGGAGCTTGCTGCTGTAGATGAAAATTTTTGGTGTCAACAGTGTATCAAGAGAAATTCAAAACAAGCAGGGGTGAACTAGTGAGAGCAACTGGATCAAGACAAGATGAAGCAGAGATTTAGAAATCAGTGTGAACCTATGAGCCACAGCAAGATAAGATCAAGCCAAACATGAACAAGATATTACAATCAGTGTCAATGAAGAGACATTATGCAAGCTTTTGATTCAGCCATATATCAGTCTCATTTTGCAGATTTTTGATTTTTCTTAGCAATGTATGAAATTTAAAGTGTGTGATCTAACTACATGCATGATGAAGGCTAATGCCATTTAGTGGATTGATACCAATTATTGCATAGAAGAACGCCTAGATGCACATGTATGCAAGTGAATGACTCTGAGTAGAAAAGCCTTAATGCCTGATACCAATCATGCAGAATGATGTTTTATGGATCATGCAAGCATGCACGAATTTAAGTATAAATCATGCATACATTCTGTCAGAACACACAATATATATTTATATATGTGCAAACTGTCTCCCCCTTTCTTATCAAAAGAATGATAATGGGATAACTAAGCATGCAAAAGATTCAAATGACGTGATATGTTCAATGGCAATTCCACAAAGGGGGGTTGTGCAGTCATTTAGAGAGAACCATGCAGATTCACGAATTTAGACAAATTTTCATAACACACTTAAAATTAAATCTCTTCTTGTGAATACAATTAAAATGCACAGTGAACATCAAGCATATGGATGCATGGACTTTCTAATTAACATTAGTGGATAACTCTCTATCTGCACATGCATTTTCAAACTTTAATTTTCATAGCTTTACTCTGCCTCAACTTTTTAACAGTCAGAATAGTCAGGTTTAATCCACACCTTTTTACGCCAGGAAACACATGGATCACATGCTCAAATCCCCAGTTACTCAGAGTGTTAACCATTCCACTTCCATTTGGAACAATGATTAATCAAAACAACACTTTTTAATACGAACCACAGCACGTCTTAGGTGGCATGCATCTGACTTACTCAGTAAGTTTGATCATATCTCTATCTACATTTTCTTTTTCTTTTAACTCAAATTAGAGTTCCACTTCACCGTTTTATGTGAACACTCCTCATTTCTGCAATGGGGAGGCTTGATTACTATGCTAGGTTTTCCTCCTTTCTTTTTGCATAAACCCTCTTTTTTATTTGAGACAAGAAATTCTTTTCTCAACATAAGTCTTCAAAAAGATGCAGAATTTTAAGTTTCACAAAAATGTTAAGAAGAATTTCTTATATCCTTATAAGTGGTATTCATCAAACACATTTTAATGCATAGCCTTATATGAGTTTAATTTTAAATGTATGTTGAAAATTATGCTACATACAAGATCATGAAGCTCCCCCTAAATGTATACACATATTAGAATAATTTCTTGATGGGAATCAAAATCGGGCACTAACTTTTTAGTTTGCATTTGTATCCTTTTATTTATATTTATATCTTTGGGAAAACATGTTTGTAATTGTAAGGCTTTATAAGCCAATTTGTTATTCCTTAAGGATGTTTGGGTTTATTTGTAAAAGTCCAGTAGGAGCAGTAAGGGGCCCCCATCTCCTTCCCCATTGGTCCACCTAAGCTTTAGGGCCTATGTGGGGCTAGTCAAAGGTCCAAGGTGGGCTTCTAGAAGCTTGACCATTCAAGGGGACAAATGGTATTAAAAGTCCATTTTCTCTCCTTCAAAGTCAAGGGGGTGCCCCACTTAAATTGGTTTTTTTTATTTTGGTAGAACACACATGGGAGAAATAATTGTTCTATCCCTTGTATGCCCCTCCCATAACCTAGATCTGAGGGTAGTTTAGGTCATTTGCATTTTCATATAAATACCTTGTATTTCCCATTTTGATAGAATTAATGAAGAAAAATTGTTGAAAATTGCCTTGGAGCATTTGCGCCCCCCCTCTCTCTCCTACTGTTCTTCTTCTTCCTCCAACCTTCCAGGGTGTGAAGCCCTCTTCTATCTCTCCCTCTGCCCCTCTGAGTTCTATCTCTGCCGCCGCTGCCGCCGTTTGTGCCGCCGACGAGCTACCGCGAGCATTCTTCCGAAGTGCTGTCCAGGCTACAATTCTACTGGACAGAGGTCTACTACGGGAATTTTCTCTCTCAACTCCTAGATCTTATGGATCTAAAATTTTCAGGGTAGGTTCCCCACGTGATTCCCCACCTCCAGTAATTTTACCTCGAATTTAGGCCATCATCCAATTTTCTTTTCCATTTAAGCTCTTAGAGCCACACAGATCTGTCCCTGTGCAGATCCTGTTCCAGCCACCATGTTCTTCCTATGTCCGACCCCCTTCCCAATTTTTGATTGAGCTCAAAATTAGACTAGGTGTTCTGCCAACCAAAACCCACCTCCATAAATTTTAGGAGTTCTTTTCCCCCTCCGAAAAATTAAAACTCAGTCAAAAATCTATTCTGTCCTGTGCAGTCCAGATCCGACCCTTGCCCAGTCAAAAATACATTTCCACTATCAAACCATCTCTAAAAAATCCAAACAAGTTATTGGCGTCTTCCTTACTTCCCCCTCTCCAACTTTCATAAAGAGCCCAACTCTCAGATCCGACATTTTCCCTCCGGTCAACGTCCATTCTCATGCAGATCCAAATCTATCCTGCCAGATCTGGTTCTATGAACCAGCAGTTTGTAAATTCGACCAAGGCTAGTAAAAGGATAGACAAAATTCTTTCTCTGGCCATAGGTCGTAGCTCTCTGAGTCAGCTTTCCAACGGTGCCAATCTCGCGTCAATCAGAGGTCAGAACTGATCGCAGCAACCGTTATCGCCGGGTCGCGCACTGCAAAATAGAAGAACCAGCTCGTGGATAGCAAGCCGCATCGACCGCCCGGCCGGCCGACTCGCCTTCCACAAGGCGAACCAATATGACCCCTTCTCAGGGATCGTCCCTCCAGGTGTCCCCGTCATAGCGGTGCCACTCTAGGCCCACTCGGACCCACCGACCAGCACGTGGGCCCCACAACCAGCAGCTTGCGCCATCCGAGCCACGCCGACGGAGTGTCCAAATTGTTGTCCGTCAACCCAAGATCGGTCCTCCCGGGCCCACTTGTAGCCCTTTACCTCCCTGCGTCGAGTGGACAGTAGAAATCCACTTATGTAATTAATTGGTAATTATTGTACCGAGAGTTACCGTACTTGGCTGGGGTCATCTTCCCCACGCCCGGCGCGTGGAGGTATCGTGCCCGCTCCCTTACTTGGCATTTGCTTCTTTTGTATATATTTCATATGCCGCTGTTTGAGAGTTAGGAATTCTAGCCTGCTCAATTTTATCAATGCTGCGAGAGAGAGCGAGACCATCTCGTGATCCGATCCGGGCACGAAATTACGAGTTGACCACCCTAGCTCACTGCCGGTTCCTCAACCGCGCACGTCCGTACGCTTCCCTCGTTAGGGACGATCGCGAGCTTCCTTAGAGTCCAAGGATCGCATATCGACTTGGAGTCGAGTCGCGTGTCCGTCCCGCATCAAATTGGTATCAGAGCGAGTCGAGTCTAGGGTAGTCTTGTTTAAAAACAAACAAAAAAAGAGTCATTTAAGTCTAAGTTGGTCATTGCATTTGCATACCATTATTCGGTATATTAAAAGGTGTTGCCCGAATGTTAGGTTACGCCTATCGGGAAGGTCGCACACTTGCGAGAGAGGATCTTCGGATCCCGTGACTCCGCCACGTACCGTTTATTGGTTGAGTCTAGGTGTTTTAGTTTGCATAAGTGATGTGACACAATATGGCAGCGATGGAATGTGAACCCTAGGACTTAATTTGCAATAACAATCACAAGAGTCGAGAGCAACTTGAGAGTCACCATTACACCACGCACACCCGCTTCCCGTGGTGACTCGGTGATGCCGAGTCGAGATAGTGGAGAAGGCCCCTGGCTGGTTAGAGGACCAACACCACTAAGGTTGACTCTCTCGAAGGTATGAAGCCCACAAACAAGGGCGGCCGGGTGCCTTGGGGGCACTAGGTCACTCACTCACTAAGGCCACGGTGACCACACAAGAGTTAGTGGTTCCGGGAACGGGCGCTCTCTCACCGACCAGCGGACAAGTTTGACGGATATGAAATGAACAGAAATAATGGAGCAAGGGCAGGAGCTCACCTGGTTGGTTTGAAGAAACCAACCCCGATCGGAGACGAGGGCGAGCGGGGAAGTGTTGTTTCCCGCACACTGCGCTGGTGAAGCTTCAATCCTGTTTTGAATGATTACAATCACTACTCCTCGCGCAGAAGAGTGAACTTAGGGTGGGGATAATTAAGTACACTCAAACACTACCTCCACGCAGGGAGGGGCGGTAAGCTGGCCAGGCGGGGGAGGGAGATTCGCCGGAAGACGCGCCGGTGTAGCCGAAATGGAAACTCCCTGCTTGCTGTGATGGCTGACTGCCAGTCGCTGTAGAGGTTGTAGATCACGTTCTCGAATTTTCCTGAAGACGAGACCAGCTGGGAAATCTTCATATCTGGAACTAAGATGCTTCAGAATTTTCTAGATTTCTTCGGCTGCAGTGGCTGGTCCGGGTCGAGCTTCGAACAAGGTGGCAGTTTCTGGCCGCAACAGCTACCTGACACGAATAGTGACTTGCAGAAGTTGTCCCGGCCGCTCCCGGGCACCAAATCACGAACCGTCAAAGTTTCTGGAACCGTGGACGGACCCTCTTCACGGGAAAACTGGTGGGGAAGCCGTCTGAGGTCGGGGTGGACTGGGGGACGCCGATGAGTGGCAGCAGGTCGCTGCAGGTTGTGGGAGGCAGACCCGACCAGTCGAGGGAGAAAAACGAAAGCTCTGACCTCCGGAAGCCGAACGCACTTCTGCTTCTTGATCCAGAAAGCGGACAGGTGGAGGAAGATATTTGTAGAAGGACTCGTGACTTGAATCTTCCACCGTCGGCCGTGGTGCAGCTTCGAACCGGGTGGCAGATTCTGGCCGCAGCAGCTACCTGATTCAGATAGTGACTTGCAGAAGCTACCCCAGCCACTCCCGAACTCTGAATCACGAGCCGTCAGAGTTGCTGGAATCGTGGTTGAGTCTACTTCGTAGAAAAATCAACGGGGAAGCCGGATGAGGTCGGAGGAGACCGAGAGACCCAAGAAGGTGCTGACAGGTCGTAGCAGACTTGGGGAAGCAGCTTGGAGCAGTCGGAGGAGAAACTCTTTAACTCTGTCCCACGGAACCCGAACGTAGTTCCGCTTCCTGATCCTGGAAGAGGACAGGACGTGGAAGGACTTTGATGAAGAGACCTCGGCTTGGTTCTGCTAGGGTTCGCCGTGGCACAGCTACCCTTCTGGTTCAGGCACTCTAAGGGGGAGCTCTGCGCAGCTGAGGGAGAATGGGCACCACGAGCTGTAGCGACGTCGGAATGGGATGAGATCACCTCGCCTGCGAAGCCAACTGGTCGACCTTTCCAGAAATGTATGGTACGTCTTCAGAGGTCTCTGTATGACTCCGTGACAGCTTCTGCAAGATGACCCTTCCTCTACCACCTGCAGACTGATCAAAAGGGGGGAGTGGGGTGGAAGAACTTGGTTGGCCAAAGGAAGAACAATGGGAAGGGGGTTGGGGGGCTGTGATCTAGGGAGGTGAAGGGGCTGGGAATGAATGGGTGCAGTCCCCAAAGGGAGGAAAATTCAAATTTTAGCTTGGGAGGGGTGAAGGGGGTGCTTGGGGAAATGAGGAGGGTGTATGGGGAATACCAAGGGGTGCCTTGGAAGAGGGAAGGATTAAATGGGAGAGTTAATGTGGCCTTGGGAGGTGAAAGGGTGGGTGATGTGGCAAGTGGAGAGTGGGTAGGTGAGGAGAGAGGGGGCTGGTCGGCCTAGAGAGAGGGAGGGGAGAGGAGAGAGAAAAGGGTCGCCCCTTCTTGAGAGAGAGAGAGAGAGAGAGAGATAGAGAGAGAGGGAGAGGTGCACTTATGCTCAAGATATTCAAATTTTTCATTCAGTCATTAGTTTCAACTGGTGGGATTGGGGTCCTATTTATAGGAATCCCACAATTCAACAAAAGTCCCTGACTCTTAGACTAATGACAACTAACCAAGGGGGAAAGGGGCGCCCCTGGGCCAAGCCCATATAACTAGGCCCATTAACCAATCTAACTGACGTAATGATAATAAACTTAGGTAGAAGACTCATTAACCTAGGGACTTGACTCAAATAAAAGAAAAATTACAATGATATGACTCCAGAAAATATGAAAAGTACATAACTTGACTCAAGAAATCAAAACGAACACATTGGCGATCATCGGGACCCATGGAGGAATGGAAAGTGGTAAGCGATGTCCCCATCATACTCCCGGGGTGCAGAGAACTCGACTCTGTCGAGTGAGGGTCCTCCTTGTTGCGGTACTGCTCCAATAGGTCAGGATCCAGCTGCTGGAGATCCTCCCGACTCACCCAGGCATCGTCCGAAGGTGGCCGTCCCTTCCACCTAACCAGGTATCGCTCATACGCCTTGCTCCGCGTGTTGGTGACCTGTTCATCTAATATCCGCTCCACTTGATCACGCTGGTATCTCAGGCTGGATGGAGCTCTCTGAGGTGTGGGGACGCTCTCAAGGGGTGGGGTAGGCTGGATCTCCTCACTGGGTGTCACCGTGGGACCCTTGTAGGGCACCAGGTCAGCCACATAGAAAGTGGGGCTTACTTCGTACTCTTCAGGAAGGTCCAACACAAAAGTATTTGTGCTAAGGCGCCTCAACACCTGAAAGGGGCCGGCTCCACGTGACCTCAACTTTGAGACATTCCCAGGGAATAACCTCTCAGTTCTCACCATCACAAAATCACCAACTTAGAATTCTTGGTGGCGGCGGTGGGAATAAGCTGACTTCTTGTAAATCTCATTGCTCTTGTTGATGTTTTTGCGAATATCCTCATGCAACTCTCTAAGGTGTTGACTCCCAGTGGATAATGGGGGTCCTGGACAACCAAAAGTGGACCTAGCATGCCATGGTCCTACGTAGACTTTGATGGACCTAGGAGGACCGGGACATCCATAGGTGAACCTATTATGCAAAAGGGTGTTTGATGTCGGGGGTCCCGGACATCCATGAATGTTTCCTTCATGCTTAGACTTCACGATGACTGACTTTGGGGGGCCTGGACATCCAGATGTAAACCTATCATGCATCGGTCCTAGTGCGTGAGTGACGCAAATGATGTGACTAGTCTGACCACATGATGCGAAAGGTTGTGATACATGGTTTCCTATCAAGATGGTCCCATTTGTGAGTTTTGGGGGTTTCCACTCATGGGGATCGAAGCAGTTCTTGGGATGGGTCACTCCCTTATTTCCAAGGTTGATGTCACCCTTGGTATTGACTCTCATAGTGTGGGCGGAATTTCGGAATGGGTGGGTTAGGACTGACATGGTGGGTGAGGGTAGGAGGGAGTGGGTGGTGAGTGATGGGTACTTGGAAGCCCATAGGGGGTGGCCAAACAGATCAAGATGGGTTAAGGGGTGAGTGACGTGGAGGGGGGTTTCAATCCAAGTGATCGCCCTAGGGTCCCTAGCACACATAGGGAAGTGGAAGTCATGACCCTGGTGGGACCCAATGCAATGCTCCTTATAGGAGGGTAAGGGGGTGATGTAAGACTCATTAGGCTCGGGTAGAAATAATAGGAGTTTACTCATGCAAGGACCCTTGGTGTAAATGGAGGTGATGGTCCCGAGGGAGGAGTGTGAGAAACTAAGGTACCCCATGTGGCTTGCTTCTAAGGCCCACATATTTGTCACCTCTATTTGCCAAAGTACACTCTTAATCAAGTCCCTCATGGCTCCCACAAAGGAGAACGATTGGTAGGTTGTGTGGAATGGAGGAGTGGGCAAAATTGGGTAATGATTCTCCATAGAGGGGTGCATGATGTGGAGGAGGAGGTTTTGCTTAAGCCACTCAATGAGAGGTTCCCCTAAAATCACAGTTCTTATGCAAGGGTGGGTGGGGGGACTTGGTTGGTCATCTGGCAACTCAAGGGGGAGGATGTTCCTAGTTAGGCTCGTTGTGGTCTCTTTGGATAAAGAGGAGCCTTCTTGACCCAACCTTTGGCATTGGGCTTCATATTCTTCCTCCCAATCTAGGGAAGCCTCATATTCCTCAATCACGCTCTCATCCTTTTGGGGTGTTGGGGTTTTGCTTTCCAAAGGAATGGGAAGGTCTTTTGTGGATGGGGTGATGAAGGTTGGGGTATGGTGCACCCGGGGTGGTGAGGGTGCTTGAACTTGGGTTGGGTTTGGGAGTGGAAGAAGTGGAGACCTAAGTTGGGGTAGGATTGGGGTTGGTAGTGGAAGATGGGTGGGTCGAGGAGGATTGGGTTGATTGATTTTGAGAGATGTGTCCCTTTTAGGGGAAGATGGAGGGGTAGTGGTGGGGACTGTGGAAGCTTGTGGGGTGTGGGTTTGATGGAGAATTTTAGGTTGGGTGATGGCCGTCATGGGCCTAGGTGGAGTGAGGGTCACTTTGGTTTGAATGGTGGTGGTGATCGGGATAGGAATCATTTGGGGTGGTGGAGTTTGGGTCCTAAGGGAAGTCTTGGGTTGACTGAGAGGAAACGGGGGAGTGGGAGTGCTCTTCGGGTTATGGTCCTCACGGTAGGAGTTGGGGAGGTATTGGAACCTAAGTTGGGTCTTCATGTCTTCCCAGGTATGGATTGGTTCTTCCCTCCTAATCCTCTTCCTAGTTTCCAAACTCATCCAATAGGTCTTAGCAAGGTTGGTAAGGTGCATTTTTGCGAGCCTAACTTTCCTATCTTCCGTCATAGGGTACCAACCAAAGTATCGGTCCATAGCACTCTCCCATTTTAGGTAGACATGTGGATTATGTGACCCATCAAAGTTAGGAGCCTCAACTTTAATCATCCTCAAGAGGTAGTCATCCGGGTCCTCCCGTGGTCGCCTTTCAAAATGTCTAGGTTGGCGGGGCCTCTCATACTCACGGTGGAAGTCATCCTCAAGGTCCTCCCTATCAAGTTCAACTGGTGGAGGGGGTGCCCTTTGGGCATGGTTCCTAGGTGGGGCCCTAGCTTCATCGAGTCTCTCTAGGCGGGTGGAAATCCCAGTCATTTTCTCCGAGAGGGCTTGAATGATAGCCTCAAGTCGATCCATTGGAGCTTGGGAAGCCTCCCTAGGGATGTTTGGGTAACCTTGGGGAATGGGATTCATGGGGGAACTGAGGTAGAGGGGTCGGCTCGGTACAAGGCACCACTACGGGTGGACATGCATACGGATGATGAAAATGCAAAGACTCTAGGACCTAGGCTTGTAGAGATAAGTCTAGAACTTGCTCTTATACCAAGTTGATGTGACACAATATGGCAGCGATGGAATGTGAACCCTAGGACTTAATTTGCAATAACAATCACAAGAGTCGAGAGCAACTTGAGAGTCGCCGTTACACCGCGCACACCCGCTTCCCGTGGTGACTCGGTGATGCCGAGTCGAGATAGTGGAGAAGGCCCCTGGCTGGTTAGAGGACCAACACCACTAAGGTTGACTCTCTCGAAGGTATGAAGCCCACAAACAAGGGCGGCCGGGTGCCTTGGGGGCACTAGGTCACTCACTCACTAAGGCCACGGTGACCACACAAGAGTTAGTGGTTCCGGGAACGGGCGCTCTCTCACCGACCAGCGGACAAGTTTGACGGATATGAAATGAACAGAAATAATGGAGCAAGGGCAGGAGCTCACCTGGTTGGTTTGAAGAAACCAACCCCGATCGGAGACGAGGGCGAGCGGGGAAGTGTGGTTTCCCGCACACTGCGTCGGTGAAGCTTCAATCCTGTTTTGAATGATTACAATCACTACTCCTCGCGCAGAAGGGTGAACTTAGGGTGGGGACAATTAAGTACACTCAAACACTACCTCCACGCAGGGAGGGGCGGTAAGCCGGCCAGGCGGGGGAGGGAGATTCGCCGGAAGACGCGCCGGTGTAGCCGAAATGGAAACTCCCTGCTTGCTGTGATGGCTGACTGTCAGTCGCTGTAGAGGCTGTAGATCACGTTCTAGAATTTTTCTGAAGACGAGACCAGCTGGGAAATCTTCGTATCTGGGACCAGGATGCTTCCGAATTTTCTAGATTTCTTCGGCTGCAGTGGCTGGTCCGGGTCGAGCTTCGAACAAGGTGGCAGTTTCTGGCCGCAACAGCTACCTGACACGAACAGTGACTTGCAGAAGTTGTCCAGGCCGCTCCCGGGCACCAAATCATGAACCGTCAAAGTTTCTGGAACTGTGGACGGACCCTCTTCGCAAGAAAACTAGTGGGGAAGCCGTCTGAGGTCGGGGTGAACTGGGGGACGCCGATGAGTGGCAGCAGGTCGCTGCAGGTTGTGGGAGGCAGACCCGACCAGTCGAGGGAGAAAAATGAAAGCTCTGACCTCCGGAAGCCGAACACACTTCTTCTTCTTGATCCAGAAAGAGGACAGGTGGAGGAAGATATTTGTAGAAGGACTCGTGACTTGAATCTTCCACCGTCGGCCGTGGTTCAGCTTCGAACCGGGTGGCAGATTCTGGCCGCAGCAGCTACCTGATTCAGACAGCGACTTGCAGAAGCTACCCCGGCCACTCCCGAACTCTGAATCACGAGCCGTCAGAGTTGCTGGAATCGTGGTCAAGTCTACTTCGTAGCAAAATCAACGGGGAAGCCGGATGAGGTAAGAGGAGACTGGGAGACCCAAGAAGGTGCTGACAGGTCGTAGCAGACTTGGGGAAGCAGCTTGGAGCAGTCGGAGGAGAAACTCTTTAACTCTGTCCCACGGAACCCGAACGTAGTTCCGCTTCCTGATCCTGGAAGAGGATAGGACGTGGAAGGACTTTGATGAAGAGACCTCGGCTTGGTTCTGCTAGGGTTCGCCGTGGCACAGCTACCCTTCTGGTTCAGGCACTCTGCAGGGGGAGCTCCGTGCAGCTGAGGGAGAATGGGCACCACGAGCTGTAGCGACGTCGGAATGGGATGAGATCACCTCGCCTGCGAAGCCAACTGGTCGACCTTTCCAGAAATGTATGGTACGTCTTCAGAGGTCTCCGTATGACTCCGTGACAGCTTCTGCAAGATGACCCTTCCTCTGCCACCTGCAGACTGATCAAAAGGGGAGAGTGGGGTGGAAGAACTTGGTTGGCCAAAGGAAGAACAATGGGAAGGGGGTTGGGGGGCTGCGACCTAGGGAGGTGAAGGGGCTGGGAATGAATGGGTGCAGTCCCCAAAGGGAGGAAAATTCGAATTTTAGCTTGGGAGGGGTGAAGGGGGTGCTTGGGGAAATGAGGGTGTATGGGGAATGCCAAGGGGTGCCTTGGAAGAGGGAAGGATTAAATGGGAGAGTTAATGTGGCCTTGGGAGGTGAAAGGGTGGGTGATGTGGCAAGTGGAGAGTGGGTAGGTGAGGAGAGAGGGGGCTGGTCGGCCTAGAGAGAGGGAGGGGAGAGGAGAGAGAAAAGGGTCGCCCCTTCTTGAGAGAGAGAGAGAGAGAGATAGAGAGAGAGAGGGAGAGGTGCACTTATGCTCAAGATATTCAAATTTTTCATTCAGTCATTAGTTTCAACTGGTGGGATTGGGGTCCTATTTATAGGAATCCCACAATTCAACAAAAGTCCCTGACTCTTAGACTAATGACAACTAACCAAGGGGGAAAGGGGCGCCCCTGGGCCAAGCCCATATAACTGGGCCCATTAACCAATCTAACTGACGTAATGATAATAAACTTAGGTAGAAGACTCATTAACCTAGGGACTTGACTCAAATAAAAGAAAAATTACAATGATATGACTCCAGAAAATATGAAAATTACATAACTTGACTCAAGAAATCAAAACGAACACATTGGCGATCATCGGGACCCATGGAGGAATGGAAAGTGGTAAGCGATGTCCCCATCAATAAGCTTTTGCATATAACAACAAAAACCAAAAAAAATGCCATTGCATGCCCATTCCTAGGGGATCCAACCCCATCTTTGCCACTATGGCCAACCCGTACATCAGGCCCAACCAAGACAATCAGTCTGTGTCCGAGTACATTAGGGACTTCGAAGTGTACCGGACAAGATGTGGAGTCGGGAAGGAGAGCATCGAGGCCGGAACTCAGTTATGGAAAGGTTTGCGGCTTCACTTCCAATTTGAATTATTTTGCCACCACGTGAAAACTTTGGGGCACTCCTATCAGGTCGCTCTAGAGGTCGAGTCATTTGAGTCACAGTTTGATGCTGCCCTACGGCGAGCATCTACCCATGAGCAGATGTTGCCCACGAGGCAGGATGCTCTTGCCCCACGGCCTTACCTACCTCAGCCAGAGCTACCCGTACCACTAATAGGGAAGCTATACATAGATGAGCCACTTCTTAGCTGGCTTAGGATGTCCCTACCCCACCTTGCTATCCACCTATGGACCCTACACTACCAATAGTATCCGTCAACTCCTACCATACAACATTCCGGTCTAGTCACCATGTCGATACATTGAATGACCTTATTATGGGATTAGACTCACAAATGTAGTTGACGTATATGTTGGCCCGAGGCTTCGACCAACCCATAAGTCGTAGCTTCACCTACCCCACCTTAGGGTCTATTACTTCCGTGTACACCATGGGCCATGTCACCACGGAGGTTCTTTTGTTCCTCCCCCTACCGGCCGAGCCTCACTTTAGTCCATTTGTCCCAAGGGAGGAACCCTATATCCTATAAACTATCCCATCTATCACAATGGATGAAGGTGACCATTTACACCTTCATGGATTTCAAACATGGGACTATGTAATGGATGAACCGGCCACTCGGGGTCACACATTCTTTGATCCATTCTACCCCTTCCCTCGTGGGACTCGTGACCCACCATTTCCTTTTTACCTTGTCGGGGAAGCCCACTTCCACACCCCTTCCCCATGGGCTAGTCCACCCGCACTCAGCCCTGAACCCGTTCCATGGTCATCCCATAGGGGTAAGGAAGAAGGTAGTTTTGGATCTCATAGTCCTCCCACGCCCAAATCCCATAGGAAGTCAATGCATGACTGGGTCATACTTGGACGTTTAGGAGTCCCCCATGCCACCAACCTCCGGTTACATAACATGCATGCATGGCACACATTCGGATGTCCTGGTCCACCTTTACATGTGTATGGGTCGGACTAACAGTAGGTTTGTTTAGGGTCATGTGTGAGTCTCTGTTTCATACCGTTTGTTTGTCGAGTGCATAGTGAGTCTGCATGCATCGAGTCGAGTCGATCTTTTGTACGCTCGCGTTAGCAATCCCTTTCGAGTGTGAGGTAAGTCGGATCTATTGCATACGTTATAGACTTGCCAAAATTTGGGATCGGTTCTACCTCAACATATCAGATCTAGTCACATCAAGGGACCCAGCGGTGATTCCTAGTGAGTCTTCGAGCCGCCTCCTTCCCTTTGAGAGTGACCCCACCCCGGAGTGTCCACCTCTAGCCTCATTCCCACAGTAGCATGAGCATATCGAATCTATACGGGATGAGCATGTGACGATTACTTGGAGTGGAGCGTGCTCTGTGCTTCCAAGTTCGGTGACGGATCCGCAAGAGCTACTTGAGCAGCCGTACCCCTTACTCGACGGGGTCGAGTTCTTCCCACCCGGGGAGAATTGATGGGAATCAACACCGGGTACTAACTTTTTAGTTTACATTTATGTCCTTTTATTTGTATTTATATCCTTGGGAAAATATGTTTACAATTGTAAGACTTTATAAGCCAATTTGTTATTCCTTAAGGATGTTTGGATTTATTTATAAAAGTCCAGTAGGACCAGCAATGGGCCGCCATCTCCTTCCCCATTGGTCCACCTAAGTCTTAGGGCCCATGTGGGGCTGGTCAAAGGTCCAAGGTGGGCTTCTAGAAGCTTGACCATTCAAGGGGACAAATGGTATTAAAAGTCCATTTTCTCTCCTTCAAAGTCAAGGGGGCGCCCCCCTTAAATTGGTTTTTTTTATTTTGGTAGAACACACATGGGAGAAATAATTGTTCTATCCCTTGTATGCCCCTCCCCTAACCTAGATCTGAGGGTAGCTTAGGTCATTTGCATTTTCATATAAATACCTTGTATTTCCCATTTTGATAGAATTAATGAAGAAAAATTGTTGAAAATTACCTTGGAGCATTTGTGTCCCCCCTCTCTTTCCTACTGTTCTTCTTCTTCCTCCAGCCTTCCAGGGTATGAAGCCATCTTCTATCTCTCCCTCTGCCCCTCTGAGTTCTATCTCTGCCGCCGCCGCCGCCGTTTGTGCCGCCGAAGAGCTACCGCGAGCTTTCTTCCGAAGTGTTGTCCAGGCTGTAGTTCTACTGGACAGAGGTCTACTACGGGAATTTTATCTCTCAACTCCTAGATCTTCTGGTTCTAAAATTTTTAGGGTAGGTTCCCCACGTGATTCCCCACCTCCAGTAATTTTTCCTCGAATTTAGGCCATCATCCAATTTTCGTTTCCATTTAAGCTCCTAGACCCACACAGATCTGTCCCTGTTCAGATCCTATTCCAGCCACCCTGTTCTTCCTATGTTTGACCCCCTTCCCAATTTTTGATTGAGCTCAAAATTGGAATGGGTGTTCTTCCAACCAAACCCCACCTCCATAGATTTTTCCAAATTTAGGAGTTCTTTTACCCCTCTGAAAAATTAAAACTCAGTCAAAAATCTATTCTGTCCTGTGCAGTCCAGATCCGATCCCTTCCATGTAAAAAATATATTTCCCCTATCAAACCATCTCTAGAAAATCCAAACAAATTATTGGCGTCTTCCTTACTTCCCCCTCTCCAACTTTCATAAAGAGCTCAACTCTCAGATCCGACGTTTTCCCTCCGGTCAACGTCCATTCTCAGGCAGATCCAAATCTGTCCTGCCAGATCTAGTTCTATGAACCAACAGTTTGTAAATTCGACCAGGGCCAGTAAAGGGACATACAAAATTCTTTCTCTGGCCATAGGTCGTAGCTCTCTAAGTCAGCTTTCCAACGGCAGCAAACTCGCGTCAATCAGAGGTCGGAGCTGATCGCAGCAGCCGTTCTCGTTGGGTCGCGCACTATAAAATAGAAGAACCAGCCCGTGGACAGCAAGCCGCATTGACCGCCCGACCGGCCAACTCGCCTTCCACAAGGCGAACTAGTACGACCCCTTCCCATGGATCGTCCCTCCAGGAATCCCCGTCACAGTTGTGCCACTCCGGGCCCACTCGGCCCCACCGACCAGCACGTGGGCCCCACAACCAACAGCTTGCTCCATCCGAGCCGCGCCGACGGAGTGTCCAAATTACTGCCCGTCAACCCAAGATCGGTCCTCCAGGGCCCACTTGTAGCCCTTTATCTCCCTGTGTCGAGTGGATAGTAGAAATCCACTTATGTAATTAATTGGTAATTATTGTACCGAGAGCTACCGTACTTGGCCGAGGTCGTCTTTCCCATGCCCGGCGCGTGGAGGTATCATGTCCGCTTCATTACTTGACATTTGCTTCTTTCGTATATATTTCATAGGCCGCTATTTGAGAGTTAGGAATTCTAGCATGTTCAATTTTATCACTGCTGCGAGAGAAAGCAAGACCATCCCGTGATCCGATCCGGGCACGAAATTGCGAGTTGACTACCCTAACTCACTGACGGTTCCTCAACCGCGCACGTCTGTACGCTTCCCTCGTTAGGGACGATCGCGAGCTTGCTTAGAGTCCAAGGATCGCATATCAACTTGGAGTCGAGTCACGTGTCTGTCCCGCATCATTTCTCCCCCTAAGTGTATGACATATTGCACACACGCCATGAGTCAAGTGCAGCTTATTTGACAAGGAAGTATTTGGCCATAGAAATTTCCAAAGGGGTTGATATCACATATATATATATATATATCATGCACGAATACATTGAAGGATGTAAGTCATGCAAGTCATGCAATATGACATGCAAACTTTAATCTATACCTGAAATGCAATATGCATGAATGACACTTGATAAATGTAATTTTTCATTTTATACATGGCATGTATGGCTGAGATGCAAGCTCCATTTTATGCGTCTAATGCCCTATATGCATGAGTGTGCAAAATGCACCTAATTATGCATGATCAGATGTTTGTCTGTTTTATTTGAACTGAAAAATTGAAGTATGGAAATTTATTTTAACATCCCCCTGAGAAGATGCATACAAAGGAATGATCGGAGATTTGAGCAATTATGACTGCAATAAATAGACAGAGATATCAGATAGTGATCTAGTTGACAAACCGGCTTAGTCTGTTGACCGAGAATGAAGAATGCTATCCTAAATAGACAGAATCCGGTTGACAGGGCATAGGATCTGGTCAACTGATCTGTGCAAACAGAAGCACAAACTGAAGCCTAAGCTGAATTCGGTCGACAGAGACTGGACATCAAGTCATAGACCTAAGTGGTTTGAAACTCAAACAGAAGCAATCGATTGATTCTGTCGACAGCTAATTGGGAAGGTTTGGACTTCTATCGACAAGGGAAAGATTTCTGAGCAAGACTTGAAGATTATTTAAGAGAGAGATCTGAGCAAAAAGACTAAGTGTAATGAATTTATTGATGAGTTAAACTCTCCCTCAATACAATACTCATGAACTCTAGGATACACTGACAACAGAACAAGTGTCCACATGATTGATGAATTGGATTTCAATGCAGCCAAGATAGACATCATCAATAGCAGTTGTTAACAATGATAAACCAAAGGCTAATATGGCAGCTAAGAGTGAGACGATATCAAGCTGAACCATGAGCATTGTAAATCATTAGCAATGAACTCATTATCAGATTAATTCCATTCAAGATGAAAATTCTCTCTTGATTCAAACATTTGAATTCATTGATTTCTGGTACGAAGCGGAGCATAGACTCATGCATAGTGATAGTTTTCAACTGGACCTAATCCAACCTTCCGCAAATCACCATTTAATATACCAGAAAATCATGACATACCAGCACTCATGAATCAAAGTATGCATGAGATTTTCTTCATATTCACAACGTATGCAAGATCCAATATATGCAAAAAAATGTGCATGATATGCAATGCAGCAGAGAGTGAGATAATTTCAAGCTCAACTATGATCTTTGAAGCTCAAATTTTTTTGACCTTTCTTGAACAAGGAAATTATCACATTGGGAAGAGCTTTGCAAATCTGACTGTTTGTCGTGATCCGGGAAAGTACTGTGGATGATTTGGCACTCTTATCACATTGTCGTGATAAAGTATCTGTTTCTTAGAGTTCTCTGCGTATACACCTTAAATTCTTGATAAAGTTTGAACCCTCTGTTGGATACTCCTTCCGTCGGACTGGAATTTCTTCACTAAGGCCTTCGTAAGACTCCGCGAACCATGAAATCTCACATAAACGTTGAGCTGGTTGTACTACAAAACTTTGAAACCTATTTTAGTCACGTCACTCTGAAGAAACGTGACTAACCGACCTTCCAGGGACCCGTATGTGAAGTTCTGGAAATTCACTGAACAACGATTATCTAGGCGCGCATACGCCAATTTGAAATGGCAATTGTGCCAGGGACGCCAATTCATGAATTTGTGCCTACCTGCTAAGACGTAAATTCTTTGTATAACCGCATCCTGTATTTGGCGTCTTGTTGGAAAGACGTTATTCCTTGATTTAGCGGCACTTTGGAGAGACGTCATTTCTACCCAATTTTCTCGAATTCATGTGTTCGAACTATTCTTGATTCCTGAGCAACCAGAACCTTTGATTCGAGCCATAATTCCTTAGAATTCTTGAGGACTTTCAAAATATCGTATCTTAGGATTACATTAAATGTGATCCATGATCTCTATTGTTCATTTGAAATTACTGCAACATAACTTTCTTGAATTAATTTGGTCATTATCAATTTGAAAATTGTCTAAAAAATTACTTGGGGCTCTGGGTCTAACGTGACACTCAATGTTAGACTATATTTATAAGGGCCCGGATCTAGTTCTAGGGCGAGACAAAGCCAAAAAATATACCGATAATATGAATGATCAGGTGTGACATTACACTAACTATATGTAAGATTTATTCTAGATAATTTCACATATTTGATATGATTGAATGATATGTTCTGAATATGATGTGATACGTTCTTGTTATATTTTACCCGAAAAAGATAAACATTATTGGAATTCTAATGCATGGTCAATCTATAGTTACGTTCATTCGTATATGCTCTTATCTTGCATATACATTATCTTGTTCGTGAATGATCATCTTCTAGAACCATGACGTGTTCATTCTTGATTCAAAATTTCATGTTATATCTTTATGAAAACTTGAACTCTATACTCTTATTCCTTGTTCTATCATATATCCATCTCTAGTTCTATTTATGCTGTCATGTTTCCTCGGATTTGTCTTATCGCTGCATGCATATTCGTGTCAATTTATTAATCACTTAAAACTAGTTTAGTCCAAGAGATATAAGTCCTACCGAGTTTTCACTCATCAAGTGTTTTTTAACAATTTTTAAGTAATAATGAAGAAGGATTCAATCAAGATGGGCATGGGCAAGAGTGAACGAATGATCTAGCCACTTAGAAGATCGGTCATTGCGATCATGAGTCGAGTCTAGTTAGTTATGAGTCTTCTTATAATTTTTCTTTTATTTGAGTCAGTTGGAAATGTGTCAAATTGTAATGAACTTATATTTTAGAATTATTAATAAAATTATTAATTTTTAGCCATTGTCTTAGTGTGTTCTTTTATTTGCCTTCTTTGATTGACATGAATGCTATAAATTGTTCCGTCCTGGGTTTTCTTCCACGCTCGGGACGTGACATGACTAAAGGCACCACAGCACACTGAAAACCTGAAAAGTGTAATCAAGAATCAACAAACAAGTCAGAACTGACAAATTTAGCCGACCAACCAGTAAATTTTTAGTGTACATAAATAGTAAATAATTTCTAGAACATTACTGGAGAGGGGGATTCCTGCAGCCCACTCAAAGAGCAGACCCAACTAGGCCCAACAGGGCCCAACGAGGCAAGCTCGCCCAAGTGACAGCCCGCAGGGCCCACTCGGAAAAGCCCAATAAAATAATGCTCGAGAAAACAACTCTCCTAGGCGGCCCCAAGGCTCAGAGAGCCCGAGCCTCGGTCAGGTCACAGGAAGACCCGCGCACGAGCTATCCCTCCGCACGAAGGGGGGAAGCGTTAGCCGGTCTATCCGACCCATCTCCTCACCGAGCCAAGCCTATCGCCCGATAGGGCCGGCCCCCCTAAGCTCGGAACGACCGATAAAATGTTCATCACTGCAGCCGTTAGAGTCCACAGCGGGCCAAACGTAAAGAAGTCCAGGAGCTCTGGCTTCCCCGCGAGGATAACGCCCCCACGATGAGGCCATAAAAGCCCACGACGAGGACGTAACCTCCGCCGGAGACCTTTCAGCTTGCAGGACTCCAGAGGGCGGCGCATTATTTAAACCTGGGATACCCTCCTGCGAAAGGTAAGCCAAAAAGGGCATTGTTCCACCCCCAACTCCCGAGCAAGGATCACTTCACCCCATTGGTGGAGAGGGATCTCGCGCCTTCACCTTCTCCTCCCTATCGCTGCTCCCACCATTGCTCTACTAACTTGAGCGTCGGAGGGTTTTACCCCAGGGAATCCCCCTGGGCCCTCTGACCGGTTTCCCTGTCTTGCAGTTCATTAACTTGGTGATTACCAGCCAGCTCAGGAACCAGCACGAGATTTCGCCTCTTCATCTGGCGCCGTCTGTGGGAAACGCACGAAGAGCCAACATGGTGAGAAGGAGCTCAGGGAGGAGGTCCACCGGCGAAAAGGGCAAGGTCATGGCAGCAACAGGGGATGGCCCTTCCAGGGCCTCGCAGAACCCTCCCTCCAATGCCAGCATCCCCGCCGATGGACCACCACCCCCCCCCCCCCCCCGCGGCGGCGGGGCTACCCCCCTACGGTGGCGCCGAAGCCTTCCAGGCCCTCAACGCCAAACTGGATGTCCTCGTGGAACTCATGAAGACCCAGGCGGCCAGGGATGCAAGGTCCCGCGCCCCGTCAGGGAGCCCCCCCCGCAGGAGTACGTCCCAGCACACAGCTGGAGGCCGCTTCACCCTCCGCGGCCAGCAGTTCATCCGTAACAGGGTCGGAGGACCCTCGCAAGCTACACCTCCGGAGCAAGAGGCCTCCTCCACGCCGAGGAAAGGAAGGCGGGGGACGCAACGGCCAGATCCGGAAGCCGACATTCTCGGAGACCTCCAAGGCACCCCCCCTAGCCTCGTGGCACGACAGCAACCGGAGTTATCCCTCCGGCTGCGAGATTTCGAAAGGCGCTTCGCTGAGCCGGAGCGCGCCCTTCGCGCCTTGCAGAAGGCCTCTTCCCCGGAAGATGAGGAGAAATCCCCGTTCTCTGAGTATATCTTGAAGGCAGAGGCATCTCCCAGAGCCCCCATACCAACCTTCAAGCTTTACGACGGCCAAGGCGACCCGGCCGACCATTACGATAGCTTTGACGCCCTGATGACTCTACACGGAGCGTCGGACCCCATCAAGTGCCAAGCCTTCGTGACCACTCTGGCCCAGGGCGCTCAAGCGTGGTTCCAGGCTCTCGGCCCCGGATCCATCCGAGACTTCAAGCAGTTCGGGTGAGTCTTCAAGGAGAGCTTCGCCGGAAGTGCCCCCCCAAGGTCGATAGCGGGGCTCTTGGCCCTCAAACAGGTGCAAGGGGAAAGGCTCCGGGCTTACGTCCACCGGTTTAAATCGGAAGCCCTCCGAATCCCCCGCTTGGACATGGCCTCGGCCATAACTGCACTGATCGGGGGTACCCGGGACGAGAACCTCCACCGCGAACTCGTCCTCCACCCTCCCTCGACCCTTGCCGAGCTAGTGACTCTGGCTCTGCGCCACGCCGAGTGCGAAGAAGTGCTCAGTGCTTGCCGAGACGCAACTGGCTCGGGTCGGGAGGGGGACAAGAAGCGGGGCCCCGAGCCAAATCCTAGCTCGGGAAAGAAGCGAGACCGAGATGGAGAGCGCAAGCGGAAGTACGAGCGGTACACCCCGTTAACCGCCCCGGTCTATGAAATATATGAAGACGTCAAAGACTCGGGACTTCTCCGTCGGCCCGAGCCGATGAGGTCGAAGAACCGCAAGCGAGACAGACATTGTATATTCCACGGCGATCATGGGCATCACACCGGTGATTGCCACCAGCTCCAAGATGAAATCGAGCGCCTCATCCGCCTGGGGCACCTGGCTCGGTTCACTGCCGAGCGCAGAGAAGATCAAGGCGCCGCAGAGGAGATCGACAACGCCCCCCGAGGGGTCCACATCAACGTCATCTCTGGAGGAATAGCATCAGGAGGCGACAGCAGCCGCGGAAGGAAGCGTCATGCCGAGCGGGCGAGCCGAGCCCCAGAGCCACCCAAGGCCCCGCCCCAAGTCATAGTCTTCTTCGATCAAGACCTGGAGGGGCTGAGCACCCCGCACGATGACGCCCTCGTAATCTCGGCCACTATAAACCATTGTAACGTAGATCAGATTCTTGTGGACAATGGAAGTGCCCCTGATGTGTTGTCTTATGACTGTTTCCTCAAAATGGGAGAGGATCCATCCAAACTCCGCCCGATCCGGACGCCCCTATGTGGGTTCAATGGCCTGGCCACTCTCCCCGAAGGAGCCCTAAGCCTGCCGGTTACCCTCGGCACCCCACCCAAAACCATTACGGTCATGGTGGACTTCATGGTGATCAAAGGGATGATAGCGTACAACGCCATTTTCGGCCGGGGAATCCTCAGCCGGATCAAGGCAGAACCATCTACCTATCACCAAAAAATGAAGTTCCCCACCAAGAACGGAGTAGGGGAAATCCGAGGTAACCAGGCCACGGCCCGAAGGTGCTACAACATCTCGGTGGAAGCCACGAGGCCGGACGGGAATAATAAGGGCCCCCTGTAGACACGCCAAAATTGACGTTACTGTGAGTGCATCTCGTATTACCTTGTAATGCCCCAATTTGACCCTCCAATTAACTTTGTTTGAGTTATTTTCCTCAATTTTCTTGGATTTCTCCCTTTTTTTTCCTCTTCTTATTTTTCCCTATTTTTTAGATTTTTGGGCAGTTTTCTCTATTTTTTGGATTTCACGACTTGAAGTGGGGCGTGTTTTAATTAACAGCCTGGTCTGAGGCGCGTTTTGACGAAAGGACGACTAGAGGCAAAGGCGTCAGTTTCTGGAATTTTCTAGTTTTCAAAACAGAAAAATAAGAATTAACGACCCTCCTTGGGTCGTGTTTTTAAATAATGCCTCTCCCTCAGGCGCCTCTTCATCATTTTTAAATACAGAAAGTTTTTATTGCTAAAATTAAATCCATGAATTAACGCCTTTGTCCCAGTCGTGATTTCAATTAACGCCTTGACCAAGGTCGTCAATTCTTGTTCAATTCCGAACTCCTGCAGCACCCCTTCCTTTCCTCACTTACACTCCTTTTTCACTTGCGAGAGGGTTCCTATGGCTTCCTAATATTGAAAGGACACTTGGAGGAAGGATCCCCCTTTCCATCCTACCAAAACTAAGTTTTCTAATTTTTTATGGAATTAATTCCGAATTTCCCTTCCTTTCCTCGTTTAACCTCCTTTTCCACTTGGGAAAGGGTTCCTATGACTTTCCAAGGTTGAAGGGACACTTGCCTAAGGTTTATCTCTTCTAAATCCAACTAAAACATGTTTTCTTATTTTCTCTTGGAATTAATTTCGAATTTCCCTTCCTTTCCTCATTTAACCTCCTTTTCCACTTGGGAAAGGGTTCCTATGACTTTCCAAGGTTAAAGGGACACTTGCCTAAGGTTTATCTCTTCCAAATCCCACTAAAACATGTTTTCCTAATTTCCCTTGGAATTAATTCCGAATTTCAACCCTATAAATAGAATCTCTCTCTCTCTTGTGAAAAAACATCAAGATCAATTCAAGAGGAGGTGCTGCCGGACCAAAGGCTCAAGGAGGAAGACTCCCATGCACCTAAAAGCTTCATCCATGGAGTTCTTCTTCCTCTATTGAAGATTTGAAGCCTCTACATCCATGGAGTTCTACATCATCTTCTTCCTCCATTGAAGATCTTCGTCCTAGCTTGAAGCCAAATTGGAGAAAACCACTAAGCTTTCGCCTCCTATCTCTTATTTTTGCTTTAGTTAATTGCATGCATCATATCATTTTTTCTTTTATTTCTTTATTGAGATCTTCCCCTATTGTGCACTCTAGCACATCTCCATAGTGCAACACTTGCACATCTCCCTCTATTCTTCATCATACATCATCTTTTACCTACCCTTTTGCATAGGGGTTTTAAAGGCCAAACACCAATAAGGTGTGTTCATATCCATGCTTTCTATGTTCATATTTACATTTGGATTTGATGCTACACATCTTGGTTTCTAATCCATGTTTGTTTATTGGTGTTTGTTAATTTTACAAGGGTAATCAATCAAGGAAAACTCTCTTCATCGGTCGGCCGATAGAAAGAGAAGGTGCACTCACAATCTCCCCCGCATTTAAGGTATTTATATCGCGATCCCTCCATTGATTATTTGTTATATCCTTTGAGGCCCTCGCATCTCTGGCGATCACATTCCCCTTAGCATCCTCTCATGCTCCCCTTTTCTCCCTCTTTTCCCATTCTTCTATTCATTTTCTTTTTCCTTTTAATTGTTCTAAGTGGATTTCTTAGAATCTACAAATTGGCGATCACGGTAGGACCTCCACTGTTTTTCTATTGATTACCCCTTTCCCCTTTGGCACCCACGTGTGCCCTTTCCCTTTGGTACCCACGGTACCCCTCCTTTGTGCCCCACGGGCACCCTCCACTGTGCATTGCACTCTCCCCATGTGATCTGTCAGTTTGATAGGTTTTTTTTTAGAAATTCCACTTATCCAAAAAAAATTTTGATGAGCATGCTAAAATCTTAATTCATATAGTTGTTGATTGCCATGATTATGTTGTGACTGTGAGTATCTTCTTTTTATCACTGTTTGATACTTCCGGCCGTGGAGTTTTTCTGGAGACAGAGGGAATTAACGCCTCAGACAGAGGCGTGTTTTATTTTAACGCCCTCATCCAGGGCGTCTTCTTTCTGTTTAACGCCTTCTGACAGGGCGTCTTCCATCATACCTCCTACTTTTATTGCGCTGCCTGTGAATTCACGCCCTTCCCCAGGGCGTCTTTTATTGCTTAGCGTCTCACATCAAGGCGCGTGTTTACATTTGACGCCCTCTGCCAGAGGCGTCCTTTTCACTTATAGCGCCTCACACCAAGGCGCGTTTTTCACTGCCTGTGGGCTCCCACAGTGATTCACGACAGTCACCCCGTCGTCTATTTTGCTGATAGCGACTGTTGCCAGGGCGTCTCTTTCCTGTGTTTTCACACATCCCTGCTTCCTGTTGCTGTATGTGCTTATTGGGTTGATCCTTACCTTGATTGATGATATTGGTGTGATCTGCATATTTTGCTCTGCATTCATCCATTTGCATTGGTTTGGGAGACCTCCTCTCTCTACACTAGGATTCCACACACCCTCTTGGTGAAGGAAGGACCCTCCATTGAGCATTCCATCTCTTTGGATTGGAAGTTCCTAAACCAAGCCTCCGTAAGTCCCCGCACCCGTGGATTCCCTCACGGACGCCGGGCAGGTTGTACCCTTGAGGTCCCGGGTTTAGTTGGCCTATATACGGTGAGAGAGTGTCCTAGTTGGCATCGAAGTGAACTTGTATTGAAACTGGGATCATCCCTTGTGTGAATCATTCTAAACTTTGTTGAAAATCACTTTAATTCACCAAGGTTCAAACAAACAAAAAAAAATCAAAGGTAACCATTCCAACTTGTGTGCTTCTTTGCAAACTATTTTACTTGAACTTTGATTATATAATGGCTTACCATGATAGACAAAATAACATGTTTAATTTCAATTGTGAGGATGCACAACCTAGCACATCCTATACTCCTCAATTTCAACATGCTCAACATAATTCTCACCATACATTCAAAGGACCACATCCTCATTCTTATGGTGTTGCCCGACCCATGGGCAAGGTCCGATCTCATGGTCCCTCGCTTCAATCGCGAGCCACTACTCCCACGGGACCGTCTCCTCCTAACGATGAGAAGGTCTCCCAAATCTTGCATGCATTAGATCATCTCACCCCTCAACAAATTCAAGCCCTTAAGGCTGCTGTTGAGGGTGTATCTCATTCATCTCATCCTTCTTCTAACCCTACGCGGGTGGCCCATCACCCCCTTCCCTCTTCTATTCGCATGCCTACTCGGGTAACCAATCACCCATCTCCTCCTATCCACCCTCCTCCTCGGGTGGTCCGACACCCGCCTCCTTCTATTCCTCCTCCACCACGGCCCCAAGGCCCATTTATTCCTTGCAAACCGGCCCATCCGGGTTCTTCTATGGGTCCTCCCATTAATCCCCTTCCGCGGCCTTTTTATACGACCCCTCCTTCAAGGCCCTGCCAACCCTATGTTGCTCAGGTCACACCCCTCCAGCACACTCTTATTGACAAAGTCACTCTGATGGAGGAACAGTTAAAGAGGGTTATGAGCCCGCGGCCCGCTCCTCCTACTCCAGTCAATCCCCTTCACGCTGCTCTGAATGACATTACCAAGATGGAGAAAGAGTGGAAGGATAGGAGGGATGACTATGGCGTCGGCGATTCAAGCAAGCAAGGGCCGACGATTGAAGAATTTGAAGCACATGACGATGAAGTTCCGCAGGCACCCCTTCCGAGTTTCCTTCGCTTCCCTCTCCCTCCACTACCATTTGATGAGCCCCCTGCTCAGGACGAAGCTACCATCCCTAATCCAACCCCCGTTTATGAGACTAATTGGTGTTACGATGATGGGTCGATATTCCAATCACCCGCGCCGGCACCTCTTGAGTCCCCTTCCATTCCTAACACCGCTCGCCCCGTTCGGCGTTTTCCCCGCATCAAACCTCCACCAGTTATGTTAACCTTTACAACACCAGCCTCCCCCGAGCCTTCTACTAAACCTCCACCCATTAAGCCATTAGCCTCTACACCATCGGCCTCCACCGAGTCTACCATCGAACCTTCCCCAATTAACCTCCCGTTACCGCCACCTCGGCCCTCTATTACACCTGTAACCCCAAACCTAGCCATACCTATTCCACCACTTAACCCTTCACCCTTACCCACGGTTAATCCTGAGCAGGATCCACCCCTTTTTGCACTCGAGTCAACCCCGACTACTTTCGAGCAAAGGGAGAAGCTTGACGTGTTTGAACCTCCACTTCCACTCATCCTGTCTCCAACACTTTCCATTACACCATCACCATCCACTGAGCCTTCCGCCTCCGCTTCACCTTCCTCTACTACTCAGAATGGGGGGCTTTCATCAAGCACTTGTGCCGAAGATGATCAGGAGCCGGGCAAGAAGGATTTGGCCACGACCGAGCTATTCAAGATGCAAGAGTTTATTTGCCGGATGCCAATCCGGGTTGTTGTGCCAAGCATGATCAAAAGGGCCGAATCCCCGCCACTGCTCACTAAGAGAGAATGTCAAGCTTTGATGCCATGTAGGCTTGTGCCCAAAGGCCGGGAAGGGCACCCCTTGTTCCAACTTTCAAATCTTGAACCTTTTCTTCCATACAAGGGGCGAATGCCTATTCTATTTAACACTCCATATACGCCACAACCCCTGGGTAACACAATACTTCCTATCCCACCTGTTCAACTCTCTCGCACTATTGCTTTTCACTCTTCAAGGGAGTTGACATTGACCATTGAAGCTTCATCATGGGCTTTTGCTTTATCCATTGGGCCAATTGGCTATATACTTTCACTACCATGGAAGGGCGGTTATCTTGGTGCTAAGGGGTCTTCCACTATTTTATCCACCTTCTATTCAACTCCATCCACATTCTTGTCCGTCACATTTTCTTCATGGGCCACTCCAAGGGTAAAGAGGAGGATCTCATCCTCTCGCCCTTCATGTTCGTCATATTCTTTTCATCTCATGCATTCTGTTGCATCCATGCATTCATCGCATCCCTTCTATTGCATCCACATGCATTTACACTTCTTCTTTCCCGGGTTTCAAAACATGTATCTTCCCCGCCGTCCGGAATCTCCGGATCCCCCACGTTTCCCATATCTTCCGCCTCTATCTTCGGGATCTCCAGGTCCTCTTACACTCACCGGGCATTGTGTCCCCTCCAATCATCCCTCAGGGCATCGCGCCCCTTTCCAACTATTGCATCCGCACTCCCCGGATTTCTCACCCGTCCTCCTTGGGCATCGCGTCCCTCGATATTTGCTTCCTCCGGAACCTCCGGATCCTGCTCTTTGGGCATCGCGCCCCTACGCACCCTCAAGTCCGGATCTTCTGGGCTTCTTATTGATTCTCCCTGGGCATCGTGCCCCTTTCCGTCTTCTTCCTCCGGAACCTCCGGACTTTCTCCCAGGGCATCGCGCCCTTTTCTATCTTCTTCCTCCGGAACCTCCGGATCTTTCACCCCTCTCTTTATCCCTTGGGCATCGCGCCCCTTTCCGTCTTCTTCCTCCGAAACCTCTGGATCTTTCTCTTCTCCTTGGGCATCGCGTCCCATGGTACCTTCCCCCTCTAGAACCGCCGGACTCTCTTTCCTTCCTCCCAGGGCATCGCGCCCTTTCTGATTCTCTTCCTTCGGAACCTCCGGATTCTCCATCTTATTCTCTTTATCTTCTTTCAGGGCATCCTGACCCTTCTGATTCCATCCCTCCGGAACCTCCGGATCCTCCTGATCCTTTTCATCCACTCTTCCCCGGGCACCGCGTCCCTCGATATTTCCCTCCGGACCCTCCTGATCCTTTTCATCCACTCTTCCCTGGGCACCGTGTCCCTCGGCATCTCATTCCCCCGGAACCTTCGGACCCTCCATCTTTCTTCCGATTCATCTTTCTGCTCCTCCGGGACATCACATCCTTCATTTTCTTCCTCCTTTTCCATCATCTTTTTCCCTATTTCTTCCCTGGGCACCGCGCCCTTTTCTATCTTCTTCCTCCAGAACCTCCGGACCCTCCATCTTTCTTCCGATTCATCTTTCTACTCTTCCAGGACATCACATCCTTTATTTTCTTCTTCCTTTTCCATCATCTTTTTCCCTATTTCTTCCCAAGGCACCGCGTCCCTCGATATTTTATCCCTCCGGAGCCCCCGGATTCCTCCTATCAGGATTCTCCTCCACAACCTCCGGACCCTCCGGATCTGCCTCTTTCCATCTATCAATTTCTTCTTCCGATTCCCCCTAATCCTGGGTCCGACCCAACTTCTTCCACATCCACTGCCTTGAGCATCTGCCCATTCTCTCACTGCTTTCGAGGCTTTAGTCCTCACTCCTCCTTCTAATTCTCTGCTTCTTCTGTAGACCTTTCATGTGATCAGGGTCTCCACACCTTAGTGAGGGAGTTCTAGCCCTCGCCTCTCTTCCTTTTTTTCCTTATTCGTCTGAGTCTGGTCTTGGCACCACTCCTTCTTGTTAAGCCACTTTCAAACCCTTTGCTTCCAATCCTTTTGACTGCCAAAGAGGACTATCCCACGATGATCAACCTCGCCTCTGACAGCTGCTTCTACAAAGGTTGCAAGGTAACATATTGGCGTAAGTACTCATTTCATGATATCATTATCTCATTGCTTCACGATGATTTTCAAAATAAAGTGCTTCTTAACAAGATTAAGAGTGGTAGTCAAGACCTTTATCCTAGGTCGAATCTTTATCTTTACTAAATCATTCTCAAAACAGTCTTTTAGGCTTGTTTTTGCAGCACCTTTGGTAATAAAAACCCCACGCTGGGAATTCAACGTTCTCTCCCTGCTTGTTAAGAGTAACCTTCAGCTGGGCATTCCACACACTTCACGGCGTCCTTAGCCGGCTCCTTTGGTTAAAACACCGTTGCTACTTTGGCCATGCCATGAGAATTCCTGAAAGTCTTTTTCTCTTCTTTACTCGGCCGCGTGCAGGGGCAAGAGGTTGACGGATGAGATGACCCACCCAGGGTAATCCCCAATACGAGAGGAGTCTCAAATAGGGGTAGTCTTGACCCAAAATCAATATGAGCTTTCATATGAGTTTTCATGATATACATCTCGCCAAAAGGGCTATTATGAAAATCAAGTCAAAATTTCGATAAAAGTAAAATTGTGAATTATGGCATGTCAAGAGTGGCAAAGTCCCCGCAGGGAAAACCCTGGTCGTATGCATGTCAAGGGTCTAAAAATCAAAGGCACAAAGCCCCGGCACAACAGACTACCTCTTTGAGGGGAAACACCTTGGAAGGAATTCAAGTCCCGACATCTCCCATCCTGCATAAAGCTTATCCTCAATTATTCTTCTCTTCTCCCTCTAAGACCGAATGTTTCTCGGGTATGGCCTTGGTAGGAGCACCGTTAATCAAGGGCAGTCAGTTATAGGGCGCCACCCTTCAATGCACGCTCGGCTTTGGGTAATTTTAGCGAAAGGGGAAGGAACAAGGACCCCTAGCCAGTGGTTCAAAAACACCCTTTGATGCTGCATTAACAATGTCTAAACCAAAAAAAAATTCAAAAGAAAAAAAAACATAAAAAAAACTTGAATATTTCCTAAGTCAAAATCCAAAAAAAAATTTATATTTTCTAAGCCAAAATTCAAAAAAATTGAATATTTCCTGATCAAAATCCAACAAAAATTGAATATTTTCAAAATTCATAATAAAAATTCAAATATTTTTCAAAATCCACATAAAAATTCAAATATTTTCAAAACTCATAAAAATTTGCATATTTCAAAATCCAAAAAAAAATTGCATTGTATTTTTCTGATGGTGCTTTTGCAGGAACGACAACTTTGCGAGGACCAAGAGCACGGGATGAGTCCTCTCCATTCATTGCCATCTACCTTTTGATTCTTCCCATGTTCACAATTGATCACATCTTCATAATTTGCTACGCATTACTCCGATTATTCATCTCCAAATCTTTTTTATCAAATCTTACTGATCACTCCGCCGATGGGCATTATCAGATCTTGATCATTCAACTCCAAATCTTGATTAGCCAAGTTGTCATCCTCATGACAAACGACAAACAATGATGCTATGCTATCTATGCTTTAATGATGCTATCTATGTTATTCATGCCTTTCACGCTGTGCACACTTGAATGCTATTCATGATATGATACATACATGCTATTGATGCTTTGATTCATGCTATGCTTGCTATGCTTAAATGCCTTATTCATTGCTTGTTATCTTTTATATCTTGGCTGATGAATCTTTGAGCGCAGGAAGAAGCTCTTGGTCCCACCGACTGGGCATCATCATCCAAGCCCCACGGTGCTTGCACCTCATTTCTCAGTTCCCCCATGCTCATTGCTATCACCATCCCCCCTGTATGCATTCTACTATATGTTACATACGCTACTAGATTATATCAAGGACCTTGTGACTTTGGTAAATCTGGGATTTGAGTTCCCCTTCATCAAAAATAATGATGATTCAGAGGAGTCTTAGTCACACGGATAGGCCGTTGAGCCGTCCAAGACTGGGGACGATGGTTCCCTTTTGCGAGTTGATGCGTGGATAAACGGGCTTCGGCTTAGTATCGGCTCGCAGAATGGGTTTCTTGACCCAGTCTTGGCAGTTTAACAATATTATCCTTGATTATCTTATATTTTCATTTGTTTTAATTTTTTCTTTTAAACCCAGCATGCATTCATATAGGAGTTTGAAACAATTTTTGGAAAATCATTCTGATAAGCTGATTTGGAGAGTCAAATTGATCTTAATCTTTCCAGATATGAGATATTCATTGCTGATGGAATCCTCAGTTCGTTTTGTCACTGTTTTGGGTCATTTTCTCGAAAGCTCCTTGTTTGGATTTCTATCATCTTATCTCAATCCTTTTACTTTGATCCACCTTGGCTGCAGCACGTCCACATTGGCTGGTAACCGCTCCCCAATGGTGAAACCTACAGGTTTGTGACCTGGGGTACTTCCACCGCGCTGGAAGTTGATCATTCTCCTTCGTGCCCGCGTGCACACTCCTCCTCTTATCCAAACATCGTTGATTTCATTGAATTTCTCGGGATTGCTTCATCTCGAGCTTTTGATTTCATTCTCATCAAGTGATGTTGATTGCGTGTCTCATCACACCTTGGCATCTACTTTTCAGTTTGCTCTGCTCCCTTGCAAAGCAGACGCCAAGGCGGGGCAGCTGTAGACACGCCAAAATTGACGTTACTGTGAGTGCATCTCGTATTACCTTGTAATGCCCCAATTTGACCCTCCAATTAACTTTGTTTGAGTTATTTTCCCCAATTTTCTTAGATTTCTCCCTTTTTTCCCTCTTCTTATTTTTCCCTATTTTTTGGATTTTTTGGGCAGTTTTCTCTATTTTTTGGATTTCACGACTTGAAGTGGGGCGTGTTTTAATTAACGGCTTGGTCTGAGGCGCGTTTTGACGAAAGGACGACTAGAGGCAAAGGCGTCAGTTTCTGGAATTTTCTGGTTTCCAAAACAGAAAAATAAGAATTAACGACCCTCCTTGGGTCGTGTTTTTAAGTAACGCCTCTCCCTCAGGCGTCTCTTCATCATTTTTAAATACATAAAGTTTTTATTGCTAAAATTAAATCCGTGAATTAACGCCTTTGTCCCAGTCGTGATTTCAATTAACGCCTTGACCAAGGTCGTCAATTCTTGTTCAATTCCGAACTCCCGCAGCACCCCTTCCTTTCCTCACTTACACTCCTTTTTCACTTGCGAGAGGGTTCCTATGGCTTCCTAATATTGAAAGGACACTTGGAGGAAGGATCCCCATTTCCATCCTACCAAAACTAAGTTTTCTAATTTTTTATAGAATTAATTCTGAATTTCCCTTCCTTTCCTCGTTTAACCTCCTTTTCCACTTGGGAAAGGGTTCCTATGACTTTCCAAGGTTGAAGGGACACTTGCCTAAGGTTTATCTCTTCCAAATCCAACTAAAACATGTTTTCTTATTTTCTCTTGGAATTAATTTCGAATTTCCCTTCCTTTCCTCATTTAACCTCCTTTTCCACTTGGGAAAGGGTTCCTATGACTTTCCAATGTTGAAGGGACACTTGCCTAATGTTTATCTCTTCCAAATCCCACTAAAACATGTTTTCCTAATTTCCCTTGGAATTAATTCCGAATTTCAACCCTATAAATAGAATCTCTCTCTCCCTTGTGAAAAAACATCAAGATCAATTCAAGAGGAGGTGCTGCCGGACCAAAGGCTCAAGGAGGAAGACTCCCATGCACCTAAAAGCTTCATCCATGGAGTTCTTCTTCCTCTATTGAAGATTTGAAGCCTCTACATCCATGGAGTTCTACATCATCTTCTTCCTCCATTGAAGATCTTCATCCTAGCTTGAAGCCAAATTGGAGAAAACCACTAAGCTTTCCCCTCCTATCTCTTATTTTTGCTTTAGTTAATTGCATGCATCATATCATTTTTTCTTTTATTTCTTTATTGAGATCTTCCCCTATTGTGCACTCTAGCACATCTCCATAGTGCAACACTTGCACATCTCCCTCTATTCTTCATCATACATCATCTTTTACCTACCCTTTTGCATAGGGGTTTTAAAGGCCAAACACCAATAAGGTGTGTTCATATCCATGCTTTCTATGTCCATATTTACATTTGGATTTGATGCTACACATCTTGGTTTCTAATCTATGTTTGTTTATTGGTGTTTGTTAATTTTGCAAGGGTAATCAATCAAGGAAAACTCTCTTCATCGGCCGGCCGATAGAAAGAGAAGGTGCACTCACAATCTCCCCCGCATTTAAGGTATTTATATCGCGATCCCTCCATTGATTATTTGTTATATCCTTTGAGGCCCTCGCGTCTCTGGTGATCACATTCCCCTTAGCATCCTCTCATGCTCCCCTTTTCTCCCTCTTTTCCCATTCTTCTATTCATTTTCTTTTTCCTTTTAATTGTTCTAAGTGGATTTCTTAGAATCTACACCCCCGGGAAGTCGAGGAAAAATCCGCAGCTACTAATCCAGGTGGCGAGTTGCTGACAATTTTCCTAAACGATGACCCGACCCTAGGAGTAAGGATCCGAGCCGACCTACCACCCGAGGAACAGCAGCAATATAAGAATTTTCTTTCTAAGTACATCCGAGTCTTCACTTGGTCCGACGATCAGCTCCCTGGGATACCAGAGGAGACCGTGCTGCACCGACTCAACCTCAACCCCACCATGAAGCCCGTGCAGCAGCGCCGAAGGAAGCACGCCCCAGAGAAACAGACGATTATCAAGGCGCAGTTCACCAAGGGGCTAGAGACTGGTCTTTTTAGACCGGTCCTGTACCCGACGTGGCTAGCCAATGTCATCCTGGTACCAAAGGCTTCCAGTGAGTGGCGGATGTGCGTGGACTTCACCGACTTGAATAAGGTGACCCCTAAGGACTGCTATCCCTTGCCCAGCATCGACCAACTGGTCGACTCGACATCGGGCAACGAGATGCTCAGCTTCCTGGACGCCTATTCGGGTTACCATCAGATCAGAATGAATTCTGAAGACGTCGAGAAGACCGCCTTCATCACTGACTACGGCGTGTACTGCTATACCCGGATGCCTTTCGGGTTGAAGAACGCCGGAGCCACATACCAAAGACTGGTCAACCACATGTTCAAGGAGCAGCTAGGTCGGAACGTCGAGGCCTACATTGACGACATGCTCGTCAAGACCCCCAAGGCCCAGGACCACTTCACCGACCTCGCCGAAGCCTTCGGCGTCCTCCTGAAGTACAACATGAAGCTCAATCCTGCCAAGTGCGCCTTCGGAGTAAGATCCGGGAAGTTCCTGGGTTTCCTGGTCACTCAGCGTGGGATCGAAGCTAACCCCGATAAGGTCCAGGCCATCATGGACATGCGCCCGCCCGCCTGCATCAAGGACGTCCAGCGTCTGACAGGGCGTGTCGCCGCTTTCAACCATTTCTTATCCCGTGCGGCCGAACGATGCTTGCCCTTTTTTAAACTGTTGAAGGGGCCCAAGTTGGCATCTGCTACGTTCGCATGGGATGAGGAATGCCAGAAAGCGTTCGTTGAGCTTAAGGAGTTCCTGGCTTCGCCCCCGGTGCTCTCCAAGCCCGTGCCGGGCGAAGCTTTGCTACTCTATCTCTCGGTGACGTCATCAACGGTCAGCTCGGTCCTAGTTAGAAATGACTCGGGAATTGAAAGACCAGTCTACTACACTAGCAAGGTGCTTAGCGAGGCCGAGAGGAGGTACCCCGCAATCGAGAAGCTCGTGCTAGCGCTGGTTACCTCCGGGAAACGCCTCCGACCCTACTTCCAGGGGCACCCCATCACCGTGCTAACCGGCGAGCCGTTGAAGAAGATTTTGGCCCACCCCGAGGCCTCGGGGCGACTCGTCAAATGGGCCATTATGCTTGGGGCCTACGACATCTCGTATCGCCCGCGCTCAGCTATAAAAGGTCAAGCGCTCGCCGACTTCATCGCCGAAAGCACCATCCCGACCGAAGGGAGGCTACTGACCATGCCCGGGCCAACCTGGGAACTGTACGTCGACGGTTCTTCCAACTCGGTCGGTAGCGGTGCTGGGATCCTCCTAAGATCCCCCGAAGGAGTGGAGCTGCAGTACGCCTTGAAATTCAACTTTCAGGCGTCCAACAACGCTTCCGAGTACGAGGCCCTTATATCGGGAGCACGCATGGCCCGGCGGTTGGGGGCTGAGCGAGTCAGGATCCACACCGACTCTCAGCTGGTCGCGAGCCAGGTCAACGGCGAGTACGAAGCTCGAGAGGCACCCATGATCAAATACCTCCAGCTGGTCAGGAGCTTGGCCCAACAATTCGAGGGATTCGAGGTAGTCCGAATAGCCCGGGAAGAAAACTCCCGAGCGGACGCCCTCTCTCGATTGGCCTCCTCCCTAGACCCAGAAGGTACCCGATCGGTCCTCCTCGAAGAGCTAGAGCACCCGAGCATTGACTCGGAGCTCCTCGCTGTTGACTCGACCGTCCCAAGCGACTGGCGCACCCCCTACCTGTCTTGGCTTCGAGACTCCCAAGAGCCCTCCGACCCTCGGGAAGCACGCCGAATGAAGTACCAAGCCCGGCGCTTCGTCGTCCTGGACGACACACTCTACCGAAGGTCTTTCGTCGGCCCTCTCCTGAAGTGCCTCAGCCCTAACGACGCCAGCCGAGCCATTCGAGAGGTTCATGAAGGCCTGTGCGGAGCGCACTCAGGGGCAAGGTCACTGGCCAGAATCCTGTTACGACAGGGGTAATGGTGGCCCACCTTGCAGCGCGACTGCTCGGCCTATGCTCAACAGTGCGACCGATGCCAGCGGTTCGACCACTTGGTCCATCAGCCGGCTACAGAACTCGTCACCCTCGCCGAGCCTTATCCCTTCGCTCTGTGGGGGATCGACATTCTCGGACCATTCCCCACGGTTCAGTCCCAGAAAAAGTTCATCGTCGTCGCCATCGACTAATTCACTAAATGGATCGAGGCCGAAGCCACTGCAAGGATCACCGAGACAGTCGTCTGGAGTTTCGTCTGGAAATCGATCATTTGTCGCTTCGGCATCCCCCGAGTGATAGTGAGCGATAACGGTCTGCAATTCGATTCTCGACATTTCCAAGACAGATGCGCCGACCTAAACATCCGCAACCACTTCACTTCGGTCGCCCACCCTCAGGCCAACGGGCTGGTCGAAAATGCCAATAAGACTATCTTGAAAGGCATAAAGACCAGACTCGGCAAAGCCAAGGGTAGTTGGCTCGAGGAATTACCTAGCGTACTATGGTCGCACCGAACGACTCCCAGTACGGCAACCGGTGAAAGTCCTTTTCAGTTGGTGTACGGCACTGAGGCCGTCATTCCATTAGAGATCGCCAACCCATCTCTCCGAGTCATCCGCTACTCGCCCGAGGAAAACAACCAAAAGTTACTCGAGAACCTCGACCTAGCCGATGAACTCCGGGATATTGCCAGCATCCGAGCGACGGAATACCAGCGACGCCTCACTCGATACTACAACGCCAGAGTCTGAAGCAGACACTTCCGACCGAGAGACTTCATCCTCAGAAAAGCCGAAGCCTCTCGACCACTAGAGGCGGCGGGCAAGCTGTCCCCTAACTGGGAAGGCCCCTACCGAGTGGTCGAGACGCTCGGGAAAGGTGCGTACAGGTTAGCAACAATGGAAGGGGATCCCATTCCTCGGACATGGAACGCAGCCGCACTACGCAAATTCTATTTTTGAAATTGTCCAACAAGAAGGATGAAATAAATTCCTTTCCATTCAAAACTATTGATACATCAGAAAGGCAAAGGCCAATACATTGCATGACAAAAAACAAGAAAATCCGTCTAACACCGCTGCAAGGGGTCATCGCTCGGTTGACTCGATCTCGATCTCCTCGCGTCCAGCCACTGACTCTGCCTCGCGTAGAAACTGGCTCGGACAAGAGGGGGCCGATCCAGTTGGCTCAGATGACCCCCGACAAAGGTGACAGAGGGACTGCAGAGAAGGTAGCCACCTTCTAAAGTCGGAGAAGGCTACCTTCCAAGTTGAGGGAGGCTAGGGAGAAGGAGCGCCGTGAAGACCCCTTTTTTCCCAACCTGCCAACTCCTTGAAAGGGAGCAGAGAGCAAGCAGCCTCCGAAGAGTGAAAGAAATGAAGAGCAGAAGAGGGAAAAAGAGGCTGCAGATGGAGGAAGGCTTCGGTGAGGAGGGAACTTGATGCGCCCCCCCCCCCCCCCATGCGGAGGGGGAGAGGCGGCAAGCGTCCCTGATACCCCCATCCGTCCTCCGCCTCGGTGCCCGCCTAGAAGCCACGCCAGAACTGAGAGAGGGCAAGAGCCGTACCCTCGCACGTCGAAGCCCTCTCCAGATCCGCGCGGCGACCGTCGGACCCGTCTCAAACCCGCGCGGCGACTGTGGGACCCGTCCAACAAGCCAGGACAGCAAGAGCTCTCTGCTCCCCGTCGTCGGCGGCGTCACCCTCTGAAGGATCTTCCATGCAACGGCACAACGCAAAGTGAAGAAGGAGTAAGGGAAGACTGTTAGAGAAAATCCCAAGCGGTAAAGAGGAAAGGGCGCCTTTTGGTCCTTCTTATAGGCCAAAGGAGGCTACACGCCTTAAACGCCCCCCCCCCCCCCCCCCCCTCAAAAACACGCCAAAGGATTTCTCCCCTGAATGGTCACCTCTAACTCCTCGTTTCCCGCCCCAGCGGGATTCACGAAGCGGCCTGGCATTCAAAGCGTGAGGGAACGGAAAGACGCCCCGTCAGAAGCCTACCAAATCAGCATGCGAAAACCACGCAGGACATATCGGCACTTTTTAACTACTTCAGATACGCCAGCCAAATCACGGCAAGGATGGCGATTAAACAAGTAAGTCATTTATTATCTCATAAAGAGGAAACTCTCTAAAGGAGGAAAGAGAGACAAACAAGAGAAAGGGGCAAAATAAGGCAAAATACATCAGGCCTCGGGCCCACTTTGAAGCTCGGAAGCGATGGAAGTAGGCGCGTCACCCCCAGCACCTTCGGTGACGGCCGACCCGGGCACTGACCTCGCATGTGCGAGAACTGTCTCGGTCGCGAGCCCTCCCGAGGCGTCCGGAGTTGGTGACCCCGCCGTAGGAGACCCCTCTGGATCTTCCCCGCTCGACACAGAGGAGCTAGAAACTGACTCATCCGAGTTATAAACCTGGCCCAAAGGGAACTCGATCCCGGAGTCTCGATCAAAGGCGTAGTCCACCGCCCGACGATAACCCTGCTTAAACCCCTTTCGAGCGCCACGGCGAAGCGCTACCTCGTAATATGGTAGGGCGGCTCTCTCCAGGTCGACTGAGTAAGCGTCCGAGCTTCTATATCGCTCGATCGCCTCCGCCTTGATCTGCTCCGTCCTTCCAATGAGCTCGACCCGAGCCCGCTCCGCCTCGGCCGCACGCTCCTCTGCTCCCGCCAGGCGTTCCTCTGCCGCGACCATCCCTCGCTCGGCCTCGCTCGACCGCCTCTCCGCCCGGACTCGGTCCGCCTCGACCACGGAACGAAGGCGCTCCGCTACCTCCGCCCGGTCCAGTAACTCGGCCCGTTCGAGCTCCCAGCGACCGTCCAGCTCGAGGTGACGCAGACGCTCCTCTTCCAAGAGTTTGCCCTTCCTCTCGAGCGACTCCCGGGCCTTAGCCAACTGCTCAGTCAGCGCCTCGGTTTCTAGTCGGCTCGCCCGTGCCAAAGTCCCTGATCGCAGAGAACTCCCGTCGGAGCCCCTCATGTTCCTCGCTGAGGCGGGTCAGTTTCCTCTCGCACCCCCCGAGGGCCCAGGCGAGACTCGATCGCTCCGCCTCCGTCCGAGCGTACGTCTCCGCCATCAAGGCCGTCGACCGAGCCATGACTAGGCCGCCCTCCATGAGGACGCCGGAGGGGGAGTGGCGCTTGTCTCCCCCCCTCGTCTTTGCGGCAACCTCTCGGTAAACCCGGTACAGGTCGCCCGAAACGCCGAGCCTTTCCAAAGCCTCCGGCATGGAGATACGCTCCCCACCAGACGCCCTGCCAGAAGGATCGGCCCGAGCGACGGGGCCGACCGCCCCGGGCGCCGCGGTCGGTTGGGGTTGCGACGCCTCTCCGGGCGAACCCCCAACCTCGACTGACGCCGCAGGATCGACTGCAACAAGAACTTCGGGCACTTGGGGCTGCGACCCCCTCACGGGCGAACCCCCATCCCTATCTGTCTCGGCCCGCGCCTCTCCGCCCGAGACAGCGCCGACCTCGACCGGTCTCCCGGTCTCAACGCCGACCGCTACAGCGCCGGCCCCCTCCATCCCCGGGGAGGGGAGAACCGACTCATCTCCGCCCTCTGAGGGGCCCCCGGTCTCTTCGGCCCCCTCTCGCCTGGTAGGTGGGGGAGCTGGCCCGGAAGGGTCGGCCCCACCTTGCCCCCGAGATGGGAGCGCCGCCGAGCCAGAATCACCCCCGACAGCGGTAGGATGGCCGGCCTTCTTGGCCCGTTTCTTGGCCTTCGCGGCTTCTCGCAATCTCCCCTCCAGGGGATCCTTGCACTTCGCCCCGCTTGACCGCGAAGATCCCTCGGAGGCCGCCCCCTTGCCCTTATTCCGGGCTTGGGAACGGCCCGCGGGAGTGACAGGTTCATCAGCCGCCGAATCATCCCCAAGATCGACGACCTCGGTGACCTCTTCCAAGGGCTCCCGCCGGATGTCTGCAATGAAGAAGAAGGTTCGGTTAGGAAATGAAAAGTCGACCCTCCGACCCCGCAGAAGAATCCGAAGAATGGCACCTAATGGCTTGAGCTGTGTAAGCAGATACCGCTCCACGTTCTCCAGCGTCACCAGCTCCTCAGTCGACCTTGCGATTTGTCAACAAGAGAGCGGCGTACTCTTCCACGTCGGCGGGGAACTCCTCCTGGCGCGGGGGAAGATTCGGATGGAAGTTGGGCATAACCTGGCACCTCCAGGACTCATCCACTGCTTCCGCCTTCACCCAGAAAAATTACCTCTTCCACCCTTTGTGCGAAGAATCCTTCGCCGCTAGCGGAATACAACTCCGATTCTTGCGCGCCTGGATAAAATAGAAGCCTTTCCCCGCCGACGGATGTGCCTTCAGCTCGAAGAAATAATGAAAAAGATCCAGCGACGGGGGAACCCCCTGCAGGCGGCAGATGATCCGAAAGGCAGAAAGCAAGAGATACGAGTTGGCCACCAGCTGAACAAGCGCCAACACGAAAAAGTTGAGAAGTTTCAAGACGAAAGGCTCGAAGGGGAGGTAGAATCCGCTCTTCCACGCCAGGAGAAAAGTACAAATATGGCTCGTACGGCTGTCCAAGCTCGTCTCGTATGGGGCAGCAGCTACAAAGCTATATCGGAGAGGCAGGCGAAACCGATGCTCCAATTTCTTCACATCAGCCTCCCCCAACTCGCTGCGATTGGGGACGGGCTCCCGCCTCACCTTCGACTTCCGAGCGCAGATCCGCCATCGAGCTGGAAGAAGAACCTTCACTAGAGCCCGAAGACTCCGGGGGAGAAGGAAGCCGCCGGATCGCCTCCGCGGTCACACGCGCCAGCTCCTCAAATGCCGCCGCAAGAGCTTGCTCCCCCGCTGTATCTTCACGGCGCATCAAGGAGCCCCAGAAGCAGAGAAATGGAGGAAAGGCCGAAAACCCTGAAAAGACTGGGAGGAACGAGCTGCGCCCTACGCCTATAAACCCTCGCGGGAGGCGGCGCGCCGTTTCAACCTCCGAGAAAAAGGGGGCCCCTTCATTTCAAATCCGTCAGGATCATTATTACTATGGCCCCAGGCGACCGCTACACATGGCTTCATCACGCCAACAGGATTCCACCCACCCGAGCCACGCCGGTCCAAAGCCTCGAAAAACTACTCAACCGAGCCTCCTTGGCTCGGGAGTAGGAGGGGGACAAGTGGAGAGGGGGATTCCTGCAGCCCACTCAAAGAGCAGACCCAACTAGGCCCAACAGGGTCCAACGAGGTAAGCTCGCCCAAGTGACAGCCCGCAGGGCCCACTCGGAAAAGCCCAATAAAACAATGCTCGAGGAAACAACTCTCCTAGGCGGCCCCAAGGCTCGGAGAGCCCGAGCCTCGGTCAGGTCACAGGAAGACCCGCGCACGAGCTATCCCTCCACACGAAGGGGGGAAGCGCTAGCCGGTCTATCCGACCCATCTCCTCACCGAGCCAAGCCTATCGCCCGATAGGGCCAGCCCCCCTAAGCTCGGAACGACCGATAAAATGTTCATCACTGCAGCCGTTAGAGTCCACAGCGGGCCAAACGCTAAGAAGTCCAGGAGCTCCGGCTTCCCCGCGAGGATAACGCCCCCACGATGAGGCCATAAAAGCCCACGACGAGGACGTAACCTCCGCCGGAGACCTCTCAGCTTGCAGGACTCCAGAGGGCGACGCACTATTTAAACCTGGGATACCCTCCTGCGAAAGGTAAGCCAAAAAGGGCATTGTTCCACCCCCAACTCTTGAGCAAGGACCACTTCACCCCATTGGTGGAGAGGGATCTCGCGCCTTCACCTTCTCCTCCCTATCGCTGCTCCCACCATTGCTCTACTGACTTGAGCGTCGGAGGGTTTTGCCCCAGGGAATCCCCCTGGGCCCTCTGACCCGTTTCCCTGTCTTGCAGTTCATTAACTTGGTGATTACCAGCCAGCTCAGGAACCAGCGCGAGATTTCGCCTCTTCAATGACCATTGAACAAATTTTACAAGTCTAACCCTAACCTAATACACCGATGTTCTGCAAATCTGGCGGCGAGGATAATGGATCTAGCGATGAGGAAAATGGATTGAGCTTCCCTATGCATTGATGCGGCAGGCTCCAGTTGGTTGACATTGGAGTCCCGTCAGATCCTCTTGAGTCTCTACGTAGATTCGAGAGTGCTCCGCCATCAGTTGGCAGGGGGGATGCCAGATCAATCACCCCATGCACAGATCCGACAGTGCTCTGCCATTGGGCGGTCGGAACGTAGTCGGATCTGCTCAGGAGGTGGCCCCATTCTCCTCACTGCTATTAGATCTGGCCGGGGAGACGCCAAATCAGCCACCCCATGCACAAATCCGGTAGTGCTCCGACTATCGGCCTACCAAAACGTAGCCGAATCTGAGCACGGGGTGGTCCCATCCGCCTCACCGCCGTTGGATCTGGTCGGAGGAGGCCAGATTAGCCACCCCGTGAGCAAATCAGACAATGCTCTGCAGTCGGCCGACCGGAGTGCAGTCGGATCTGTGCAAGGGTGACAGGACCCCTTTCCCTTTCGCCACAATGCCGTCAGATCTAGTCAGACAGAGGTTGGATTAGCCCCCCCCCCCCCCCCCACCACCGTGTGCAGATCCAGTAGCGCTCCGCCATCAACCGACCAAAGCATAGCTGAATCTGCGCACATGGAAGCTAATCCACCTCAACGTCGTTGGATCTGACCAAGGGAGGCCCGATCAGCCGTCAGAGTCACTCCCCGTCTCCCAATCTTCAAAATAAGAGTGAAAGTAAGGAAAAAAAATAAAAATACCTCTCGTCACTTTCAACCGTTATCTTGCCGCCTAAAAACGTCGGAAGATTATAGACACCGTCCCTCCACCGATGTGTTCGACCCGTGTCACTACCCCCAGACGTTTTTTAACGCCGAATCTGCACGAGCTTGTTGGCCTTCACGTACTAGATCTGGTCCCGTCGTGAGAATGACGGCCGAAAAGATCTGAATGAAGGTTTTTGCACTTAAATGAAGTGTTAATTTCACATTTTGACATCATTGCATTTTAGTCCCAGCATAGATGATGCGGTTCATGAAGGGGCAATCTCCTAACCTCACTGTGAATTCCCACCATCCAATTCTTAGGTGGTAGAATTAATAGATTCTATCAATATTGACCTTTTTCACTTGTTGGTAAATAAGCCCTATGAGGAACCCGGCTCCCTTGTTAACAACTGAATAACCTTGGAAGTGTACTGGGCAGTGTAAGAGTCAAGAAATCGATCGATTGAGTTAAGAACAGTCAATATTTCTAGGTAATGCCCGAGATGGTGACTTACTTTAAACCCATTGGTCCTTTGACAGTTGGTAGATAGTGAAGAGAAAATCATGAAATACCAAAAAATAGTGCACAGCCAGACGCATGGTTCCGTGCGGAGTTCAAAATGTCTCGATTACAGGATCCGATAATGGGTGGGAGTCCTCAACCTCCCCGAAGGAAGGCTCGCAGTGGGAAGTCTCCACGCGCGGACACACCCCTTCCACGTTCCACACGCACGCTATGCTCCCCCTTTCTTATTTATTTAGCAGTAGTTAAAATAGAATAGAATAGAATAGAATAGAGTAGAGTAGAGTAGAGGGGGGCTCTTCCTTCTTCGTCTTCTTGGTCTGTTCCCCCTCAACTCTCTCTCTCTCTCTCTCTCTCTCTCGCGGACGGAAACCCTAGCCATGGCGGAAGATGTGGTGGTCGACCCCCTGCCCTACGACTTCGTCGGCGGCTTCGATCCCCTCCACTTCCCCGACGAGGCCCCCTCGGACGTGCCCCTCCTCCCAGATCTGGACATCGACGCCGACCTCGACCTCGACCTCGACTTCGACTTCCCCATCGCCGACCTCCTCGACATCCCCGACTCCGAGGACGATCCGCCCGCCGCCGCCGCCTCGGACTGCAAGGACGGGTCGGGGGTGTCGTCGTCGTCCTCCGCCTCCGTCGCGGCGCTGGGGGAAGGGTGCAGCCCCGATCGGGATGGGGATCTGAACGTGCCCTCTCCCGAGTCCGGCGATTCTACTACCGGCGAGGGGCTTGTGAAGTTGAAGGAGGATGAGGAGGAACAGAGGAAGGGATGGGGCTTGAAGCGAAAGAAGGGGACGGAGGACGGGGAGGTGACCGAGACCAACCCCAACCCCGGCGCCCGGAGCAGCAAGTTCCGCAGATCGGGCCCCTCCGAGAAGGGGGCCTCTTCCTGCGTGTTCAGCCCGGGGAGCGAGGAGGAGGAGGAGAAGAGGAATGCGCGGCTGATGAGGAACAGGGAGAGCGCGCAGCTCTCCAGGCAGAGGAAGAAGCACTACGTCGAGGAATTGGAAGAGAAGGTGAGGTCCATGCACTCCACGATCACCGACCTTAACAGCAAGATATCCTTCATAATGTCGGAGAATGCGAGCTTACGGCAACAGCTGAGCGGCGGAGCCGGATCGGGCAATTGCCCCCCTCCGGCTGTTTATCCTCCTCTTCCGCCGGTGACATCCATGCATTTCCCGTGGATTCCGTGCTCCAGTTATGCTCTGAGGCCGCCGGCGTCTCAGTTGCCTTTGATTCCTATACCCAGGCTAAAGACGCAGCAGCTTGCCGCGGCGCCCAACCACAAGAAATCGGAGAGGAGGAAGGCAGCAGAGGGCAAGACGAAAAAGGTCGCGGGCGTGAGCCTCTTGGGACTGCTGCTCTGTATGCTCTTTGTCGGTGTTTTTGTTCCGGGGTCCAAACTTGGCTTCGACGGGAATGGAGACATAGTTTTGAGTGAACGAAGTTTTAGTAATGGTAAACTGACGGGTCATTCACGAGGAAGGGTTTTGTCTGTGAGTGAGAATTTGGATAGGTTCAATCTGACTGAAGAAGTTGGAATGAGAAGTGGAAAAAGGATGGGTGTTGGCAGAGGGGATTATGGGAGTAGATTGCCTAGGGCAGAAGCACAACATGGGGAACATGGTTCACATAATGTGCCTAGCTTTGCAGGGAATGCTACCAAGCCCCTGTTTGCCTCCCTTTACGTGCCAAGAAATGACAAGCTTGTGAAAATTGATGGCAATTTGATAATTCACTCTGTCCTTGCAAGTGAGAAAGCGAAGGCACATTTAGCATCTGGGGCAAAGAGTGAGAGTGCCACCCAACATTCTGAGAAAGACAACAAAGGGACTAGTCTGGCGATAGCTGGGAATTTGGCCTCTGCTTTAGCTATCTCAAAATCTGCAAGAGACATGGAAAGGCGCGCTCACTTGTACAGAAGCATAGCCGAGCATCAGAGAGCACTTGCATATGGTTCCAAAGGCAACTATAGGGACAACTCCAAGTCAACTCCTGCCGATGGACCGGTGAAAGAGTGGTTCCGTGAAGGTCTGGAAGGTGTGGATGAGCTTATTGTCTCTCCCTTTTTCCACTTTCTTTGCATGTCTTTCGCCTGAATTTGCTTCTTATTTTGCTTGTAAATTACAAAACCACATTGGATCTTGAGATAAAGAGGTGTTAATAAGTTCAATTAGTTTGTAGAGTATACCATCTGACTATAGTAGGCCATTTATCCTCTTCATGAGGTTTGGAAACACCCTAGAACCCAATTCTATTTTTGTGCACCTCATGATATCACCATGTTGCTTACAAGCTGCAATCCCCATGTAAGACATTTCTGATGTGAGATCCAGGGATTTGGTGAATTTTTCTGTCTGACCACCCTGCCTGATGTTACAGGTAAGTGCAAAGTTCATGTTCAAGATACCTTTTGACAGGAGAGAGTATTAAGGGCATTTTTGGTATACTTTTGATTGGAAGCCATTTTTGGCTTCCCCCTTCAACATAAAAAGTAATAGTTGAGAGTAGTTATAATTGGATTTAGGTGATTACAAAAGTCAATTCTTTGTTAGCAACCTTGTTTTTACCACCATCTAGAAGCTACAATTTGGAGCTTTTTGAATGGAAGCCAAAAACAGTCCCAAAATTATATAAATGGCTTCCAAGGTCTCCCAACTTCTCAAAATAACTGGGCCATACATTATAGAAGCCCAAAAACGCTTTTAATCAGAAGTTGGGCCAAACACGGCCTTAAAGTCTTATGGAACTAGGTAGAAGGTAGAAAACAAATTTCTTGGTTGTAGTTTAAGGTTGTAAAATCAAGAGCAATCCTCAGGTTCGCCAGACATTCTGGGGAAAGAGGCAAGTTTGATGTAAGGACACATGATCTATTGGGCAACTATCAACCAAAGAATGAACGGAAAAGCTCCCAACTCTTATCACCTTTGCCATCAGCAATGAAAAATTATAGATCATCCAATCATTGGGAGAAGGAAGCATCGAGAGGTAGCAGATTAGGTATAATTGGCAGTTGGCCTCAGTCTATCAAGATTCCTTATAGCTGAAGCATGTTTTTTGCCAACTTTTCTATGTCATCTTCATTGACTGGCATGTAACAAATTCGTTTTGTTCAAAGAGATGTACTCTCTAACATAACAGATTTGGCATTGTCTTACCCATATATGTTTGAGGTTTAGGACAGCATTATTGAAATTTGAAACTATTTCTGTCGATTTATAGATATAGATAACCTAGCAAACTCCTTGGTTTCCTGTTTAGAAATAATTTAGGATAGAGTTGGAACCTTGTGAATTCAGTTACCTGACGTGGTCAACTGTCTCTGAGCAAAATGACCTTAATTTATAACGGATTAGTGAAGGGAGAAAAATCGTGTGAAATTTCAGCCCAGTCACAGGTTACCCAGCCTTGAAGAATTGAACTTACTGTAACTAATTGGTTTATTAGCTTAGTTATCTTCATTGCATGTCTTGTTTTATGAAAACTGTATTGATATTAGGTGTGATGTGGTCAGTATTTCCGAACCTTAGGCAGCATCTGGATGGTGAACGGATGGTTTCCTTCACTCTGTTCAAAGGATGCACCTGTGTTACTTCAAACTGGTAATGCTGGTCCGTAATTAGTCGGGTGCATCCAGGGAAGAAAATATAATAACAATTAGTATGGAGGAGCTAGCTGCTTTTGCATGGATCATCCATCTTGATGATGGGCTTTTCCCATTCTATTTCTGTAGCACCCTAGGGTTCATTTGATTTGGCATGGGAGATGCCACTGTTTCAAGCATCCGCCTAGAACATTTACTGAGAAAAAGGAAGAAGGGCCTTTGGTTGTTTGCAGTAGGGTTGCAATAATGGGCGGGGTGGGAGGGGGGGGGGTGGATGGAGAGTGAGGGGACATTTGCTGGTGGTCCATGTCTGAACTGGAGATATGTGAGATTAATGGGAATATACTTCGAAAGTAGAAGGAATGTGAAACTTGAAAATTTGGGCAGCTTACCAAAGTTTTCACTGGCTCCACCTGGCACACAAACTATTCTCTGCATGTGGTTTTTCTTCCTGAAAAATTTGGTCACATAGAGCAAGTCTTCCGCACTACGGTCTAGACTTAATATGTATTATTTACAAGTGACATCTCTCCGATAACTTTGCTTCACACAGTTTGAGGGTATACTCACACCTGGCTTCTATCTTTGCAGGCCCTATCCTAAGTTCTGGCATGTGCACTGAAGTGTTCCAGTTTGATGTCTCTGTAAATTCCGGTGGCATTGTCCCAGTCACACCGATTGCCAACGTTACTGACAAGCACACCACTAACTCTTCTCACCACCCTGGAAGGGTGAAGAACAGGAGAGCTTTACACACACAGGCTATCCCACTTCCTGGAGCCACAATGAATAAGACAGAAGGCAGCTTTGGAAAACCTCCAGAAGAAGCTAGCAACTTCCACATCAACAAATCTGCTTCGTCCGTGGTTGTCTCTGTGCTGGTGGATCCCCGGGAGGCCGGAGACATCGAAGGCGAAGGGGTGATCCCTTCCAAATCCGTGTCGAGGATCTTTGTTGTTGTGCTTTTGGATAGTGTCAAGTACGTCACTTATTCCTGTGTTCTTCCTTTTAAGAGCGCTGCCCCCCACCTGTAATTTACCTAAATCAGATCTTCGTGTGGATTCTAGCAACTTTTAGTGCCAACTTACCAAGTCTTCCCGACCTCATCCACCTGTTGGAGATTTGTCAGAGCATACTTTTACTAGTGTTTGACTGACTGTCCATGGCGACACAGATTTTCTTTGCCACATGATGCCTGTGGAGATGACAGACACTCCCTGAGTGGCAGGTGATTCATCCTTTTTTCATGTATCATCGACTTTTTAAAAAACAAAAAAAAAAAAGCTGCGGACAACCAGGCTATTTCTTGTTATAGTTACCGGGGATGGAATCTTATTGCTGTGGTCGGAATCTTCGGCATCAACTACCTTCTATACCACGGTCGCAACGGCAGCATCCCTAGGCGTCACACAGATTTTTTAAGTGGTGTACTACTACGTAGACAAATAATGCGGAATATGGTAGTAACATACTCTCACTTTTCATTAAAAGAGTCGTCTGATCAGACTATTCATATTAAAAATATATAATCATTCGCCATTTGCTAATTTCATTCGATCAGGTGGTTGAATAAACGTGGAACTGGTAGAATCGTCCACAGGGGACCGCATGTCTCCTTAATAAAGTAAAATAATAACGAACCTCGTCATCTGGCATTAGCTGTAATAATGTAAGCCTGCACAGAATGAAGGATACAAAATGTACGGCAGAATGACTTCCCCTTCTCCATCTTCTCCTTTTTAAGCTTTCTGATATAATGCCAACGTACATCATACTTGGAAAGAATCAAGAATGGTTTTAAGTGTGTCCTGAGATGATGGCCACTGCTTGTCGTTAGCACTGACGACGAATAATACGACCGTGCTTCCTTTGGCGGTCGCCTTAGCAAGATTGTGCGTACCCGTCAGAGCATATGGAGTCTCCAGCACATAGGTGTAGTACTGCAATCAGTGAAGAAAACAATATCAGGCTTGCTTGATTCCGACTTGTCCAAAAGCACAACAAGGACCATTACTTTGCTTTCTAACATCTGTTCAAAGGTATTGGTTGGTCTTTTTATCACCTACTTGCCATATTTCAAATGATGTATTGTATTACTTTTTATTAGAGATTTTTACCTGCTTACGTAAACATCTTACCTACTATATTACTCATAAAATCGTGAATACCCCTCCTCCCTCCACTTGGGGGTTGAGGGGGGGGGAGGGAATTATCATGATGACTCTTTCTGATGTAACCCTAACCCTATGTGTGGGTGTAAGTATAAACTGGTATTACCATGCCTGTGGTATATACATTACATTAGAAAGGGTAGCTGCAATATTTTTCTCACCGAGGATATTCATGACAGTATGATTTTAAGAGTTACCTTTACGTAAACAAAGTTTTATCGGAATGATTCATGTCAAAGTATATTTTTGATTCTACAATTATATATATATATATACATATATATATATATAATTCCCCCTACCCCCTTTTTTTTTCTTCTAAAGAATGTACGTGCTTGAGAGGCTACAACATACGGCGGAATACCCTGGGGATCTAACCCAACTGCCCCCCCAAATGACACTAATGATGAATGACTGGTTCTTGTGAACCTCAGTTGAACAGAAGTGGGTAATTAATCACACGTAACATACATTATCAAAATAGCCAGCGATGTCTATGGCTGAGATGCAGATGTTCAGATGGGTAACTTGAAAGGTGAAGAAAGGTAAAGATTCAGACTAGAATACAATGATGACTTGAGATAAGCTCCAACTAGCGTTTGAGAGAAATGTGCTCATATGCTTTGGGCATATTCGATCTCATCAAAGTTCAATTTCAAATACATGCAGCTAATTTAAGTGGAAATGGCTTGGAAGATGATGGCAACGACAACAATGATATATTATACTTTTATTTCCTTCATACACTCTGAAATGCTCATTCAATCGTAGGCTAGGACAACAGAACATTTGTTTTCTTCTCCAATCTTATCAGTTATGTCCCGTAAATTCCTGCCAAACTAATCCTATGGTCCCCTATTTTCTTCTCTTCACCTACTGTGCCCATTCTATAAGAAGCTGGCATCACACAATTTCTGACCACCTTTAGTCCGTCACAGTCCTAGTTTCAGCCAAAGCCTTCTAATTGTCAAATCCCAACACTAATTATAACTTACTGGTGCAGAAAACCTATCCAGTGGCATTCACAAAATCATTACTGATGGAAAAATGCAACCAAAAGAAAAGAAAGAAAATATCACTTGAAATTTAAAAATGAAGAGAAGGGAAGTTACTGTTTGGCCTCCTTCTTTCTGGATGGATGCCTCCAGAAGTTCATCTGGGTCAAATGTGTTTCCCGTAACAAAGGGGCCAAGAGATGCGATAACCTTCTCTGGGCTTCCAATGTCTTCAATTGTGGCATTTGGTTTATTCGTCAGACGAATTAATGGGGAAGCTACCACCTGAACTTTGCCCTGCTTTTCATCTTCAAATTTCACCTCTATCCAAGGTTCAGCACACTTGGGTTGGCAGTAATTTCCAGAGAGGATGTTGGCAACTCGTGTTTGTTTCCAGGTGGGCGGGAGGATAAACTCATAAGGCTGTACATTACCTACGCATTGTGACAACCAAACATTAAGGGGTAGTTTAGTGTGCTGTAAAATGCCATAAAACATTGTAAAATACTTTTAAAGGGTGTATTTCTTATGTTTGGAATGCTATGAATCGTTTCATATTGTTTTCTTTACGTTTGGAGTGCTGTGAATTGCTGGGTTTTAAAATCGGTTGATCCATGTGACACCTTTTTAACAGATTTTGGATTTCAGCCCAAAACAACCAGAAACCAAAACCGGGGATTTTAAAATCGATAATTTTAAAACCAAAATTTTTATTTTCATGAATTTCAAAACCTGGCAATTTTAAAACTGGTGTTTTACATTATTTTACAGAACGCCAAACAACCCCTAAGTTGATTTGTGAGAAACAAAAGAGGTTTTCACTATAACACGAGAACCAACAAAGGAAAAATTGCCTTAATGTGGATAAATCACAACAGAAACAGTTCAGCTGAGCCACAATTGTTTACAAGCTTTAATAATTTTTGAATAAAAATGGTTATTGACATGATTCAATATGCATTTTTTGGAAAATTACTGAATAGGGCAAAAAAAAACTTTCAAAATATCTCTCAGGGGCAGTGTAAGTTTAAAATATCTGAAAAGGACACCCCTTTCTGAACTTCATATCTGCAAGGGGCAAATTACCAATGATGGCCTCAACTAGTTCACAAATGAATTTTCTTTGTTTAAATCTAATACCATAACTTTTACATCTTTCAATATAAATATCTAAAATATGACATGACTCACTATCATGTCCCAAAATCTACTTCAATCCTCCCAGCCCATATTGAAAATGGACAAGATAGTAAAAATATCACAATGTAAATACAAATGTTGAAATATATAAAATATTCTACATATGAAAACATCATGTTTCATTGGGTTATCTTCCCTTATGTATAATAATACTAATAAGTCAACTTTGTATTTTGATCTTAACCAATATAATAATCATGTTCTTTTTACTCCATTTTGATATGTCCAATCATAATGCATAGATTTAATTTAGAAAAAAAAATCATCAGTAAAACAAATGGGGGCATTTTGATATTACATTGGAAAAAACATGACCTTTGCCCTTTTTGAATATGAACTTTAAGAAGAATGTCCCTTTTAGATATTTTAAATTTAGAGTGCTCCTACTATGTATTTTGATATTTTCCTTTCTAGTAATTTTCCTTTCTTTTTTCATACTCCTATATGTAGCTGTTATTTGGACTAAAACCTTCAATCATGGTATGTGGTGTGTGAGTGTGTGCAAGGATATCCAATACAGCAAAACAGAAATATACTATCGTAAAAACACAAAGGAAGGTATTTTCAACAGAACAATAATCTGCTAGTCCTCCATCTGCAGCAATTTTTGAAAAGAAGCAAGGGAAGAGCATTAGATGACACAGTCCAAGTTGGATACCTAAGTTCCAGGTAAAAGTTATGACAATTCGTTCATCAATGGAAGTGAACCAAGAAAATGGGATATCTATTTCCAAGACAGGGCAATAGACAAAAGGAAATTTGTTCCACATACCTTAATCTTGAAAATTGAGAACATGTACAAGCAGAGCCTCCATTAAAAAACTCATCTGATCCAAATGGATATGCACCCCACATAAAATAACTCCCCAGGGCACATCTGCCATGAGGAAGTAGGAGACGGGGGATATGGTTCACACCATCAAATTAGGCCATTACGATCTCTCCAACATGACCAAGTTGCATTCTCAATGCTTGCATTCAAGCCAAGCCCAAAACACAGTAGCTTGTGGGGATGATATCTAAAAATCCTAAATTAAAAATTAATATCCATGTCAAAGCAGATATCCCCTTCTTTCTAAACTGTCCAACTAATTGGAATGAGAATATAAGCAGTGCTTGAAATGCAAGCTGTTAGGCATCTTTCTAGTTGGATGTTTCCAAAGAAAGTCATATCAACATGTGCTTAAAGCCAACTCATGCTAATCCCTATTGGCATGCCTTGATTGTGATTTGGATAGAGTCGGGCCTCTCGATCTTCTCTATTGTGCCAACATGTTTGACTGTACCTCTTATTATAATCTTTATAAGAGGAAAATGATTCATTAATGTACCCTTTTTACATAAATTTTGTCACAATGACTAGACGTGCTACTTCTTTCATTATCCTTCTTTAGAGTCTTTTAATCCTCATTTCCACAACATTCAAAGCTCTAGATGTTTTCCAGTCTTTCAGAAGGTCCTTAGTTGCTCCCTCCCCAGGTTATCAATAGAGAAGCATGGCATATCATAAATCAAATCTTTATCTCTTGCATAAGAAGGCACTCCCTAGAAAAATGACAAATTTTGGATGTTGGATAACCCCCGATAATTCAATATTTAGAGTTCATGCAATACCCAGATGGCGGAAACGAACCCATATAGGTGTGGAGTTAATGGGGTAGGCGACCAGAGTCCACCCTTTGAATTCCACGCTCCAAATCCAAGGACGCCAGTGATGATCCTACGGAGTTGTAGCATTATCAATTGTGTAGAGCACGATCTAAATCCAAAGACGCTAGAGATTATCGCAAGAATACAACTATTTCACGACCAGTAAGTAGAGCACGACCTCCTCATCGAGGCATTATCATTGTTTTCCTCATCCGTGCTACGAGAGGGAGAATGAGAAGAGATAAGGTGAGAGAGAAAGAGGGAGAGTTGTGGTTCTCTCTTGCATTTTCTCTCTCTCACACACATGCACACCCATGCACTCTCACAGAATCACCAACCTTCCCCCTCTACACACACACGCACCCTCTTATATATAGAGAGAGGGGGGGCTGATCTAGGTGGTGGATAGGCGAGTTGGAGGGAGAGGAGAGACCTGATGTGGCCGCTCGCTAGCTTCTTCGCAAAGAGGGAAGCCCTCTAGCGAAGAAGCTGGGTGCGGCAACCTCCCATGGCGCTATATGGCACTCGGGCGGCGCCCCACCTAAGGGTTGCCCTAATGGGCACCCCCACCGGGTAATTGGGCCGATCTTATTACCCATTAACCACTCCCACTTGCCAATTAGAGGCAACAATGCATGTTCTCCATCAAGGCCTACTAGCTAAACAATCATATTGGAAATGGTGTGCGACCTCTGCAAGATTCCTCAAACATCTGAGAAGTGTTCCGTTAAGTCATCACCAAACTAACGGATCACTTAAATCAATCGCCCCATGTACCTCAGACACTTAATATCCACCTAACCCGACACTCCAGATCTCTCTAAAACAGGCAGTGTCAAATCCAAATGCTATGCACTCATGACTCTTATCACACAGACAACCGAGCCACTGGGAAATGAGCTGCAAACCATGGTGCGATAGTAAGATGTCTTCCCTATGCCGCTCATGACAATCTAATTTGCCTCGACCACTTTTCTAGACACATTCTACTAGACTGGATTAACCATAATCCTAAGGAGCATGCTAAAGTAGCGACATCGAGCACCCTCTTCATGACATAATGTTCAGGTCACTGGGGATACCAAGTGGATCACTTCAGTGTAATCCACAAGCTTACACAATGATAAAGCAGAGATCAATTCATCATTCTCATATATGATCGTATATAGTACATGCAGTATGATACGCATGCTGCGGTGTTCTTCTATAAACATGGGTGTGTCACTCTATAAGCACAAAAACACCACACGGATCTCAGTCTAGCTGCGACCTACATGCTAACCTGAGTCTAACAAACCAGTCACTCTTGTTCAACTCCTTCTTGCTAATCTCACATCCAACTTTTACAAGCTCCATGGGATTGCAGCCACATCCTCATGGTCAATCTAGTCAGGTCTCATCTTAGCCATGCTCAGGCAGCATAGCATTGATGTTCGGGATATTTCGCTCGCTCCCCCAATAAGGCACCGACAATATCATACGCCTCATCTTGCTCACTATCGACAACAACAAGGCAAATCACCCGTGTAAGGGTCGACTCAAGCCTAGTGACACTCTAACGATGTGTAAACAAATCATTCCATCCAAAACACACATTAGATAATGAATAATAAATCTCATTAATGATACTAAAAATTGTATCTATTACAATTTATACAGATCCATAGACCCACAATGGGTAATAGAACTCTCTCTGACAATTTACTTGGTTAGTAGATCAGCTATCGTATGATCAATGCATATATGTCGGAGCACCACTAATCCAGGGTGCATTGCGAAATGATTCAAGTCCCAGAATGGACTTTTACACAGTTTCAAAAAGATACAGGGTATTTTTGTAACCCTTGGGCATATACATAAAGAAGGGGTATCTTTACAGTTACAGAACTTTACAAGACTCAACTATAAAATACATGGCTTTTTAGCAAATTATAGATTTACAAGACTTTTCTGCAAATATATAGGACATATCTACAATTTCTAGAGATTACAAGATATTTTTGTAATCACAAAATATTGATGGGGTTTTCTCATAAACTCGGGGGTATTTGTGTAATTTCTGATTAATTCAGAAAATTACATAGTTTTCCCGTGAGATTTACGGAAAGAAATCGCATAAACGTACACCCGGGGCCACAAATGCAAAAGCGGGGCACACATATGCAACATACTCTCGCTCTGGGCCTAGAAACAAATGCACAAGTGGATAAATCTCTAAATCTTCACAAGAGTCCAAGTTCTGGAATCCAAGTGTCTCAAGTGTCGGGTGTTGAGTTTCTCCAGTTGATTTTGATGCTAACAAAATCCCGACTTTGTTTACGGTCTCGTGGTTCATACATGTGTCTAAGTGTGAGTACTGGAGAGTGATTTGGGTTAATTCGAATCAATTTAAAAAAGCTCACACCTTAAGTTTTGAGATGTGTCACAGGGTCTAAAACAAGCCCAAATGCATGCTACATGAAGCTCTAAGGTAAGGCCCTAAATATGGAAGTGTTTAATGGGCTAACACTGATATTTCTGCAGAGCTTACAGGGTTCGGTCGACCTAAGCAACTAGGTCGGTCAACCAATTTTCCCAGAAGTTTGAAGCCGGAAACCTTACAGGTTTCAGTCGACCGAACTAATTTCCCAGAACGAATCTGGTCAGAAACTGATCAGAAAACGGTCGACCGATCACTTCCACCGGTTGACCGATTATAGTCCGCATGCATTTGTTGACTTCGCTTTCAAGAAGTCTTCGCCCACTGCATGACCGTGGAAAATGAGGACTAGCCTCAAATTTCTTCCCACCCACATGGGAGAAAGTCTCCAGAAGACTTTGAAGCTTCTTGAAGGATCTAAAGTCAAATTTCAACATGGGTTGGTGTTGAAAACTGATCAAGCATCTTTGAACTTTGAAAATTAGGAAACTTGGCTTCAATTTTCTTCTCACCCATGTGAGGAGAATACTCTAGAAGGTCTGAGGGATATATGAGAGACACAAAAATGAGCTCCCATGGTAAGGAAACATATATAGCTGATTTTCAAAAAGAGATCAATGAGAAGGAGAGAGTTTTGAGCAGAAAAGAAGCAAATTGCGTGAACAGTACTCCTTCCACTTCTATTCAAGAAAGAAGCCTTCCGAGCTTGGCACCTGCAGAAGATTGTACTAGAGTGCTCAAGGATCCACAAGTAGCCAATCTAGATCAAGAAGATCAGGAGATCTCAATCAGGGGGAACTTTTATATATTCACTTAATCTATTCAGTCTATCTCTCATAAGCTCATTTGTGCTTAACTTGTATATGTTTTGATCTAAGAGTTCTTTTTTTTGTGTGTGTGGATCCTGCGAGATCCAGTGCATGTATGTTGATGTCTTGCATCGTGCTGGAGTAGGAGACTCCGTGTGTGTGTAAGTGTATGAGTTTGATCTTGTAGTGTTTACAAGATTTGTGTGTGAAATCCTCACGATTGTGAGAGGTGGACATAGGTTGCAGCCTTTGCATCCGAACCACCTTAAAAATCCCTTATGCACTGTGATTTGCGTCTCTTCTACCTTCATTCTTTGTAATCAAACTTCACGATAATTTTTCCGCACGCGTTACTTTAATTTGTTTAAATTGCGAAAAAGAGGATAAACTCAATTCACCCCCTTTTGGTTTGTCATTGTCTCGAGACTTCAATTGGTATCAGAGCTAAGGCTCTTTATTTTTCTTAAAGATCTAACGATCTAGAGAGATCTTAATCAATGGCAAACAAAGGGATGATGCCTAAGGAACATTCCATTCATCGTCCTCCCTTCTTTGATGGCTCTAACTATCCATACTAGAAAAACCGAATGCATGTTTTTCTTAGGGCTCAAGAGTATGAGGTTTGGAAAGTTGTAAATAAGGGTCCATATGTTTTGTCTGAAAATGAAGATGAATGGAATGAATACATTAAGAAGAGTAGTGTTAATTTTAAGGCAATGAACATTATTCAGTGTGCTATTCATCCAAATGAGTTCTCACGAATTTCTATGTGTTCTTCAGCCAAGGAGATGTGGGACAAACTGAAGCTTATCTATGAAGGAACGTCTGAAGTAAAAGAAACCAAGGTGAATTTATTGGTGAGGGACTATAAACTTTTCAAGATGAAGCCAGAAGAATCCATCTCCGAAATATTTGCAAGATTGATGGAGATAACAAATGGACTCAAAGACCTTGGGAAGGATTATACCAACTCTAAACTCGTCATGAAGGTGCTCAGATCACTCACTCCTGTATAGAACACGAAAGTCACTGTCATTGAAGATTCAAAAGATTTGACCACCTTGTCCTTAGATGAATTGAATGGGTCACTGATGACTTATGAGATAAACATCAAAAGAAGTGAGGAAGAATCTAAGAAAAAGAAGTCAATGGCTCTTAAGGAAAATCAACTAGATTCAGACTCAAGTAAAGAAGGCACGGCAGCTGAAAGTGATGAAGAAGGAGATTTGGCCATGCTAACTCGCCAAGTGAGGAAGTTCTTGAGAAGGAAGAAGAAAGTTTTAGAAAATCTTAGAAAGGGACAAAAGAAACCATTTCGAACAAGGGCGAGCCAAGTAGATTAAATGAGATCATTTGCTATGAGTGCAAGAAGCTGGAGCATATCAGAGGAGAATGCCCAGAACTGAAAAGAAGTTTAAAAAGGACAAATTCAAAAGCCCAAGGCTATGTTGGCCACATGGAGCGATGAAGATGAAGATCAGTCGGTGAAGAAGCTAGAAGATCTTATGAAAGCATGTGTCTGATGGCACAAGAAGAAGAATCCAACGAGGTAATTTCTGATCATGATTTTATTTCCAACGAGCAATGGGAAAGTGAGTTTGTTAAATTGTATGAAAAATACAAAAAGATCAGAGCAGAAAATAAATATCTCAAGAAAAAAATTGAAAACTTAGTGCATAGCCATGATCAATGTGATAAATGCTCAACATGGGAAAATCAATGCAAAAATCTGAAAGATGAAAATGAAACGTTGCTTGCCAAAATAAATCTGTATGAAGATGAAATGGAATGCATACTTGGAGATAATGCTACGATTGAAAAATCTAATAAATGGGAAATTGAGATGCATGAGTTGAAAGAAGAGAAGAATGTCCTATTGTCTAAAGTCTCCATGCTAGAAAAAGAGGTTGAGAAATCTGAAAATAAAATTGGGAGTCAGCATGCTGAGATAAACAACTTGAATAAAACTTTAGCAAGATTTGTGAAAGGAAAACATAATTTGGACAATGTTCTTGGCATGAAAGTGAATTTTCAGAAGGAATGATTATGGTATATTCCTATCAAGAAAAAATCATTTGAACATAAAACGATCACTTCCCTCATTCATGAGAAGAATATCAAACATGTTGCACCAAAGAAAGTGAATGTTAAGTCTGCAAAGCATGATCACAAATCATTTGGTTATCAAAAAAATTCATTTGAACGGACATCTAGAGCTACATGTTTTTATTGTGCTAAACTTGGTCATGTGATTTCAAATTGCTGGTTTAAAAGACCTGCTCATCAAATAAATGCAGTTTGGATTAAAAAGGATTATTTGAAAAGGTGCACTAACTTTTAAGGACCCAAACAAATTTGGATACCAAAAGTCACTGCATGAGAATACTGTTTCTTGTAGGTATGTCTTGAAGCAAAAGGAACCAAGTGGTACTTGGATAGTGGATGTTCAAGACACATGACAGGGGATAAGACATTGTTCTCATACTTACAAGAAAAAGATGGAGGTATGGTTGCATTTGGTGGCAAGGACAAAGGTAAGATAATTGGAGTTGGCAGATAGGTAAAGATTTTTCAAACTCTATTGAACATGTGTTGCATGTTAAGGGATTGAATCATAATTTATTAAGTATTAGTCAATTGTGTGATAAAGGTTACAAAGTTATTTTTGAATCATCTCATTGTTTTGTATCTGATAAAAACACGGGTGAAATAAAATTTGTAGGTCAAAGAAATAACAATGTATATACCATAGATTTAAATGAAGTTTCTAGTAAGAACTTGTGTCTAGTTGCTAATAATGTTGAGCATGCATGGTTGTGGCATCGTCGTCTTGGTCATGCTGGTTTCAGTGTCATTTCAAAATTGTCCAGAAATAATCTTGTTATTGGTTTGACAAAAATAAAATTTGAAGGTGATAAAATCTGTGAAGCATGTGCTCAAGATAAACAAACAAGAATTTCTTTCAAAACAAAAAATATTGTTACATCCTCTAGGCCTTTAGAGTTATTGCACTTAGATTTGTTTGGTCCAACTAGGAAGCAAAGTCTTGAGGGAAGTCTTATGGCTTTATCATAATTGATAATTTCTCAAGGTTCACTTGGGTACTGTTTTTAGTTCACAAAAATGAAACTCTGCAAGAATTTCAGTCCTTTTGTAGGAAAATTCAGAATGATAAGGGTTATCTCATCACTACAATTCAGAGTGATCATGAAAGTGAGTTTGAGAATAATGAGTTTAGCAATTTCTGCAGAGAACAGGGGTACACGTATAACTTCTCATCACCAAGGACGCCCGAGCAAAATGGGGTAGTGGAAAGGAAGAATAGGACTCTAATGGATATGGCACGAACCATGTTGAGTGAAAACTCACTACCAAGGTACTTTTGGGCTGAGGCTGTGAGCACAGCATGTTACATCATAAACAGGGCAATGGTAAGACTAATCTTTAAGAAAACCCCTAATGAGCTCTTCAAAGGTAAAAGACCAAACATATCTTAGTTTAAACTTTTTGGATGCTCATGTTTTATTTTGGACAATGGTAAGTCACATCTTGGTAAGTTTGATGCAAGAAGTGACAAAGGCATCTTTCTAGCCTATTCTCAAATTCAAGAGCATTTCGTGTTTTCAATAAAAGGACTCTTGTTGTTGAAGAAAGTCCTCATGTAGTTTTTGATGAATCCGAATCTGAAATTAGCTTAGGAAATGATACCTTCTTGGATGTAGGACAAAGTCCAGAAAAGCAAGAAAAAGTTCAACCATCCAAGGACAGAGGAAAAACAAGCCAACTCATCTCACAAAGAAGAATCGGGTGAAAATCCAAATGATGAAACACTTCAACAATAGCAAGTGCAGCATCCAGAATTGCCGAAGGATTGGACATTCATGAAGGACCACCCGACACACAATATATACTTGGAAATCTTGAAGATGGTATGAGGACTAGATCCTCATTCAGATGAGTATTAATAGAAGACTACCTTGTCTTAATCTCTCAAATTGAGCCCAAAAGCATTGATGATGCTCTTAAAGATGATTCTTGGATCTTGGCTATGCATGAAGAACTACACCAATTTGAAAGAAGTAAGGTGTGGTCTCTTGTGCCGCGTCCTAAAGATCATTCCATAATTGGAACCAAGTGGGTGTTCAGAAATGAACTAGATGAAACAGGATTGGTAGTTAGGAACAAGGCTCGGCTTGTGGCCAAGGGTTATAGCCAATAAATGGGAATTGATTTTGATGAGTCTTTTGCTCTGGTTGGTAGGTTAGAAGTAGTTCGGATCTTATTATCATATGCTTGCTCTTTAAATTTCAAGCTTTACTAGATGGATGTTAAAAGTGCTTTTCTAAATGGGTCTATCAAAGAAGATGTATTTGCAGAACAACCCTCAGGATTTAAGATCCGAAGCATCTACAACATGTGTACAAGCTACAAAAAATCTTGTATGGGTTGAAGCAAGCACCACGAGCCTGGTATGAGAGGTTGAGTACCTTTTTCATTGAGAAAAACTTCAAGAGAGATAAGGTGGATCAAACTCTGTTTACTAAATCTTCAAGTCAGGTCATACTAGTAGTTCAAATATATGTTGATGACATCATTTTTGGAGCTATTAATGATGCCCTGTGCAAGGATTTTGCAAAAATTATGTAGGGAGAATTTGAAATGAGCTTAATGGGAGAACTAAACTTCTTTCTTGGTGTTCAGGTAAAACAGTCAAGGGAAGGCATTTTCATAAATCAAACAAAGTACACAATAGAGCTGCTGAAAAAATATGGTCTTAAGGATGCAAAACCCATGCCAACTCCAATGGCAACTACAACCAAGTTGGACGATGATGAAAATGGTAAATTTGTAGATCTAACACTTTTTAGAGGTATGATTGGATCTCTCTTGTATCTCGCTACTTGTAGGCCAGATATACAATTCAGTGTTTATCTATGTGCTAGATTTCAGTCATGTCCTAAAGAATCTCATATGTTTGTTGTTAAACAGATTTTTCAATATTTGATTGGCACAGTAGATTTTAGCTTATGATTTTCCATCGGTAGCTCTTTTGATCTGATTACATACACAGATGCAGACTATGCTGGATGTGTTATTGATCGTAAAAATACTAGTGGGTACTGTCAGTTTCTTGGCGGGTGCCTAGTCTCATAGGCCTCCAAAAAAAAATATTCAGTAGCTCTCTCAACGACCGAGGCTGAGTATGTAGCCGCCGAAAGTTGTGGGACCCAAGTACATTGGATCAAAGTCAATTATTTGATCTGAATGATGAAGTGAAATGTGTTCCAATTTTATATGATAATATCAGTGCAATCAACTTATCAAAAAACCCTGTCCAACATTCTAGAACTAAGCACATTGACATTCGACATCATTTTCTGAGAGATCATGTAGGCAAGGGAGACTTTGAGTTGCAATTCATTGATATCAATAATCAATTGGCTGATATCTTCACAACCCCTGAATCAAAAAAAAATCACAAAAATAAGGAGAGAGATTGGCATGTGCAAGGGTGAGAGCATAAGTACCTAGGTCTGCATTAGGCTATGTATTGTATGTATTGGTAGGTCATGTGCATAAAGGGTAGATTGCATTGAGGACATGCATATCTTGCTTGGTTATTTTTTATGATGATATATCCCCCTACATGCTTGAATGTAAATACGTATCTTGCCCTTCCTTAAAAAAATTTCTGAGGCCAAATAATCCTTGATAAATAAATGTGGATCTTGTTATTAAAGGACCTGATTCATTTTTTAAGGGGGAGAGTCCAAGGAATTCCCGAGGCAATGATTTTCAGAACCTCCCTCGCTTTCAAATCACTCATCCATGCCTTCTTAGCTCTGCTAGTCAAATCTTTTTCCCATGTTAAAAAAAACAAAACAAAAAGGTGGACAGAAAAAGGAAAGAAAGAAAGGGAAGGAACAAAAAAAGAGAAGAAACAAAAAAGGAAAAAATGCCTTCCAAAAGGGGGCAAGCCGACCAATTCGGTCGACCGACGCCCGGGGCCCGATCGACCGAAACCGATCGAACCGGTCCGACGTATGGCGTGACCGCGACTCATTTTTAAGGGGTTCTTCACCCCTTTCCTCATTTCATTCGCCTCATTTCAACCCTAAACGCACTCCTTCACTTCCTCCACACCCAAAGCCCCTATGTCCAACTCTAGAACCTCATTCCTAGATCTCCACCCTAACATCCAACTTGTTCTTCACCATTCGTCGTCGAGCTCCTGCGGCGACATGTGCGGCATTGGAGCTCACTCATTGGCTCCAAGATCGTGTTGATTATTCTCCCAAGGTCCTTCCACAGTCGATGTGCCATCCATCCCATCTCCTACCAAAGAAGGAGGTGAGTTCCCCAAGAGATTCTGTTACAGTCAACATACAAATGGCACCTAGAAGAAGCTTTGTTTCTCGGAATCCTCGAAGATCTACACGAGGAGAGTCTAGTTCTAGGGGAGGTGATGATCTTGCACAGCATCAACCCCCGCAAGCACCTGCACCTACGCTAGTGGTTCCTGTGGTTACCAGACCAATTCTTAAGCCTCAGTTAGTTGATTTTTCAGAACTTGATGAAATGATGCCATATTTGAGTTTTACTTTTGAAGGTTAAGTTGGATGGGTTGATTTTATGACTAGGCATCAGAGATATCCTAGATTAGTTCAACAGTTCTATGGGAATTTATTTGTGAGAAATGAAAATCATTACACCAATGTGAAAGGAGCTGAAATAGCATTGAATGCCGATATTTTCCAAAGAGCCCTAGGAGTTTCTACTGTCAGGCACACAATGGTCAACACTCATGTTCCAACTGAGGACACTTTCATTTTGATGACCTGCAGTCCATATGTCCCTGGTGTTAGCAATCTCCTCAAGTTCAATGTCAATCTTTTTCCACCACTTCAGAGGATTATTCATCATATTTTTACTACTATCATTTATCCTAAGGGTGGCAACAGAGATGAAGTCACAGAGGTGCGTAAATTCCACTTTCACTATGTTTTAAATGGATTACCAGTCAATATGGGGCGACTCATGACAGATTTGATCGCCTTATGTCAGACACAAAGAAGGTCATTGCCCTATGCTACCCAGCTCACTGGAGTATTTGCCTATGCTAAGGTCAACCTGGAAAATGAAGTGGTTCTACAGGTCAAGCAGGATGATATATATAACCGACACAAGCTATAGACTTACATGCACTACAAGCAGCGTGCATGTGAGGATTTATATATGGATGTGGGTGCATATGATGAAGATGCCGGTGATGATGAAGAGGAAGAGCCACACCTGTAGTGGGACCTAGGGTCACAGGATTAATCCCACATCAGATGTTGAGAAAGCAACCGAGTGTTTATAAAGAAAGTCTTAACCTCTTTACCCAAGAAGGCCCTTTTACAAGAACAAAACCCCACGTCCGCTCTGGGGACAATACCTCTTGAGGGCACCAAAGGTTTATCTCGCATCTACACAGACGGCGCCAGATGAAGAGGGGTGATCTCGCGTACTTCGTCGGCCAGGTCCAAGTTTTCCAACAGCTTCTGCTCGTTTGACTCGGACAGGAAGTGGATAACCCGAAGGGACGGGCTATCGATCTCCAGTGGGATGACTGCCTCGGTGCCATAGACTAGCTGAAATGGAGTTTTGCCCGTGGCGGTTCTCGGAGCAGTTCGGTACGACCATAGTACGCTAGGTAATTCCTCGAGCCAATTACCCTGGGCTTTATCGAGCCTAGTCTTTATGCCTTTGAGGATGGTTTTGTTGACATTTTCGACCAGCCCGTTAGCCTGGGGGTGCGCTACCGAAGTGAAGTGATTGCGAATATGTAGGTCGACACACTTATTCTTAAAATAAGCGCTATCAAATTGCCGACCATTATCGCTCACGATCACTCGGGGGATGCCAAAACGGCAAATGATCGTCCTCCATATGAAATTCTAGATCACTGCTTCTGTTATCTTGGCGGTAGCCTCGGCTTCGATCCACTTGGAGAAGTAGTCGATGGCGACGATAAGGAACTGTTGGGTATTGTGTTCCCACATTATGTTTGACCTTGGTTTTGATGATAACAAATATTGTGTGTTTGTGGAGCAAATCTTTATCATGTGGTTAAATGATTTCAAAACTTTGTGTGTTTGGAAGAACATGTGTTTTGAAATATCTTTTGATGTTCTTGTGATGGAATGATGCTTATTTAATTGTGTGAGTGTTAAATTCAAATGAGATTTAATGAAACAATCATGTTTTTGGAAAGGCTTAAAATGTCCAATGAAAGTATTCACTGATGTGAAAATGAATATCCCTCACTTGGAAGGATTGGTAAATACACAAATGCTATTTGTATGTTTGAGCTTCCATGGTTTTATACTTGAATGCTTAAGAGATTTAAAGTCTATCAAATGCCAAAGATGGTGGTTCATGTTTTACAATTCCATTTACTTGTTGCAATGTGCATTTGAATGTGTATAGATATGGAGTTTTATGTGGAAGAATCAAGTTAAGGAGAACTTAATTTTTGATACATAAACTAACTTGATGTTTGTGTTTTTACAGGTTCAAGGATGGTTTTTAAACCCTCTCATGTCAAGTGGATGATGGTAATATCTAACCATTTCTTATGCTTGATTTGAATGGGAGTTTTGAGAAGTTTTAGTTTTAACTTGTCTTCACATGGTTTTATGTGTCGATGATTTGCATGTGTCAAGTTTTTATGAAGAAACCATGTCTTTAGCTTCATGTATGATCATTTATGGAAAATTTGCTCACATGGTGAAAATGAGGTGTTTGATGGCTACACTTGTTGATAACTTGCATGTTCAAGTGATTTAAGCTTTGGGTAAATGTGTGAGTTGATTTCATGAACATCTTCCATGAGATGTTATTGCCTTGAATGAGTTTCATGCGTCTCTAAAATGAAGTTTTTGAGTTTTTCAAATGTGCTCATGTGATTCTCATAACTTGTTGAAATTTGGTTTGGATGGTCCAAATACTTTGTTAAATGCATGGTAATTATATCATGATTTTTGGGAATTTTTTTGATGCTTAAACGGGGCTTAAAAATCAGTTTTCTAGACCTTTACTGCATGGGTCGACCCCAGTGGTCGACCCTTAGGGCTTCTGCACCGGACAGAAGCCAAAATATGCAGTCTGCTTGCAGGGGTCGACCCACTGCCAAGGGTCGACCCCAGGGGTCGACCCGTGAGTCTTGGAGTGATTTCTGCATTCTGTTTGGCCCTCTGTGCACGAGGGTCGACCCCAAGGGTGTTGATTTCGGTGCAGTATTCAGAGGGGGAGTGAATGAATATAACCCGTTTAAAAAACCTTCACCCAATTAAAAACTAGAATAATAACAAGACAAATTCGACAATCTGAAGCTCAACTGGAATTTCGCTCTCTTGACAGATTAAAATATTCTAAGAAAACTAATCAACACTTCTGCTCAAACAGAAGCCAAACGCTTAGAGCGTCCCTATGCAATCATCTAGCGGAAGCAAAAGCAGATAAACCAAACCACAATGCACAAGGGGTTTTTAGGTGGTTCGGTCCTCCAGACTTACATCCACCCCACACTCAACCCGAGTGTGGCTTCCACTAGTCACACTAGCACAGCAGACTCAGTCTGCAACAAATGCTGCCAAACAGCTTGACCAGGGGAACAACCTCCCCTCTTCCTCCCAACCGGAGGGAACCACTAGTGACACCAGTCACTAGCAAACCAGAGACGCAAGTCTCTCTTCCTCCAGGCCGGAGGGAACACCTAGTCTTGCAACCCACAAGACTAGAACCGGAGGATCAATCCTCCCTTCCTCCAAACCGGAGGGAAACCTAGAGACCTAAGTCTCTCTTCCTCTGAAACCCAGAGGGAAACACAAGTGACACTAAGTCACCTGCAAACCAGAGGTATAGGACCTCTCTTCCTCCCAACCGGAGGGACCCCTGGACTTGCAAACCACAAGCCCAGAACCGGAGATCAAATCTCCCTTCCTCCAAACCGGAGGGAACCCACAAGTATCACCCAGCTACTTGCAACTGGAGATAGCAATCTCCCTTCTCCTGAACCAACAGGAGGGACCCCGACCTCTCTACAGAGAATCGGAAATACAGCAAGTGAAAAGATCAAAAGAAAAATGAAACCAGCAACAGAAAGCTGAAACGATAAAATCAAATGTGGCTCTCGCAGGAGCTGACTGGCCTGGATTTGATCCACGGCCCAGCAAGAACAGATCTTCAGTTGACGCTTCTATCACTCTAGCTCTCTCTTCTTCTCTATTCTTCTTCCTCTTCTTCTCTTCACACTCTGCTATCTCGATCTCTTACTCAATCTCTCTTTCTTTCTCTTTCTCACTCTCTTTCTCTTTCTCACACTCTTTCTCCTCTTCTTTTCCTTTTCTTCTTCTCTGTCTGGATCGTGGCTCTCTATATCGACTCCACCTTTCGCCCCCCTCAATCTCACTCTCTTTCTGTGGAAGAAGGTTCATATATATATAGCAGGAGCAGCAGCGGCAGCTCCGTCTTGTGGCCTCCACACTTTCAGCCCTAAATATTAGGACCACGTGGCAGTCTCTCAGCAGGCTTCATTCCAGCCTCGGATCACGTGCTGCCCAGACGTGTGTGGAATGTTCTTCCTCGGACCTGTAATGAGATTAAATCCATTAACACGCTGTATGGCCACAAAAACCAAAAACTGCATGAGGTATATAATAACAACACGACGTGACTACTATACGAGATAAGAAAAGAACGACACGAGATACACTGTAACAGATCAGACACAACGAAGAGAACGACACAGAGTGAGGTTATAAAATAAAAGAGACACGAGGTCTAGGAAAGGCAACACGAAGACACGAAAATAAAACAACAACAAAAAGACACAAATACTAGACAAACACGAGGTTATGAATGCAAAAACAACACGAGGACAACACGGGGTGACAACAGAAACCGACACGAAGTGGTTGCAAACAAGCAAGACACTAGGTCTACGTAAAGCAACACGAAGTGTGATCAAGGCGAGAAAGACACGAAGACAGAATACAAAGAAACGACTCGAAGTGAGATGAGAACAGCACGAGGTGAGAAAGAACGACACGAGATACACTGACAGGGAGAACGACACGAAGTGGCACAGAAAGTGACACGAGGTGCTACAATGTCCTGCACGCTATAGAACAAAAACAACACGAAGATACAATCAAGGAGAACGACACGAAGTCAGTGAGAACAAAAGCTAAAATACTACAAGAGAAGAACACGTGGTTTATATGAGAACAGCACGAAGTAAGAAGGAAACAACACGAGGTAACAAGGCTAATACAACAAGGAAGATGACACGAGGTCAGATAAGAACGGCACGAGGTGAAACGACACGGACTGACAACGACACGAAGACGAGAACAGAAACCAACACGAAGTATGGTTTCAACACATGAAAGACACGAGGTCAGAAAAACAACACGAAGACAGAACTAAATAGGAAAATACGAAAACAACACGAAGTGAAACGTAAGAAGACTCAAAGACGCAAGAAAAACGACTTGAAGACAAGGACGACAAGGATAGAACAACACGAAGTATACCTCACACAAGTTTTCCTGTCAAGCATGGAAATCAACACGAAGTGTTGTAAGCTCAGACGACACGAAATCTTTTCGTGTTAGTGAGGGGAAACAACACGAAGTGTAGTGATCATGAACATCACGAAGATGAAAGGAACAGTGCAATGTATAGACTTTAAATCCAATGCAAACGGCTGTACAGACTTGAAGATGTGAACCCAATGTACAGACTTGACAGTGAGCTCTGCAGCGAATGTAGACTTTCAATGAAGGGCGTTGTGTAGACTTTGGCTTTGAACGAAGGTAAGAATGAGGCTGTAAAGACTTGGCCAGAACGTAGGGAAAAGCACCAATGTGCAGACATGAACATCAAGCAGTGTATAGACTTCGTGAACAAAGTGCAATGCTGACTGATGTATACACTTGACAAATAGAGTAATGCATGAACAAACAATTAGCCACTACGTTAACCCAATCTAGCCATATTCATGAATTAACTATTCAAGCAAGCAATCAGATAAAGCAATCAGATATTCAAGCAGTCAATCAGTCATCTATATTAATTAGCACACCTCAGTGTGACTCATGGTGTGTCAGTCATCATCAAAACCACACAGGGGCACAACAATCTCCCCCTTTTTGATGATGGCAACACTATGAGTTACACTGACTCAGATCTCAGATTAGATTCTTCTCCCCCTTTGCCTTCAGCAAAAAGACATGAGTTGAAGAGTGAATTAAAACCAATTGTTAATTAAAAACTCCCCCTTTTGACTAAGCTGCCCCTTTTACTTTAGCAAAACGAATAAACCAGAGATGTCATATGAGACACTCAAGATAGTTCAGCAGAAGATGGCAACACAATATCAGAAGCAATTAAAAATAATTCTCCCCCTTAGTCAAACAACTTATGCAGTCATGCATATGCAACAATACTCCCCCTTTGACATGGCAGAAGATATAGAGCTAATGCAGACAAATAACACGATCAGACAATCTAGCACATTGCCCCCTTATGCATATAGTCTCTCAAACAGACCAGAGAATTCTACCCTTATGATCCTTGATGCAAGAGAAATCTACAAGGATGAACTCTGGTTATCCAGAGACAACAACTCTCATATGTGACAACCAGTCTGAATCAAATCACAGTGATAAAGGGCAATAGGATGAGCAGATTCAACGATTTGTGAAAATTGAGATAATGAACTTTTTCAACAAGATACCAACTTCATAAAATCAAAGTCTTAAGTTCTGGATTCCTCCATCATAAAAGCTTATGAAACCTTGATTGTCAGACATGGTTTAAGAATGATGTAAACTGAAATTTTCAAAAGAAATTGTACTCATATCTGAACCAACACTTAATAAAAAAGGAACTACAAGCTCATATAAGATTCTAGTTCAACCAACTTCTATCTTAATTAGTTTATTTTCCATGACAGCTTTAAAAGAGACACAAGTGAATGCTCCTGAATTTTACTTGTTCTTTCAGAATTTGATTTACACTTGTTCAAATCTTTCTTTAATGAACAATTTTGGTTTATCAGCACCTTTTGACGTGGAGAGACACCTTGATCAGAGGTCAGAATCCCCAGTTACTCAGTGTGACAACCGTGTTGTTTCTCCCATTTTAGAGAACAGAGGTAGCATTAAAAGTATCTTTGGCATGAGGATACACCTTGATCAGAGGCCAGAATCCCCAGTTACTCAATACAACTATGCCATTGCTCTGCCATATTTTCACAATAATTTCCAATCATCTCTTTAAACAGAGTTAACCATGGTACTTCATGACACAATCTTTGGACAGGTTTCTCAGTAGCCACAGTCATTGCTCTGTCCCTACTTTTACTAAAAAAGATTCAGAACAAGTTAGTTGTTTAGGAACAACCACATACACTATATATCTCAGTCAACGTAGACATGGATATCAACTTTTCAGATTTCAGAAAGTCTTACATGAATTTACATGAAGCAGACAGTTCAAGTTTATTAAGAGGTTGAAACAGATATTTTCAAGTTTCTTGTAACCAAACAAGAGTACATAAGACTTAAACCACTTCCAGTTAACAAATGTTCTTAAGCATGTATAATGGAAGGTTCCTCATTAAAGGTATTTTAACTTTTATGAAGTAGTATTCAGGCTGAAGGTTTACTTCATATCTCAGCAGAGTAATTCAAGTGAGAATATTCACTAAACAGCATGATTCTGAGGAATTGTAGCAAATGAGCTGCTCTTGAGCAAAGAGATTCAAAGTTGACTTGAATAGAGGAAAAGCTCTCATTCAGCAGATTTAGGAGACACAAACAGATACCAATAAGGTAAGCATTCAGATTATGAACAACTTCAGAAGTAGTCAAGAAATCATTTGATACCACTTTAAATGATGGAATCACTGACACTTCAGATATGACAAGATGAATCATATAGCTGGAGAAGAACGGATTAAGCATGCTCCCCCTATCTATATGCAGTGACATTTCCCTTCCTTTTTTTTTTGATTTTTCAAAGAAGTGATATGCTATGCAATGATTCCCTCTAACTAAAAACGCTGAATCATCCTATATGTCATGCAGACAATGTAGATGATGAATGATTATGCAACAACTGATTTAACATGCTATGCAGTAAATCTCAAGACAGTTGAGTGAATTCAGATGTATGAATAATGCTCCCCCTAAATGTATGCATTCAATGTATCTTTTCGGCATTTTCAATGTAATGAAATGCAATGCAATTAACTACATGTATGCACGGGCATGAAGCAAAAATATTCACATGAAGATGCGGACATTCTCTGATATGCAATCAAAGCATTGAAACATGATTTCAAGGTTTATGCTCATTCAGACTGCCCTATGAGGAGATATGATCCATGGTACTAGGTGGAGAACTTGGTCTGAAAGACCATCTCACACAAAGTAAGAACTTCCAGACAGATTTCCTCTGCCCTGTAGTAGCTTACCATTTGATATACCAAAGTGGTCATGCATCATAGTGCAATTCAACATACAAGGAGTTTGGCATATCATTCATCATGGCATTTGTGTGCAAATGCATTTAGAAGTAAACTCAATCATTTTCATGAGCATTTCAGATTTTTCAATTAGTTTCAGTTAGACAGTGCGCAAAAGAATTATCATGATATGCAGTGCATTCAGATCACACAACTCAGAATACAAAGTTTTCAGAATTTACCTGAATGGGGCTTTATCATCTTGGGTGCCTTGGTTTACTTTACCCCTCTTTATTCCTCAGTCCAAGGCACACCTGCAAATTATTTGATCATCTTGATCCTGCAGGGACCCAAGCAGCTTTGGGTCCTGCGTTAGCCCTGACAGGTGATTTAAGCAAATTCATAGCAATATGGTCACCATGATCCATCAGATAGCAATCTTTCATAGAGTGACCGAACTTCCCACAATATCTACATGACGTGACTGGTTTCTGGTTTTTATGATGCATAGTAACAGTAGTATAAGGTTTATAAACATGATTATAAGGTTTTCTGTTATATGCATGAATAGTTTGATTATTCTTATTCCTAACCAGCCAACATTCAGAATATTTGTGTCCTTGCTTCCCACAGTTATAGCATGAAAATATTGCAAATGGTTTTGCAGGGAATTTGACACCATAGGGGTTAACATTGTTCTTCTGAACATGCCAACAGTTCTTGACTGTATGGCCATTCTTCCCACAGTGAGAGCAAGCAAAAGAATTCCTTCTATGAAAGCCATTTTTACCCCAAGTAGATCTAAACCAGCACTCAGCAGCTTTGTGCCCAGGCTTATGGCAGTTGAAGCACACAATGTGCTGATTAGAATTGTGTTTAGATCCATATGGATCATGAAAATGCATGGAAGACTTGGCAGGAAGTTTATCGTCTTCTTTCATGATAAAACATTCATTCATGTGATGACCATGCTTCCCACAATAATAACATGAAGCATCAGGCTTCCTAGCAGCATGGTTTCTATCAGAGAGATTTCTTGAATGTAAAGTTCCACTAGCATGCTCATCCTTTAACATCAATCTGCAGTCTTCCATTATGTGACCTCCTTTCCCACAATAATAACATGACCCCTTTTTAATATGAGTGTGTGTGAGATCATGTGAATTGTGTGTAGCCTTTCTTATTGCAAGAGGAGTGTCTTTATCCTTCTTCTGTGAAATTTCACTCTTTTTCAGTTTTTGAGTTTGTTCCACAGTTTTGGGTTTCACAGTGGATTTTTGTGCAGTGAATTGGAAGACAGAAGGAGCAGAGGTTGTGTTCTGATTGGAAGCTTTAACAAAAATAGTGGATGTTTTATTCCCATTACTCCTTTTATTTGTCGGACTATAGCCCAGTCCCTTTCTCTCAAAGTTATCACTCTTTCCAAGAAGCTTATTCAGATTGTCCTTACCTTTGACAAATTTTGATAGAGAATTTTTCAAATCTTTAATCTCAGAATTCAAATCAGCAATTTTAGCCTCATATGTGGACAAATCTGTTTCACAGGAAATTACTTGTTGATGCAAGGCATCATTCAGGCTTTTGAGTTTTTCTACTTCCTGTTTTAATTCTATTTCCTTGTCAGCTTCAGATAGGGACTTGTAAAGATCATCAACTTCTTGTTGAAGGGATGTGATAGTAAGCTCATATCCAGCTATTTTCTGTTCACTGCAACTGACATTTCCATTTAACATTAGGTTGATGGTTTTTAGGCTCTCAATTTCTTGTTCAGCATTCATCAACCTATCAGAACTATCCACACTTACACTCTTGCCTTTTTCAATTGTCATTAGCCTATCTGTCAGCTGTGTGTTTAGGTGTTTCAACTCATTGATTTCCTCTTTCAGTTTGCTGTTCTGCTCTAGGAGTTCATCATCAAACACCCATTTATCTGTTGAAGACTGACATTCATAAAACATTTCTTGTTGTTTTTCAGATTGAAATTTGTCAAGATTTTTCTGAATCTCTGAATTCATTGTTCTTTCAGCCTCCAATTTCTCAGAGATCAAACCATTTTCTTTTTCAAGGTTCATTGATTTATGTTCAAATTCTTTGGATTGGTTTTTGAGTTTTTCATTCTCAGATTTTAATTCTTTCAATTCAGAATTGATACACTCTAAATCTCTCACCAATCTTTCATTTTGAACAACGTCATTGTTATGAGTCTGATCAACTAAGCTAAGCCTTTCCTTTAGTTCAGTAATTTCACACACAAACTCTTGACGCTCCTTTTTGTGTAGAGCAACTTGTTTCATAAGAGATTGTTTTTCAGATTTGAAATGATCTAAGTCTGAACTAATAGAATCACACTCTGTTATCTGTCTTCTGAATATTTCATTTTCAGTTTTCAGAGTTTCAAGATTTTCACCTCCTAGTTTTTCCAGCTTCTTTTTCAGTCTTCTATACCTCTTACTCATTTTTTCATGGGAGTGTAACAGATCAGCATAGGCATCTTCCCAGTCATCTAAAGTGAAACTAGAGAAGGGGATGATTACCTTTTCAGCATCTTGGAGTTCCTCTTGATCACTGCTATGGTTGCTCTTGTCAGCCATCAGACAGTTGTCACATTCTCCTCTGAGCAAGCTTCAGCTCATCCATAATGTCCTTGGCGGACCTGCAATCATGAATACAAGACATAAGGCCTTGTCAGTAGCTGCTCTCATCAGGTTAAAGGCCTTCTGATTTTCTCCATATTTTGACTTGTGACTTTTAGTCCATTTGGACTTTTCCTTTGGCAATCTGTGGGGACCTTGTGAAATTAACTTCCACAGATCCGGATTAATCATTTTCACATAATTGTGAAGACTGCTAATCCATGAGTTAAAGTTAGAGCCATTGAAAACCGGTGGAGAACCCATTGAATAAATCCGCAAACAGATTAATGCAGCAAAGGGTAGAAACAGATAAGCACCAAGGGACAACAGGATCCTCTGCAGATCGTTGGATCTGATCAATCAGAGAACCGCTCTGATACCAATTGTTGATTTCGGTGCAGTATTCAGAGGGGGAGTGAATGAATATAACCCGTTTAAAAAACCTTCACCCAATTAAAAACTAGAATAATAACAAGACAGATTCGACAATCTGAAGCTCAACTGGAATTTCGCTCTCTTGACAGATTAAAATATTCTAAGAAAACTAATCAACACTTCTGCTCAAACAGAAGCCAAACGCTTAGAGCGCCCCTATGCAATCATCTAGCGGAAGCAAAAGCAGATAAACCAAACCACAATGCACAAGGGGTTTTTAGGTGGTTCGGTCCTCCAGACCTACATCCACCCCACACTCAACCCGAGTGTGGCTTCCACTAGTCACACTAGCACAGCAGACTCAGTCTGCAACAAATGCTGCCAAACAGCTTGACCAGGGGAACAACCTCCCCTCTTCCTCCCAACCGGAGGGAACCACTAGTGACACCAGTCACTAGCAAACCAGAGACGCAAGTCTCTCTTCCTCCAGACCGGAGGGAACACCTAGTCTTGCAACCCACAAGACTAGAACCGGAGGATCAATCCTCCCTTCCTCCAAACCGGAGGGAAACCTAGAGACCTAAATCTCTCTTCCTCTGAAACCCAGAGGGAAACACAAGTGACACTAAGTCACCTGCAAACCAGAGGTATAGGACCTCTCTTCCTCCCAACCGGAGGGACCCCTGGACTTGCAATCCACAAGCCCAGAACCGGAGATCAAATCTCCCTTCCTCAAACCGGAGGGAACCCACAAGTATCACCCAGCTACTTGCAACTAGAGATAGCAATCTCCCTTCTCCTGAACCAACAGGAGGGACCCCGACCTCTCTACAGAGAATCGGAAATACAGCAAGTGAAACGATCAAAAGAAAAACGAAACCAGCAACAGAAAGCTGAAACGATAAAATCAAATGTGGCTCTCGCAGGAGCTGGCTGGCCTGGATTTGATCCACGGCCCAGCAAGAACAGATCTTCAGTTGACGCTTCTATCACTCTAGCTCTCTCTTCTTCTCTATTCTTCTTCCTCTTCTTCTCTTCACACTCTGCTATCTCGATCTCTTACTCAATCTCTCTTTCTTTCTCTTTCTCACTCTCTTTCTCTTTCTCACACTCTTTCTCCTCTTCTTTTCCTTTTCTTCTTCTCTGTCTGGATCGTGGCTCTCTATATCGACTCCACCTTTCGCCCCCCTCAATCTCACTCTCTTTCTGTGGAAGAAGGTTCATATATATATAGCAGGAGCAGCAGCAGCAGCGACAGCTCCGTCTTGTGGCCTCCACACTTTCAGCCCTAAATATTAGGACCACGTGGCAGTCTCTCAGCAGGCTTCATTCCAGCCTCGGATCACGTGCTGCCCAGACGTGTGTGGAATGTTCTTCCTCGGACCTGTAATGAGATTAAATCCATTAACACGTTGTATGGCCACAAAAACCAAAAACTGCATGAGGTATATAATAACAACACGACGTGACTACTATACGAGATCAGAAAAGAACGACACGAGATATACTGTAACAGATCAGACACAACGAAGAGAACGACACGGAGTGAGGTTATAAAACAAAAGAGACACGAGGTCTAGGAAAGGCAACACGAAGACACGAAAATAAAACAACAACAAAAAGACACAAATACTAGACAAACACGAGGTTATGAATGCAAAAACAACACGAGGACAACACGGGCTGACAACAGAAACCAACACGAAGTGGTTGCAAACAAGCAAGACACTAGGTCTACGTAAAGCAACACGAAGTGTGGTCAAGGCGAGAAAGACACGAAGTCTAAAGCGAAAAACCAACACGGGAGACAGAATACAAAGAAACGACTCGAAGTGAGATGAGAACAGCACGAGGTGAGAAAGAACGACACGAGATACACTGACAGGGAGAACGACACGAAGTGGCACAGAAAGTGACACGAGGTGCTGCAATGTCCTGCACGCTATAAAACAAAAACAACACGAAGATACAATCAAGGAGAATGACACGAAGTCAGTGAGAACAAAAGCTAAAATACTACAAGAGAAGAACACGTGGTTTATATAAGAACAGCACGAAGTAAGAAGGAAACAACACGAGGTAACAAGGCTAATACAACAAGGAAGATGACACGAGGTCAGATAAGAACGGCACGAGGTGAAACGACACGGACTGACAACGACACGAAGACGAGAACAGAAACCAACACGAAGTATGGTTTCAACACATGAAAGACACGAGGTCAGAAAAACAACACGAAGACAGAACTAAATAGGAAAATACGAAAACAACACGAAGTGAAACGTAAGAAGACTCAAAGACGCAAGAAAAACGACTTGAAGACAAGGACGACAAGGATAGAACAACACGAAGTATACCTCACACAAGTTTTCCTGTCAAGCATGGAAATCAACACGAAGTGTTGTAAGCTCAGACGACACGAAATCTTTTCGTGTTAGTGAGGGGAAACAACACGAAGTGTAGTGATCATGAACAGCACGAAGATGAAAGGAACAGTGCAATGTATAGACTTTAAATCCAATGCAAACGGCTGTACAGACTTGAAGATGTGAACCCAATGTACAGACTTGACAGTGGGCTCTGCAGCGAATGTAGACTTTCAATGAAGGGCGTTGTGTAGACTTTGGCTTTGAACGAAGGTAAGAATGAGGCTGTAAAGACTTGGCCAGAACGTAGGGAAAAGCACCAATGTGCAGACATGAACATCCAGCAGTGTATAGACTTCGTGAACAAAATGCCATGCTGACTGATGTATACACTTGGCAAATAGAGTAATGCATGAACAAACAATTAGCCACTACGTTAACCCAATCTAGCCATATTCATGAATTAACTATTCAAGCAAGCAATCAGATAAAACAATCAGATATTCAAGCAGTCAATCAGTCATCTATATTAATTAGCACACCTCAGTGTGACTCATGGTGTGTCAGTCATCATCAAAACCACACAGGGGCACAACAAAGGGTCGACCCTTTCCGGTCGGGATTTGCGAACTCGTCCAGAATCCACTCTAAACCCTACCAAACTTTACCAAAACACCCCCCATTGGTTTCTAAATATATTAGGGTGTTTCTAACATGGATTGGGAGGGTTTTATGTGTCTTTTCCCCACCCTTTGGGTTGCATATATATAAGCTACAAATTTGGAGAGTATGAACCATAATGTGCTATCTTTCTCTTATCTTGTAGGTGAAGAAAGGGGGAAAATGAAGGAGGGGCTATTGCAAGGAGGATTCCATCTCCAACAAAGCATTTCTGGGGATTGTGGAAGAAGAGAAAGAAGAGCGGATCGACGAGAGGATCAAGAGGAAGCTTGAATCGCCGTCATCCGACCTCCCTCCGAACCGGAAATCAAAGAAGATCGTTTTCAGCCCTTGCTACATATGGAGATTTATTTCTTTACTCTTTTCCCATCTATTCTAGTCATTTACTCTTGGTTTATGATCATGTATTGAACATATCCTTTATTTCTGAACTTTGACTCTGTGTGGAGAACCGTCTGCGTACGGTTGTGATCATATCTTGCCGCGAGTGTTGCGGTGGGTGTGTATGGATTGATCCCGCTGTTGGATCGTTGTGGAGACAAAGTCTCCGTGTGTGTTGGAGTATTTTCTCCATGTGCTTCGTTGTGAAGCAAGTAAAGCCTCACCGGTTCGGTGAGGGGTGGAAGTAGGGAGCCCGTCGTGGTCCCGAACCACCTTAAAATCCCCGTGTCCTGTGGTTGCTTGCTTGCACTTTTTCTTATTCCAACACATTCGAGTGTGCTCGGAGAGATTGAGTGAACTAGATTTATTTCTGTTCAACTTGTTTTTCATCAATCTCGTTAATTTCGCATATTGTTTAAAATCTGTAATTTCGTTTGGGTGACAATTCAACCCCCCCCTTCTTGTCCGCGTATATTGTTATCTGGGCCAACAATTGATATCAGAGCGAGGCCTCTGATTTTATTCAATCTCACGGTTGAGGAGGAAAGATCGTTTAGCAATGGACAGTATGGGAATGATTCCTGAGGGACATTCTATACATAGGCCACCATTCTTTGATGGCACAAATTACCCCTATTGGAAAAATAGAATGGTAGTGTTTTTGAGAGCACAGGATTACAGTAGCTGGAAAATCATTAGTAAAGGTCCTCATAAATTGCCCGATAATGAGGATAGTTGGAATGAGGAGCATATTAAACATTCATGTGAAAATTTCAGGGCTATGAATATAGTGCAATGTGGTGTTCATCCGAATGAATATTCACGTATATATATGTGTTCCTCTGCGCAGGAAATGTGGGAGAAGCTCCGACTCATATACGAAGGAACGTCGGAAGTAAAGGAGACAAAAGCAAATCTATTGGTCCGAGAATACGAGCTCTTCATGATGAAGCCGCATGAAACCATCTCGGACATGTTTGCTAGGCTTATGGAGATCTCTAATAGGTTGAAGGCACTAGGAAAAGAATATACGAATCAAGAGCTAGTGAGGAAGGTTTTGCGGTCCTTGTCACCACAATGGCATACAAAAGTGACCTAATAGAAGACTCTAAAGATCTCACTACACTCAAGCTGGATGAGTTGATTGGGTCCTGGATGACCTATGAAATCAACATTAATAGGACAGAGGAAGAGAAAGGGAAAAATAAAACAGTGACATTTAAGGCTTACTCAAAATCTTCTGAGGAGAGCGATGAAGGGTCAAGTCTGAATAGCAGTGAGGAAGAACTTGTGGATGTCATCACTAGCAAAGCTAGAAAGTTATTCAGAAAGGCTAGTCAAGATGGCACTTCATTTGGTAAAATTTTGAAGAAAAAGAAGATTAGATGCTATGAACGTGGAAAGGTCAGCCACGTGAGAAGCAAATGCCCAAGTCTTCAAAAGAAACTGAAGAAAGAAAAAATGAAGAAGCCCAAGGCCATGAAGGCGATATGGAGTGATGAGGACGAGAGCGAGTCCAAATCCGAGAAAGATGATGAGCTGGACGAGGCGGTCCAGAATTTGTCTAATGGCCGATGAGGAAAACGGCACTGAGGTAAATTCCGACAACGAAAACCTCACTTGCGAAGAATGGCAATTTGCCTATTCTGAAATATATGAAAAGTGCAAGAAGTTGAAACATCAAAATAAAATTCTGAAAAAGAAGTTTCATGATATTTTGCATTCTAGTTCATCTTCATGTACCAAATGTAGCTTGCTTGAGTCGGAACTTGAAAAATTGAAAGATGAAAATGAAATGTTGTTGTCCAAAGTTTCTCTATTTGAAGATGATATTTCATGCTTAGAAATTGAGAAACAACATGCTTATGAGGATGTGAAAAACTTAAAAACTGAAAATGAAAAATTGGTAAAGGAGTTGGATGAACTTAATTCAAGACTGAATGAATGTGAAAAATCCAAGAAAGAATTAGAAACCAACTTCAATACCATGCATGTTGAATTAAACAAATTGAAAGAAGTTGTTCAAAAGGAATTGAAAGGAAAAGGAAAAATGGTTGAACATGGTGAGACTAGCAGTGGAAAGGCTAGGAATGAAAAAGTTGACGTGGGACATTCACCCACAAAGAAAAAAAAATTTGTGAACAACAAATTTCAGAAATCATGTGATTCATATGGCTATGCTCATGTTGACTCATGCATGAACTCATACGTTGATAGATCATATATGCATAGTGTAGATTTGTTTTTTTAATTATAGGTTCCTATCCCGCCCCTTTAAATACATACATAAACATGTGAATCAAAGACAAGGGGGATGAAAGGATGAGAAACACTAACCGTGATCGCCACCAAGGATTAACAACGCCGCAAGGATGAAGAAAGGAGTGTAACGGCGCCGTGTACCTCGGAAAGGGATGAAGACTTGATCGCGCTTAAGAACGTGATGCGGGGAATGGTATGGGATCGACCTCCTCTCCTTCCAGCCGGCTAGATGAAGAGGGCCTCACGTTGTATTCATGCTCTCCTGCAAAACAAAGATGAAACACAAAGGCAAAGACCCATTAGAACATGAAGTGTAGAAATCTGCCCAAAGTGATAAAATAGCATGAATAAAAGGGGGAGAACGCACCGGGGGGAGGTTTTTAACCCCTGTGGAAGGGTGGAAAAGATAGGTGGGTGTGTTGTGCATGCATGAGATTTGAAATCACGAGATTTGATTGAGAGAAATCATTGATGCAAAACGGAGAAAAACGCATATGTAGCAGAAAATGCAAAAAACTGTGATGATTTGTGATTTTGAGAGGACTAAAACTAAGAGTATAGACCATGAAATCAAGCCCAGAAGGATGGAATTGAAAGTTAATACTTCCCTCTTCAAGCCAGGGTCGAAGGATTGAGTTGGCGTTGCAACATGGCTTCGCCTCGCGTCCGAAAAGAGCCCCCCTTCGCGACTGCGAACTGGACAGTTTTTATAGAGTTTTGTAAGAAAGCCTCATCTTCTTATCACGATTCCCGGAGATAGAGTCCAAGATAAATCGAGTTCTCTAGATCAAACTCGAGATAATACTAAGGACAAGAGATAGGAACAAACGGGGATCAATTCGGAGGAGGATTCTAGAAGATATGGCTTTTGGAAGGTAGCCCCGGAGCCTTATCTGCAGAGTTTTAGTTGAACCAGGACACCTAAATCCTGATCTTTTGAGTGCGATTCTGAGCAAGATAGCCAATGAAATTCGGAGTTCTTTGGACTGAATTCAAGATAATACCAAGGAGAAACCATAGGAACAAACGGCGCTCAATTCGGAGTAGAATTCAAGAAGTTATGGACTCTGCAAGGGGGCCACGGCGCATAGAAACGGAGCAGAGTCCAGCACGAATGGGACTCTCAGGTGAGTGTAACGGTCTATCGTAAGACCGTCAGAGTAATGTAACGGACTAGGGTGGGTCCGTCACACTCTGGAGGTCGAACGGGATGATTTCGGGCAAGTTTGATTGTGACGCATCTACAGTAGACCGTCACAATGCTCTGACGGTCTTACGATAGACCGTTACACTGATGTAACGCACCTACACTAGACCTTCACATCGATGAAGGCAGATTCCGGGCAGACTGCGCGTGACTTTGGAAATTGAAGCGTAGCTCTCAAACGGGGCAGAACTAGCGAAAGTGGTAGAAGAAGAAATTGTAGATAACTGAGAGAGGAACAACTTTCATGAAGAAAGAAATTTGAGAAAATGATTGGAAGAGGGAGAAAATGGGGCTGGAAGAGAGAGGAAAATTCTGGGACATAGGTGAACAGCACAGCACGCTAGAAAAATGCGAATAACTCACAATCGGGGCAGAACTGGCCGACGGAGTAGAAGAAGAAGTTGTAGATCTTTGAAAGATGAACAACTTTGGTGAAGATAACTTTTTGAATAAAGGACAGGAAGGGGGTGAAAAAGAACCACTTTTAGAACTGCGCAGCGAGAGAGAGCCGATTACTTGAGGGAAGCCGAACTAAATGGGCCGAAAGTCGACTTAGAAGCCAGAAGTTGATAAGATAAGTTCCAGGGCTCAATAAAATCATGATCTCCAAGGCTGAAAGCATATGAAATGGTAAAAATGGGCTCAAAATCCATCCGAGAAAGCTCCAAAACAATGGCTAATTCGGGGTATCAAAATGATGAATAAGAGAAATAACACGACTTGTGGGCTAAAAATGGGTGTCAACAGATGCCCCTCCTTGATGTCCACTTTGCAAGGGAGCGAGCGAAAGCGATGCGGAGATGAAATGGAAAGTAGATGGAGTGAAAGCAATAGCGACATGAAATGGAGATGAAGCGGAGATGAAGCGGAGAGAACTGATAAGCGGGCATCAAGGCAAAAAGACACCCTTCATAACCAACAAGTGATAGGAATTCTCCTGAAAACGCCGAACGCACCACCTGGAATGGATGACAAGGATGAGACATGTCTGGAGAACTAACTAAGGGAGGGGAAACACGACCAGCCTCATTGGGGACACAATCCACGGACAATGAGAGGGTCGGAAGGAAACACAGCATAAGAGCTGGAAAAGGAAAGATAAGACTGAGATAAAATCCAGACAGGAATCACGCTGGCCAACCAGACCAAACGACAAGATCAGAGAAATCGTTCAAATTCGGAGTGGAATGAAGAATTTCTTATTCAAGAGAACTGAGGTGCAATTAACCATTGCTGAGGAGAAATCATGAACGGATCACGAGACGTGAATGCTCAAAATGACATGATGTGAACATGAACGAATATGAACGAGCATGACATGAACACAACATAATAAGAGAAATATGAACGAAACATGGCACAACATAACATAACGAAGATGGATGAAACATAACACACAAACAAATGGCAAGCATACATGCGACTAAAGGCACGGTGGGACAAGAAAATACGCACACGGCGGGACAGCACACGCAGTGGTATAAGGACATGGTGGGACAAAGACACATGGGATGACAATACCACGGAGGATAAAGACACGTGTGATGAATGACACGGCGGGATAGGGACATGCGTGATGAATGACACGGCGGGACAAAAGATACGACCAACATGAGAGGACATAGACACATATGACAAGGGCACAACGGGTCAAAAGACATGGAGGACCGTAGACATGATAAAGACAACAAACACATTCTTCAATCAAAGCCCAAGATCAAATGAAGCGGAACCGCCAGGTTCAAAATCGTGGGACAATGCCTCTCATGGAGATATGATTAAGTAGATAAGCGAAAGCTGAGAAGGCCATGAGCTTCAAAATAGATATTGAAGAGATGAGAATAGATCAAAGAATATGAGCAGGAGGCAGAGCGAAAGATAGAATAAAGAAAGCTTGAACCTGCAGCCTGCACACTTAGCAAACAGATTACGTATCTGTCCTCAAGATAAAATAAAAGGAACAAAAAGAAGTATTTTTGGATTTTTTATATTTCTGATTTTTTTGCCATATTCAAATTTTTGGGATTTTTTTGACATATTTGATTTCTTTTTTGGAATTTTGACATATTTGATTTTTTTTTGGAATTTTGACATATTTGTTTTTTGGAATTTTGATAATATTTCTTTTTTTTTTTAGATTTTGATAATATTTCATTTTTTAGATTTTGACAAAGCAATCTGCAGCACCCAAAGACGGGCTCAAACTACTGGCCAGGGATCGTCGTTCCTACCCCTTTCATTAAAGACTTCCCTTAAGTAGGGCGTGCGTGTTAGGGTGACTTACCATAACCAACCACCTCTAAAGAACGGTGCCCCTACTAAGGCCATACCCGGGATACAACCCAGCCTAAGAGGGAGAAATAGAAGAAAAAATAGAGACAAGCTTTATGCAGGATGGGAGACATCAGGACTTGAATTCCTTCCAGGGCACCACCCCTCAAAGAGTAGGTCTGTTGCGCCGGGGCTTTGTGTCTTTGATTTTAAGACCCATATTTATCAAGCACGCATGCGACCGGGCTCATAGCGTCCCGCAGGGAACTGTACTGCCACTCTTGCCATGCCTTTGATTCATAATATTTCATGGATTCATTTTCTCATTTTGGTAGCCCTTATTGGCTAGATATTGCATGAAAACTCACTTTCGATGGTCAAGACTGCCCCTATTTGAGACCTCTCTCGTATTAGGGAGTGCCTAGGTTGGTCATCTTATCCATCAATCTCTTGCCCCTGCACTTGGCCGAGTAGAGAAAAGAAAAAAGCCTTTGTGCATACCCATGGTATGGCCAAAGCAGCAACGATGTTGCACTAGAGAGATCGGCTATGGCTTGCCGTGAAGTGTGTGAAAAACCCATGCTAAAAGGTCACCCTCAACGATCGGGGAAAGAACTAGACTCCCAGCGCGGAGCTATCACCAGCCTACGGATGCTGCATAAGCAAACTCATTTGACTAAGCCTAACTAGGCAAATTTCTAAAAGCCACTTAACCATGTAAGGAACCAACGTTAATCTTAACAATGTGCAGGAGTAAATAAGTGATAATAATAGCATGTTCTTTGCACAAAATAAAGATACCTTGCAAATCCACGGAACGAAACTAGCATCCTGAAGCAATCGTGATCCTCGAGCTTCGCGCAGCACGAGCTTCATATTCCTTACTTGACAGGACGAAAGAGAGAGGATAGCAAAGGATCAAAGATTCCTCTACATGGAGGAGCGGCAGACATTAAACTAGACGAATAAGGATAAAAAGGAAGAGAGACGAGGGCTAGAACTCCCTCGTCAAGGCACTGAGGCCCTGATAACAAGGAACCAGATACAGAATAAACCAGATTAGCTGAGATCAAGGCGGACTAAATCCTCGAAAACAGCATGAAAAAGGGCAACGACCCTGAAAGGGAGAAGAGGAGAGAATAGAAAGACAGTGAGAGGATTGTTGTGAAGATGAGGAAGAAAGAGAATGATCATCCGACGTGGCCGGAGAAGGAGAGTAGTAGTCATCCGGCAGGGCCAGAAAAGGATCAGAAGCAACACCCGGAAGTCCCGGGGAAGAAGAATCAGGTGATGTCCCGAGATTGGGATGGAAGGATGACATAGGCCGGGGTCTAGAATCGTGAGAGGAGGGAAAATCTGGAGGATCCGGGGAAAAAGGAGAGGAATGGGGACGCATGGACCTATGGAAGGAGGAGAAAATGATGGAAATAGAATCAGATGGAGGAAGGTACACCACCCAAGGGTGGGAAGTGAGTAGAAAGAAGGATGAATGAAAAGAAAGGGAGGAATAGGCGGACCCCTGAATGCACAATTGACGGCTCTTGAACCTGCATCGCCGTCTCTTCTTAGCTGAAATTGGCTTGAAATGGACCCGCTTGGCCCGGGCTTGAATCCTTGGGCACCTTACCTTGCAATATCTTCTCAAATAGCGAGCCCACCTAGCAGATGGCCGTGCCCGACTATGGACATGCAGCTTCATCGGGGTGGTTGCCCCTAGACTCCCGGTGCTAACAATAGTAAGTGGGCATTCTTGGACAAGTAACCCTTCAGAGTGATGAATATCACAAACCCACGGCGTTTTGTCTCTCGGCATTAGAAGCATGAGATTCGACAACTCCACTCGGAACTCAGCCTTGAAGCACAACTCCCTTGATAAAAGAGACGGGTGAAGCTGAAGGAGAGTAATACACGGCGTTGACATGGCCGGTTTGCTAATAAACCGAGGAAGATTGCATAACAAGTGCAGAATATCCTTGGAAAGTGTAGAAGATACGGCCAATTGCCCCTTGAACATAGAATCCATAATCTGCTTGGCGACCGTAGACGTTAGCACAACACGGGCAGAGAACCCTTCTTGGCCTGTCATCTGAACAGCAATAGAGCGAGGAGAAATAATAGCATCAACGGTGAACTCTCCGGCGAGCAAGGAGATTGCCACCGGCCTCGCTCGTGAAGAAACTGGCATCAACTCAAGGGAACTCTTCTTAGCAATTGTCATCTTTGAAAGTAGAGGCGCATCATCCCCAAAATAACCAGGGACGAGGACACGAACCGACATCCGACAGATAAAATCCTGAATCTTGAAATGCACGGCCGGCACTGAATCATCCTGACTTGGCTTATTGTCTCCCTGGGAATTAGACCTGAGGGGCACCAAAGGAAGCGCACACCCGCTCCGTCGGGTGGAAGTGGTTAGAGAAGTAAAGGGAATTTGTTTGGGTGGAACATGTGAAGGTTTGGAAGACATGGAGGCTCCAACGGGAGTGGTGATGGAAAGTGAAGGCACAGGTGATGTGGCGATGATAGGCTCGGGCGGCGACAAAGGTGAAGGTGAAGGCGTGGATGAGGGTAGAGGTAAAGGCAAAGGTGATGGCAGAGATGGAGGCGAGGGTGGAGATGGAGGTGGTGATGGAAGCACTGGTGGTGGAGAGGGAGGTGATGGTGATGGCAATGGAGATGGTGAGGATAGTGATGAAGGCGATGGGGGTAGTGGACATGGAGGTGGAGAGGGTGAAGAGGGAGGTTGTGGTGTCCACCGTCGACGTGTCGACACAACGCGTCGAGCGGTGTTGGGAATGGAAGCGGTGGTAGTGGCGGTGAAAGAAGAAGGAGAGGCACTAGCATGAGCAGAGGGTTGGGTTTGTGGCGACGATGGAGCCGGGGTAGGAGATGGCGGAGGTAACGGAGTAGGTGACGGAGTGAGTGCAGCACTAGATGAGGAATCACAGGGGTGCCCCTGGCCTCGAAGTAACGGAGACGGCTACCCGGGTGGCACTTCTTGCTGTTGTTGTTGGTTACGAAGATGTAAAATGACTTTGTGAATAGCGGCCCAATCAATCCTCTTTTGATCTTCCAGATCATAAACATAATCCCGGAACTCGGGGCAATTCTCAACCAAATGTCCCTGCTGGCGGTGAAAATCACAGAACTGAAGCATATCCCCGACCGTGGGTCGGCAAGGCACAACCGGAGGGAGCGACAATGCGTGAGTGGCCATCAAAGCCCGAAATATATCGGTGAAACACTCCGGCAACGGAAGATGAGGAGCCTGCTTCGGGCAAGGTGGATGCCGAAGGATATGTAATAGTGGAGAAGGTTGTGGAGACGGAAGTGGATGTTGCGTAGGCAGGAGTGCGTGGCTAGTGGTGGGGGGCTTCGGTGATGGCATGTGTGGAACAGAATGAGGGGGCATGTAGACGACATCTACTTGCTCGGGGTGTGGTGTTCCCTTGACCGTAAGTGGAGATGGAGACGTGTATGTGGATGCGGGAGGCCGACTCATGGAAGGTTGATATGCGGAGGCGTATGGGTACGTAGAGGCGGGAGGTTGGCTCGTGGAGGGATATGCAGCGGAAGGCTGACTCATGACCGGATGACTCATGGGAGCGTAGGGTTGGCACATGGAGGGTGAAGGTTGATATGTGGAAGTGGATGGTGGAGACTCAGGGTCAAGGGAATCTTGGATTTGTTGGCGGATGAAGCGGGCTCGGGTGTATAATTGTTGCCAGGAGGTGATGTTGTTGAGGGCTAAGATAAACCGATACTCAGGCGTTGCATTGGATATCAGCATCTTGATTTGTTCTCTTTCCGGAATGTGCCCTGGGACCTGCGCGGCAAGGCGACGCCAACGATCGGCAAAGGCAGAAAACTCCTCTTCGGGCTTCATCATCTCATGGGCCAGATCCGCCATAGAATACTTGGGCCCAACCTGGTCTTGATACTGCTGAATAAACTTTTCTTGAACGGCTTGAAAACTCACAACTTGCTCTTGCGGAAGAGAGAAGAACCAATCCCGAGCCGGGCCTTCCAATGACAGACCAAACAGATAAGCCATCAAGTGTTGGTCATGTCGAAATTGGGCCGACTCATAAACGAACTCCTTCAAGTGCACATACGGGTCACCGACTCCACTATAACGGCGATATGTGGGAATTTGTGATGGGGACGGAAGTCGAAGACCTTGAAATGCGAACGGAACACTTAAGAAGGATTTGGGATCGATCCGGCGTTGAAGCTCATCAAGCTGGCGTTGGGTTTGAACAATCATCTCTTGGGTAGGGAGAGATCGAGAAGAATATGGGCCAACTTGAGCAAGAGGTTGTGAATTAGGACCAGTATGATGGTAATGGGCCGGATAAGAGGATCCGGGCTGAGAAGAAGAAGGGCCCATTCCAAGAATGGAAGGATATGTGGGCCTGGAAGAAGCATGAGCATAAGGACCCATTGGGCTAGCAGTAACATGGGCAGAAGGATGAGGCCCATTAAGAGAATAAGTCCCATTAGCAATTGAGCCAGCAACATATGAAGGAGAAGGAGGCCCATGAACAGAAGATGGCCCATTATGAGAAGAAGGCCCATGAAGATGAGATGCAATAAGACGTTGGGCCTGGGCCGGGTCCATTTGGCGAACAAGGCTTGAAAGATGGGCCATGAGATTAGCCTGGCCCTTGGATGGATCATAAGGATCACAGGAAGATGGGCCCGCGTGAGAAGAGGATTCCACGCGGGAATAGGAAGAAGATTGAGAAAAAGAATGATACAAGGCGTTAGAATGATACTCCATCAGGGCAAATGGAGACTTAATACAAGGAGATCAAGGACAGTACAAATGGGGAAGCAAGGGCTTAATGGGCTTGAGAACAAGGGGGGCTGACCCACTAATGTAAAGATGAATGGACAATAGACCACGGGACAATGGACTAGATAATGGACACACAAAATGGGCTAAGCTAAATGGGCCTAACAACAACAAAACATATGGATGATGAAAGAATGCAACACAAAAACCACTAATGGGCTTGGACAAGCCCAAACAATACAAACAATGCAATGTGAGAGTTTTCACCCAAGTCAAACAAGTTGATATGATGGGAAATATTTTAGAGATTTTAATAGACCTTTTAATGATTTGAATTAATAATAATTCCCTCAAGATAGGAATCCTATGGGAATAAGGTCCAAACTTTGGGTTGACTAAGGCTAACTCCCTCACACGTATGCAAATGCAAGCCTAAGGGGTGGGAAGGTACAACCGGCCCGGCGTCCGTGTGGGAATCCACAGCTCACAGGGACTTATGGAGGTCCCTGATGTGCTTTCCTGGTCGACTCCAAGGAATATGGAGACGAGAGGTCCACGCACCAAGGTAGGAGAATGCAACTATGATATGCAATGTATGGCCCTATGTGTACCGGAGTGCATGCAAATTCTAGGTTAAAACTAGAAAATCAAGACTAGATTAAACTATGCAAACATGATCCAACTAAAACAAATATTATATGGATGGAAAGACAATACAAAGGTCTGCACAATGGGCCCAAGAACAGATCAATCTGACCCCGGGAGGTCAATCAAATCACTGAGCAAAGATGCCCCCGTGAACCTATGCACAGACCACATGCAGATTTTATGGACAAAATGCTAAAATGATGACAATTTTTAACTAAGCAAATGAGACCCAAATGATGCAAATAAGCTATGGATGGAAAGACAATACAAAGGACTATCCAATGAAACAAAAATCAGTGCAATCAGACACCGGGAAGGCAGTCAAATCACTGAGTAAAGATGTACCTGTGAACCTGTCCCAGAGCCTGCCTGCAGAACTTATGCATAAAACTCAAAAAGTTGGATAATATTAGAATATGCAAATGTTAACCAAATGATTCAAATGATATATAGGTGGAAAGACAATACAAAGGGCTATCCAACGCAACAAGAATCAACTCAATCGGACTACGGGATCAAAAGTTATGCCCCGACGAACACGGCCCTGTGAGCATGCGCGCAGGACTGCCAGAAGCTATAACAGTCTATCAAATGACCGTTACATGCATGTGACGGTCTACTATAGGACCGTCACACTACCAGAGCCCTTAAAACCCCCCAAACAATGGAAGAATGGATAAAATATCACCTAAACATGCACATGCACACACCCAACTTACAAAAGAGCATGAAAACAAACGTGATGGGCATTGGTGTCCCACCGTGATCGCCAAAAAACTGTAGATTTATTTTTTTAATTATAGGTTCCTATCCCGCCCCTTTAAGAACGTGAATCAAAGACAAGGGGGATGAAAGGATGAGAAACACTAACCGTGATCGCCACCAAGGATTAACAACGCCGCAAGGATGAAGAAAGGAGTGTAACGGCGCCGTGTACCTCGGAAAGGGATGAAGACTTGATCGCGCTTAAGAACGTGATGCGGGGAATGGTATGGGATCGACCTCCTCTCCTTCCAACCGGCTAGATGAAGAGGGCCTCACGTTGTATTCATGCTCTCCTGCAAAACAAAGATGAAACACAAAGGCAAAGACCCATTAGAACATGAAGTGTAGAAATCTGCCCAAAGTGATAAAATAGCATGAATAAAAGGGGGAGAACGCACCGGGGGGAGGTTTTTAACCCCTGTGGAAGGGTGGAAAAGATAGGTGGGTGTGTTGTGCATGCATGAGATTTGAAATCACGAGATTTGATTGAGAGAATAGAGAGAAATCATTGATGCAAAACGGAGAAAAACGCATATGTAGCAGAAAATGTAAAAAATTGTGATGATTCGTGATTTTAAGAGGACTAGAACTAAGAGTATAGACCATGAAATCAAGCCCAGAAGGATGGAATTGAAAGCTAATACTTCCCTCTTCAAGCCAGGGTCGAAGGATTGAGTTGGCGTTGCAGCATGGCTTCGCCCCGCGTCCGAAAAGAGCCCCCCTTCGTGACTGCGAACTGGGCAGTTTTTATAGAGTTTTGTAAGAAAGCCTCATCTTCTTATCACGATTCCCGGAGATAGAGTCCAAGATAAATCGAGTTCTCTAGATCAAACTCGAGATAATACTAAGGACAAGAGATAGGAACAAACGGGGATCAATTCGGAGGAGGATTCTAGAAGATATGGCTTTTGGAATGTAGCCCCGGAGCCTTATCTGCAGAGTTTTAGTTGAACTAGGACACCTAAATCCTGATCTTTTGAGTGCGATTCTGAGCAAGATAGCCAATGAAATTCGGAGTTCTTTGGACTGAATTCAAGATAATACCAAGGAGAAACCATAGGAACAAACGGCGCTCAATTCGGAGTAGAATTCAAGAAGTTATGGACTCTGCAAGGGGGCCACGGCGCATAGAAACGGAGTAGAGTCCAACACGAATGAGACTCTCAGGTGAGTGTAACGGTCTATCGTAAGACCGTCAAAGTAATGTAACGGACTAGGGTGGGTCCGTCACACTCTGGAGGTCGAATGGGATGATTTCGGGCAAGTTTGATTGTGACGCATCTACAGTAGACCGTCACAATGCTCTGACGGTCTTACTATAGACCGTTACACTGATGTAACGCACCTACACTAGACCTTCACATCGATGAAGGCAGATTCCGGGCAGACTGCGCGTGACTTTGGAAATTGAAGCGTAGCTCTCAAACGGGGCAGAACTAGCGAAAGTGGTAGAAGAAGAAATTGTAGATAACTGAGAGAGGAACAACTTTCATGAAGAAAGAAATTTGAGAAAATGATTGGAAGAGGGAGAAAATGGGGCTGGAAGAGAGAGGAAAATTCTGGGACATAGGTGAACAACACAGCACGCTGGAAAAATGCGAATAACTCACAATCGGGGCAGAACTGGCCGACGGAGTAGAAGAAGAAGTTGTAGATCTTTGAAAGATGAACAACTTTGGTGAAGACAACTTTTTGAATAAAGGACAGGAAGGGGCTAAAAAAGAACCACTTTTAGAACTGCGCAGCGAGAGAGAGCCGATTACTTGAGGGAAGCCGAACTAAATGGGCCGAAAGTCGACTTAGAAGCCAGAAGTTGATAAGATAAGTTCCAGGGCTCAATAAAATCATGATCTCCAAGGCTGAAAGCATATGAAATGGTAAAAATGGGCTCAAAATCCATCCGAGAAAGCTCCAAAACAATGGCTAATTCGGGGTATCAAAATGATGAATAAGAGAAATAACGCGACTTGTGGGCTAAAAATGGGTGTCAACACATAGGAGTCATTTGTTGTGACTCCTCTGTGTTGATGGTGTTGACATGTAACTTTACTTCATATGGCAACACATAGTTTTGATTGATTGGCAACACTGTTTATGTTTTGATGAAATTACTTTTATCAGATTGTCTGTGTGTTATATGCATTTTATCTTGTTTTCACACTGAACACACACTCAAAGTCTCAATGTATATACATTGCTTCAACAACGTAAGTCTGTACACTGTCCGTGTCTATTGCAGCATCCTAGCAAGTGTGTACATTGCCTGTCGATTGCAAAGTGTATACATTGTCATGGGTCGACCCCCTGTTCTCATGAGTCGACTCATCTGGTTGTGCATAGTTTACACATTGCCCATCGTTGCAAAGTCCATACATCAACAGTGCATTGCATAGTCTATACACTGTCCGTCTCATTTAGAGTCTAAGGCGAAGTCTGTACATTGAGCGTCTCAATGAGCGTCTCATGCAAGTCCACACATTGACCTTCAGGCTTGAAAGTCTGTACATTGAACGTCTCATGTAAGTCCACACATTGGACTGTAGCATGCATTTGTCAATGGCATCTAAGTCTGTACAATGACCGTCTTCCTTAGCGTCTTGATCTTCCAAGTCTATACAGGCTTATGTTTTACTAAGTCTGTACAATGATCGTCTTCCTTAGCATCTTGATCTTCCAAGTCTATACAGGCTTCTGTTTTACAAAGTCTATACTTTGGTCTCAGTCTTCAAAGTCTATACAGTCGATGTCTTCCATTGCTTCAAGTCTATACAGCCGTTCTTTTAGAAAGTCTATACATCTGTCTTCACCTCAAGCCTGTACAGTCCTTTGCTGACAAGTCTTCACATCGTGAAGTCTATACACTCAACTCCTTCACATCTTGCAAAGTTTGTACATTGCATTCATCAGTCGTGAAGTCTATACATCGCTTGTCTTCATTCGAGTCTCATGAAGTATGTACATTGCATTCATCAGTCGTGAAGTCTATACATCGCTTGTCTTCATTCGAGTCCCATGAAGTATGTATATTGCATTCATCAGTTCTGAAGTCTATACATCGTCCGTCTTCATTTGAGTCTCACTGAAGTCTACACATTGCATCTTCATTCATGAAGTCTACACATTGCATCTTCATTTGCAAAGTCTGTACATTGCATTGATCTTCACTTAGTCTATACATTGACAGTCTTCATATCACCTAAGTCTGTACAGCGGTTACTTCATACAGCAAGTCTGTACATAGCTTTCACTTATATGAAGTCTATACAACGCAGTTCTTCTGATAAGTCTATACAGAGTTGTTATTTAATCTGATCATCCGATACTCTGTCTGACAGGGATTCTCTACTGAGATTGCTGACATGGCTCGTGATCCCAGGAGGACGAGGTGACCAGATGCTGCCACGTGGATGGAAGCACCTCGAAACTGGAGAATTCCTTGGGTGGGAAAACGTGGAAGCCACGCGCCCTTATCCACCTGCTGCTGTTATATATATCAGTCTTCATCTTCTGTAAAGGCTGATCGAAGTTGGCGAAGTCCACACATCCAGTCTGAAGCAGCAGCCACCGAGATCCACTGTGAGAGGAAGAAAAGCAGAGAAGAAGAAAAGGAGAGAAGAAGAAAGAGAGAAGAGATGAGTTGAGAGAGTTATATGAGAGCTTGTGAATCAGTCTCTTGGTCCAGTTACCAGAGCTGATATTGCTCAACTTTGAGCTACAGTCGTTTTGATTTTCTTCCATTCGATTGTGTGTTTTGTTTGTTTTCAGTCTTTGTTATTTTCCTTTGAAAACTCTTGTTCGATCAAGCTGTGAGTCAGCGGTTTCAAGCTGTGAGGCAGCGGGTTGCAGAGGTGTTCCTCTGGTCGGCTAAGCTGTAGTGCCCAGCAGAGCAAGCTGTGAAGCTCAGCTGTTGCAGAGGGTGTTCCTCTGGTTGGGATAAGCTGTAAGCCCCAGCCGTTGTTGGCAAGCTGTAGAGCCCATCAGTTTGAAGCTGTGTATTAGCAGTAATCCACATTCGAGTTGAATGTGGGGTGGACGTAGGTCGGATTGACCGAACCACCTAAAAGCCTTGTGCCTCTCGTGTGTTTGATTGCTTGTTCAGCAGATCTTGTGTGTTTCATTCGGTGCATTGGCTGTGTTCGCTTAGTGTTCTTCTAATTCCGCATTTGATTCTAGGCCTAATTTTTTAAATAGCCAGTTGATCTATTCACCCCCCCTCTAGATCCACATCCTGTGGTGATAGAGCCTTCCATCTAACTTCAACACTTGGTATCAGAGCTAGACTCTTCTACAGGGACTTACCGCCCGAAGAGGATAAGCACAGATGGACGGAAGAGGGATGATAGCTGAAGGACACTCCACATCCAAGCCCCCGTACTTCGATGGAACCAACTATGCATACTGGAAGCACCGTATGCAGGTATTCTTGAGGGCTAAAGATTATGAAATTTGGAAGGTAGTTAGCAAGGGATGTCACGCCCCGATGCGGAATCTCGGGACGTACGGTTAGAGGCAAGCGAGCAATATATAATTCTGAACCATTGCAATCCATTGCACTAAAGGTTGGAAAAGTAATAATCAGAGTTTTATTGGAATAAGGTTGAGTACACTGGGTAGAACGACTACAACCAAATAATAAGTAAAATGCTAGAACAATCTCTCACTAATGCTAAGGGTACAAACTGACTCAATAAACTAAAACTATCTCTCGATATCACTCCAGTCCATCCCCGACAAGTTCGTCACCTGGAAAGAGGGGAAACAGTAGGAGTGAGCTAAACACGCTCAGTAGATAACCACAAACAGGTTTAAGTAATTAACTATTGATTTCCAATTTATATGAAATGCAGTAAATAAAGAATGACGATAGAATATCTTGCAAGGTCAAGAAATATAGCAATTTATCAAGTAGTGAACAAGTAAAGTACAATAGAGAATTTGGCCAGCAATATGTTACACATGTAACCAAGTAAATACACACGAGTCGAGTATCAAGAGTTTGTCATAGACGTAACAAGTCAAGTCAAGTATTCGGGTGCAATGCCTCACCCTTGTCATAAACATCCCAATGGGCTCAATATCTTTTCGGGCGCTCTCCCCAGGACCAGACTGGGCCCTTATGATGCGTCGGCATTTCATTTCAATTGGATCACCGATCCCCCGTCTAGACATAGTCAATTATGGCCAATATAATCAGATGAATTTCTGTCGGGTATAAGATGTAAAGGACGACACTTGTCTCCTCTGATTCAAGAGTATAAACACGACGAAAACCCAAAACAAGGTAGTCGTACGGCGAACACCGGGCCGTACTCTCATGAGTAACGAGTCACGGGGTCAAGAATGAACGGTTGACAGTAAGCCGTTCGAGAGAGAGAAGTAAGTTCTGAAGAACGAATATACGAACCACTCGGGTCATATTTTTAAGAAATACGGTTCAAGAGAATCCGTATTAAGTATAACGATAATATCTAATTATAAGATAATTTATGCAAAGTAGTTACCGGGTTGCCAATAACAATTAAACCAACTAATTTCAGTTTAATGTCCATTGGTCAATTCCGGGCTCAAATATGACCGAAGGTTATCCAAGGGTAATCGGTCAATTTATCAAGTTAAAACGATAGTTATGATGTAACCGTAATTTACCACGGTAAAAATGTCTCACGGTAAAAAAAATGTGAAGTTTACCGGATAGAGTGTCCGGTTAATTGGCCAAAGACTTGCCATAAGTCGGCCAGTAATATTTTGATTTACAGTAATTTACAGAAATTACCTATGGTAATTAACCAATTTATCCAAAGTTACAAGTGAATTACAATAGTTTCCACTTTAAACAATTTATCAAAATAGATATTGCAAATAACAGAAATTTACTCATGTCATTATCTGTTATTTATATGGATTGTCAAATTTTACTAATTAACATTTTTAATAGGTCAAAATAGTAAAAATCAGGTTTTCTGGAAGTTAAACGGATGACAGTGGGCCGTTAAACCTACTGGCTGTAAAACGGTTATCTATGGGCCGTTTTAAGGGTAAAAGGATACTACGGTTATAGTGGGGCCGTGTATCATGTAAAGCGGTCGTTTTCTAACCGTGTATATAAAATACGATAAAATGATAATACTACTAATTTCATTCTAAAGCGGTCTCTGGTTGACCGTTATTCATGTGAAATGGTTAAAATTGGGCCGCTTAAAGCAATTAAGGCGGTTAGTTCTAAGCCGTCTAAGAGATAAGCGGTCCGGTTGGAACCGTCTTTCTTTGTAACACGGGAACAGCGAAAACAGAAGTATAATCCGGCAATGAGGGCTTCAATTCATGGGTTTAAGCATGGAAAATCATGAAATATGCAAGCTAACATGATGCCCTATCATTCCTTTTATTGAATTCAAGTTTGTGCCATGGTTACCTACCTTAACCGATGAAAATAAGAGAAAGCTTGGGGAAGAAGATGAATAGTGGTCTTGCAAAGCTTCACAGCAGCAAGACAGCAGCAAGAAATCCTTAAGTTGCTTAAGAGGAATGCTTAGGAATGCTTCCTCTATTTATAGGTTTGTAGAGAAGTGTTTAAACTTCTCACGCGGGCTGGTCAGAGCCGCAATTCCCTTGGCAGTGTTGAAGACGTGTTTATGCCAACCCAAACACGGTTTCACGTGTTCCACAAGGTAAGGTTACCCTTAATCTAAACCTAATCCCATAGATTAAGCCATTGTTAACTAAAACCTTCATTTAATGTCACTAAACGATTTTTAATGAAATTGACCCAGAAGACAAAATTGCTAATCAAGACGTGATCTTTCAGATTATGATTTTTATGGAATTTTATCACGAGGTTTAATGTTAATCTCCCAATCTTAAGATTAAAATAATAATTTAACCCAATGTTCAACGGTTTAGTCGATAGAGAGAGTTTTTGATTTTTACCGATGAAACTCCAGAAGACAAAGTTGCTAAGAAAAATACTCTCTATCAGATGTGATTTTTGCAGATTTTTCCAAGGTAGTTATATTTTCGGGTGAATAGTATTTTCCGCGTTTTTAAGTCAGGCTTAAATCACTGATTAAGCCATGTAAATGATTTTATTAGGGTCAGGTACAGGAGACCAAAGTGTTTATCATGGTGTTTACTAATTAACTATCATTTTTCAGAATATTTACACGATAGTCAAAAACATTTACTATTTACTATTTACCTCAGTCACTATTCAACATTTACTATTTACGAAATTTAATATTCGTACAGAAACTCGGGGTCTTACACCCTCCCCCACTTAAAGAATTTGGTCCTCCAAATTCACTGGACCAAAATACAGTAAAGGAAAGATAGCTCACCTAGAATAGGTCGGGATAACGCTTCCGTATAGCGTCCTCGGATTCCCATGTAGCTTCTTCTATTCCACGCCGACTCCATTGGATTTTGACCATCGGTATGGAACGATTTCGAAGTTGTTGCTCCTTTCGATCTAGAATTTTCACTGGTCTTTCTTCATAGGATAGATCCTTTTTAAATTCAAAGTCCACATGTTGAATGATGTGACTAGGGTCGTACACGTATTTCCGAAGCATAGATACATGGAATACGTTATGTACACCAGATAATTGAGGAGGTAAGGCCAATCTATAAGCGACTTCACCCACTCGATCAAGGATCTCAAATGGACCAATATACCTTGGGCTTAACTTGCCATAAATACCAAATCGACGAATACCTCTCGATGGAGAAACCTTCAAAAATACATGCTCACCAATCTGAAATTCCAAATCTCTTCTCCTATTATCAGCATAACTCTTTTGCCTTGATTGAGCCACAAGTAACCGGTCTCGGATAATACGAATATTTTGTGATGACTCCGAGATAAGATCCGGTCCAAGCCATTGCTTCTCGCCAACCTCATCCCAACATAATGGAGAACGACAGCTCCTTCCATACAAAGCCTCGAAAGGTGTCATCTGTATGCTGGCTTGATAACTATTGTTGTAGGCGAATTCTATTAATGCTAAATGATCGCTCCAACTTCCACCGAAGTCGATCATACAAGCTCTCAACATATCTTCCACTATTTGATTAGTTCTCTCGGTCTGTCCATCTGTTTGCGGATGAAATGCAGTGCTAAAATTCAGACGGGTACCAAGAGATTCTTGCAATCCCTTCCAGAAATGAGATGTAAATCTCGGGTCTCGGTCAGACACAATGCTGACTGGAATACCATGAAGTCTAACCACTTCCTTCAGATATAATGCTGCTAGCACATCAACTGTCCACTTGGACTTAATGGATAGGAAATGGGCTGACTTAGTCAGTCGATCCACGATTACCCATATTGCATCATGACCACTTCGAGTCTTAGGAAGACTCATAATAAAATCCATGCCAATACTCTCCCACTTCCATTGGGGAATGTCAAGTGGTTTCAATTTACCTGCCGGTCTGAAATGTTCGGCCTTTACTTGTTGACAAACAAGACATGTACTCACGAAATTTGCAATTTCCCTTTTCATGTTCGGCCACCAAAATGACCTTTTCAAATCCTTGAACATCTTAGTGCCTCCCGGATGGATAGTATATTTGGATCTATGGGCTTCTTCAAGAATCCGATTCTTTATATTAGCCTCATTCGGTACACAAGTTCTACCTTGAAATAATAATCTTCCATCATCGGCTATCGAGAAATCAGGTCTGCTACTCAAGCTTTCCTTAATCTCGACTAGCTCGGGATCAATATCTTGCAATAACTTGATTTCTACCAACAATTCGGGCTTAAGTTGCAACTGGGAAATCAATATCCGATCATTATCAATATTGATATCCAGACTAGCCATTTGCTCCAGTAATTTCCATTCTTGTAACATAAGACTAGATATCTTAGCCACAGGTTTCCGACTTAAAGCGTCAGCAACCACATTGCCTTTGCCCGGGTGATACTCAATAGAAAAGTCGAAATCCTTTATATACTCCAACCATCTCCTTTGTCTCATGTTCAATTCCTTTTGAGAAAATAAGTATTTCAGACTTTTGTGATCCGAAAATACAGTGAATGTTTCACCATATAAGTAGTGCCTCCAAATCTTCAAAGCAAATACCACGGCTGCCAATTCCAAATCATGAACTGGATAATTAACTTCATGCTTTCTTAGCTGCCTAGAAGAATAGGCAATCACCTTGCCGTGCTGCATAAGCACACAGCCTAAGCCAATACCAGAAGCATCAGTGTAAACCACAAAACCGCCCTCACCAGAAGGTAAGGTCAAAATAGGAGCAGTAGTCAAACAATCCTTCAGAGTTTGGAAACTCCGTTGGCATTCAGTTGACCACTCAAACTTGATCTCCTTGCGGGTTAATTTTGTCAGAGGTACCGCAATCTTAGAGAAATCTTGAATGAACTTTCGATAATAACCAGCCAGGCCAAGAAAACTCCTTACTTCAGTAACATTAGTAGGCTGTTCCCAATTCTTTACCGCTTCCACTTTAGATGGATCCACAGAAATTCCATCCTTAGTAATAATATGTCCTAGAAAGGACACCTCACTTAGCCAAAATTCACACTTGCTGAACTTGGCATATAATTGGTGATCTCTCAATAATTGCAAAGCCATCCTCAGATGCTCGGCATGTTCTTTTTCACTCTTGGAATATATCAAAATATCATCTATGAATACCACAACCCATTGATCAAGGTAGGGTCGGAACACACTGTTCATTAACTGCATGAAAGCTGCCGGTGCATTCGTTAACCCAAAAGGCATAACGACAAACTCATAATGACCATACCGGCTACGGAAAGCTGATTTATAAATATCCTCTTCTTTAATCCGTAACTGGTGATATCCAGATCGAAGATCGATCTTAGAAAAATAAGAAGCTCCAGTAATCTGGTCAAATAACTCATCAATCCTTGGCAAAGGATACTTGTTCTTGACAGTCAACTGGTTGAGTTGCCGATAATCGATGCATAATCTCATCGAACCATCTTTCTTCCGAACAAACAATACAGGAGCTCCCCAAGGGGAAACACTCGGGCGAATAAAACCCTTCTCGAGTAATTCCAACAATTGCTGCTTCAATTCCCGCAATTCCGCATGAGACATTCGATAAGGGACTCTAGAAATAGGAGACGATCCAGGAATAAGATCAATAGAAAATGTAACTTCACGCTGAGGCGGAAGTCCTGGTAACTCCTCTGGAAATACGTCCGGAAATTCTCGGACAATAGCAATATCCTTAATCTCGATCTGCTGTTCAGGGGACGCATGAACAAAAGCCAGAAAAGCTTCGCATCCACGCCTCAATAACTTATCAGCACGAAGAGTCGAGATAAGAGAGATAGAACTAGGATGTTTCACTCCCTTGAAGGATAATCCGGGGTGTCTAGAAAAAGACACGGAACAAGAACTACAATGGACATTGGCCTCATATCGAGCCAACCAATCGGCTCCTAGGATTACATCGTAATCCTTCATGTCCATACAAATCAAATCAGCTGGAAAATTCTGATCATTCACCATAACCTTACTAGAAGGATAGTAATGTTGAATTGCTGATTTAGAACCAATAGGGGTTGATATTTCTAACGGAGAACTCAATAAAACAGGTTCCATAGCTAAAGATTTAGCAAATCTCCGTGAAAGAAAAGAATGTGTTGCACCAGTATCAAATAGAACAAAAGCTGGCAAGTCGAATATAGCAAGAGTACCTTCGACGAGTCCACCATCCTCGGCGATATCTTTTTCCTTCGCATGAAGAGCCTGGAGCCTGCCTTGAGGCTTCTTGAAATTCAGGGGTTTTGCCGGGATAGCTTGTTCCGATAATAAAGGGCAGTTGGGTATACGGTGCTCTTTGCTTCCACACCGCAGACATGCACCTAGCTTGCGCCAACAATCTTCCATCTTGTGACCAGGACGATCACAATATCGGCATACGCCCTTGAATGGAATCATAGAATCAGGTTTCTTGTCTTCTTGTCGCGGCATTTTGCCTCTCCACGAACCAGAACCAGAACTTGAACGAGAACTAATAAATGGTCTGTTCTTGCTCGGGTCAGTGACAAATCCAGGTTTAACATTCTTGAGTGCCTTCGGTTGCTCTTTCTTGTTACCTTGACCACGAATCCTTTCAGTCATTTCCAAAGTATCTTCTAATATTTGTGCCTTTCTTACCATCTCAGAATATGTAGAAATTTCCAGTGGTGCAAGTTGATTGATATAATGAAGTCGAAGACCATTGAGGAAACGCTTCGCCTTCATTCTCTCAGTCGAAATAAGATGTCTTGCATAACGAGAGAGTCGTGAAAACTGAGCCTCATATTCTGATACCGATAAACTTCGCTGCTTCAAAGCTACGAATTCTGCTCCCTTCTTTTCTTGCACGCGGTCAGAAAAATATTTATCATTGAAATATTCCTCGAATTCCTCCCACGAGACTTGTTGATCTCCGAGAGTCGGCTTAACAGACTCCCACCAAGCACGTGCATCCCGTTCCAGTTGGAAAACAGATAAAAGAACACGTTCTTGGTCAGTGCATTGCATGACCTCAAAAATTCTTGCCATCTCGTCGAGCCAATTCTCGGCTTCATCGGGATCAGTTGAACCAGCGAATCTAGGCGGGTTCATTCCTCGAAAATTCCGATATAAATCACCAGTGCCATGAGCTGCGCCATGAGGTGCCGCTCCAGCTCCAGCTTGAGCCAGTGCGTTCAAGGCTTGCGTAAGTCCTTGAACTGTACGATGTAAATTCCTCATCTCAGCACGATTGGCTGCCATTTCGAGTTAAGTGCCTATATAAAATAGTTACTCGGATTATTTATGAGAGAAGAACTTCTTAGATGAGAAGAGAAGAACTAGATAAGAAGATCATGATTATGGTTAAATAACTTAACCCAAATTCTCACAAGGTTGTTTTCTTAAGCCTATAACCAATAGACCTATAACCTTAAAGTGAAATACCTAGGACAAATTAACCTGGCTCTGATACCAACTAAACTGTCACGCCCCGATGCGGAATCTCGGGACGTACGGTTAGAGGCAAGCGAGCAATATATAATTCCGAACCATTGCAATCCATTGCACTAAAGGTTGGAAAAGTAATAATCAGAGTTTTATTGGAATAAGGTTGAGTACACTGGGTAGAACGACTACAACCAAATAATAAGTAAAATGTTAGAACAATCTCTCACTAATGCTAAGGGTACAAACTGACTCAATAAACTAAAACTATCTCTCGATATCACTCCAGTCCATCCCCGACAAGTTCGTCACCTGGAAAGAGGGGAAACAGTAGGAGTGAGCTAAACACGCTCAGTAGATAACCACAAACAGGTTTAAGTAATTAACTATTGATTTCCAATTTATATGAAATGCAGTAAATAAAGAATGACGATAGAATATCTTGCAAGGTCAAGAAATATAGCAATTTATCAAGTAGTGAACAAGTAAAGTACAATAGAGAATTTGGCCAGCAATATGTTACACATGTAACCAAGTAAATACACACGAGTCGAGTATCAAGAGTTTGTCATAGACGTAACAAGTCAAGTCAAGTATTCGGGTGCAATGCCTCACCCTTGTCATAAACATCCCAATGGGCTCAATATCTTTTCGGGCGCTCTCCCCAGGACCAGACTGGGCCCTTATGATGCGTCGGCATTTCATTTCAATTGGATCACCGATCCCCCGTCTAGACATAGTCAATTATGGCCAATATAATCAGATGAATTTCTGTCGGGTATAAGATGTAAAGGACGACACTTGTCTCCTCTGATTCAAGAGTATAAACACGACGAAAACCCAAAACAAGGTAGTCGTACGGCGAACACCGGGCCGTACTCTCATGAGTAACGAGTCACGGGGTCAAGAATGAACGGTTGACAGTAAGCCGTTCGAGAGAGAGAAGTAAGTTCTGAAGAACGAATATACGAACCACTCGGGTCGTATTTTTAAGAAATACGGTTCAAGAGAATCCGTATTAAGTATAACGATAATATCTAATTATAAGATAATTTATGCAAAGTAGTTACCGGGTTGCCAATAACAATTAAACCAACTAATTTCAGTTTAATGTCCATTGGTCAATTCCGGGCTCAAATATGACCGAAGGTTATCCAAGGGTAATCGGTCAATTTATCAAGTTAAAACGATAGTTATGATGTAACCGTAATTTACCACGGTAAAAATGTCTCACAGTAAAAAAAATGTGAAGTTTACCGGATAGAGTGTCCGGTTAATTGGCCAAAGACTTGCCATAAGTCGGCCAGTAATATTTTGATTTACAGTAATTTACAGAAATTACCTATGGTAATTAACCAATTTATCCAAAGTTACAAGTGAATTACAATAGTTTCCACTTTAAACAATTTATCAAAATAGATATTGCAAATAACAGAAATTTACTCATGTCATTATCTGTTATTTATATGGATTGTCAAATTTTACTAATTAACATTTTTAATAGGTCAAAATAGTAAAAATCAGGTTTTCTGGAAGTTAAACGGATGACAGTGGGCCGTTAAACCTACTGGCTGTAAAATGGTTATCTATGGGCCGTTTTAAGGGTAAAAGGATACTACGGTTATAGTGGGGCCGTGTATCATGTAAAGCGGTCGTTTTCTAACCGTGTATATAAAATACGATAAAATGATAATACTACTAATTTCATTCTAAAGCGGTCTCTGGTTGACCGTTATTCATGTGAAATGGTTAAAATTGGGCCGCTTAAAGCAATTAAGGCGGTCAGTTCTAAGCCGTCTAAGAGATAAGCGGTCCGGTTGGAACCGTCTTTCTTTGTAACACGGGAACAGCGAAAACAGAAGTATAATCCGGCAATGAGGGCTTCAATTCATGGGTTTAAGCATGGAAAATCATGAAATATGCAAGCTAACATGATGCCCTATCATTCCTTTATTGAATTCAAGTTTATGCCATGGTTACCTACCTTAACCGATGAAAATAAGAGAAAGCTTGGGGAAGAAGATGAATAGTGGTCTTGCAAAGCTTCACAGCAGCAAGACAGCAGCAAGAAATCCTTAAGTTGCTTAAGAGGAATGCTTAGGAATGCTTCCTCTATTTATAGGTTTGTAGAGAAGTGTTTAAACTTCTCACGCGGGCTGGTCAGAGCCGCAATTCCCTTGGCAGTGTTGAAGACGTGTTTATGCCAACCCAAACACGGTTTCACGTGTTCCACAAGGTAAGGTTACCCTTAATCTAAGCCTAATCCCATAGATTAAGCCATTGTTAACTAAAACCTTCATTTAATGTCACTAAACGATTTTTAATGAAATTGACCCAGAAGACAAAATTGCTAATCAAGACGTGATCTTTCAGATTATGATTTTTATGGAATTTTATCACGAGGTTTAATGTTAATCTCCCAATCTTAAGATTAAAATAATAATTTAACCCAATGTTCAACGGTTTAGTCGATAGAGAGAGTTTTTGATTTTTACCGATGAAACTCCAGAAGACAAAGTTGCTAAGAAAAATACTCTCTATCAGATGTGATTTTTGCAGATTTTTCCAAGGTAGTTATATTTTCGGGTGAATAGTGTTTTCCGCGTTTTTAAGTCAGGCTTAAATCACTGATTAAGCCATGTAAATGATTTTATTAGGGTCAGGTACAGGAGACCAAAGTGTTTATCATGGTGTTTACTAATTAACTATCATTTTTCAGAATATTTACACGATAGTCAAAAACATTTACTATTTACTATTTACCTCAGTCACTATTCAACATTTACTATTTACGAAATTTAATATTTGTACAGAAACTCGGGGTCTTACAAGGGACCTTTCGAGCTGTCCCCAAATGAAGATGTATGGACCAAGGAGGAGATTAGAAGGTCCACGCTCAACTGGAGTGCAATCAATGCAATCCAGTGCTCTCTGCATCCCACCGAGTTCTCACGAATATCTGCCTGCTCCTCAGCGAAGGAAATGTGGGATGCACTTGAAGTCATCTATGAGGGGACTTCACAAGTCAGAGAGACTAAGACTAATCTACTGGTTTCAGAATACGAAGCTTTCAAGATGAAGCCTAATGAGACGATCAAAGAAATGTATGCTCGGCTGACTATTATCACAAATGGTCTCAGAGGCTTCGGGAAAAAGTATTCTGAGTATGATGTAGTCAGGAAGATCTTGCGATCCTTGACTCCAATTTGGCACACCAAGGCCACAGTTATGGAAGAGTCAAGAGATCTGCACAATACTAAGGCAGATGAGCTGATCGGATCTCTAATGGCTTATGAGATGAATATGCCGAAGATAGAGGAGGCTGACAGAAAGAGGAAGCCTATAGCTCTGAAGGCTGGTGCTAGCAGATCCAGTCGATCCAGCCCCAACGGATCATCAACTGAAGAGAGCTTGTCTGAAGAAGAAGTGGCAAATGCTGATATCGCCATGATTACTAGGGAATTCCGGAGATTTCTCAAGAAGGAAGGAAGAAGATTCAGCCGAAGAAATTCCAACAGCGGCCGCCGAGACACAAGGTATAAATCAAACCCTGTAAAGAAAGCTGAAACTAATGTCTGCTATCAATGCAGGAAGGCGGGTCACTTTAAAGCTGAATGTCCGACAAATCAGAACCTCAAGGACAAGTCCAAGAAGAAGAACACAAAAGGGAAAGCTATGGTGAGTACCTGGAGTGATGAGGACGAGGGATCTTTGAGCGTCACTTCGGACAGTGAAGTTGAAGCCGAGAAGCCAATCTGTCTCATGGCAACCAGCTCAGAAGATAGAGAGGAAGAATCTGATGAGGTATCCTCTCGCTATGAAAATTTTGCTATTACTGATTGGATGGTTGCTTATGATGAACTTACTGATAGAGTAGATGAGGTCAGAAAAGAAAACAGGCATCTACGAAGAAAAATTAAAATCATGCAAAATGATACTTCATTGTCTGATAAAATTGCCTGCTTAGAAACTGAGAACAGTAAGCTGAAACTCACATGTTCTGAATTTGAAGAAATCAATAAAGAACTGAAAATTTCTAAGGAAGAAAATGTGAGATTAGACAATGAAATTGATGCATGGAAACTGAAAATTCAGAATTATGAAAATGAGATAAAAATTATTTCTGAAAAATATGAAGCTGTCCTCAATGTGAATAATGAATTGAAAAAATCTATTGATGAAGTTCAGAAAGATAATGAGGATAAGCTAAAAACAATTGAGAAAATGACCCAAGGATCTGAAAATTTAGATGCATTATTGGGGTCAAAGGTAAATTTCAGAAGAGAGGGCCTAGGATTCAACTCTAGTGCAACTAAAAGCTTTGGAATGAAAACTATTTCCTTTGTTGCACAAAAGGAGAAAGGACCTCTGATCAACATGAATTCTAATAATGCTGTAAAGACAAATTTGAATCTGAAAAGGCTAAATGCAGAGGAGAAGGGCAAACAGAAAGTAGGTGAGCCTAGTAGAATTCGGACTTCCAAACCTAGCTCTAGTGCTCAACCCAAGGTTAGGGGTCAGCCTGCTCAGGTAAACAAACCCCATGTCAATGCCAAAAAGTCTTCACCACCATCATCACAGAAAAGGACCCAACCAAAACCTATGAATAGGTCAGCAGGGTCAAGGGTGCAGGGAATACAAAATATTTTCAGAAGTCAGCCCAACAAATTCAATCCACCTAGAGTTCAGTCCTACTACCCCACACAGCCAATCTATCCTAATGGATGTGGGTGGACTAGAACTCAAGGGATGTATACAGGGTATGTTCATCAACCTACACACTTTTACAGACCCTATGTCAGAAATTGGGAAAATGGGTATGGTAGTCGGATGCCTAGGAATTACCAACATTTCCACAGCCAACCCAGGAACTACTATGGCCAAAACTTTATGAATGCAACCTGGCCGAAGCATTGGCACAACAACAACAATTCTCTGAATAACTCTGTTGGTGCAAATAAGAAGAAAGTAAACAAGAAAAAGCAAAATAAAAAGAAATCTGGAAAATCCACTGAACAGAACTGCTTCAAACAAATGTGGATTCCTAAAAATCTGCTTTCTTGTTTTAACTGCTTTTCATCTGCATTGGAGCCCAATCAGACTTGGGTTCCAAACTCTTTGCCCTAATTATGTGTGCAGGTATGCTTGGCAGCCAAGAGCAACTTGTGGTACTTGGACAGTGGCTGCTCCAGGCATATGACAGGAGATAAGGCCAAGTTTTGCATGCTAACTGAAAAGCTAGGAGGCCTTGTCACCTTTGGAAGCAACACAAAGGGTAGGATCATTGGATCAGGTAAGGTAGGTAAGTGTTCTACCTGCTGCATTGATGATGTTATGATGGTTGAAGGGTTAGCTTACAATTTACTTAGTATCAGCCAGTTGTGTGATAAGGGTCATAAGGTTTTATTTGATTCTCAATGCTGCAGGGTTTTTGAACCTGATTCAGAAATTGTAAAATTCTCTGGAAAAAGAATAAATAACACATACATGATAGATCTAGATGATATTCAGCATTCTAACCTATGTCTTACTGCCAATAGAGAAGATTTAGCATTTTTATGGCATCGTAGGTTAAGCCATGCTAGTTATACCATTTTGCATAAACTAAACAAGTATAGCATGGTTAGAGGACTTCCTGAAGTTTCATTCAAGAAAGAAAATAAAATCTGTGATGCATGCACTCAATCAAAGATAACTAGAAAGTCATTTAAGTCTAGAACTGAAAATCTGTCTTCCAAACCCTATGAGCTGATACACATGGATCTTTTTGGGCCAACCAGATCTGTCAGCTTATCAGGGAGGAGGTATGGGTTTGTCTTAGTAGATGATTTTTCTAGGTATACTTGGGTATTTTTTCTGTCACATAAGAATGATGCATTCTCAGAATTTCAGGAGTTCTGTATAAGAATAAATCAGAAAATTGAAAATATTTTGACTGATCATGGAGGTGAGTTTGAAAACTCACAATTTGAAGAATTTTGCAGGTCAAGTGATAAGTTCTCCTCACCCAGGACACCTGAGCAGAATGGTGTTGTCGAGAGGAGGAACAGAACTCTAGTGGAAATGGGCCGACCTCTCTTAGTTGAAGGTCAACTGCCAAGAAAATTCTGGGCTGAAGCAGTCAATACAGCCTGTTATGTAATTAACAGGGCAATGGTAAGACCTTCCACCCAGAAAACCCCTTATGAGATTTTGAGAGGTAAGAAACCTTCAATCGCCCACTTCAAGGTCTTTGGTTGTAAATGTTTTATACATATAAATGACAAGAGGGACCTTGATAAATTTGAGCCAAAAGGTGAACCAGGAATCTTCCTCGGTTATTCTGAAAACACCCGAGCTTATAGAGTGTTCAATTTAAACTCAAAAATTGTTGAAGAATCTCCACACATTATCTTTGATGAAACCTTGATGGAAACTAACCATGGTTATTGCAGGAACGAAGATGGGAACATTTTGAAAGATGAAAAATCTGCAGACCAGTCTGATGGTGAGGAAGATAAAGAAGAGCAAAATGAAGAAGAACCTGAAGTTCAGGGGGAGGTAAGTGAAATTCCTGAAACTCAGATTGTTAATATTAGATATCTTAAAGATCACCCTGTGAATAATGTCATTGGCAATCTGAATGATCCCCCTAGAACTAGAGGTCACTTTAGAATTCAGGATGAATTAAATGCATACGCTCTTGTCTCTCAAATTGAACCCAAGTCCATTGACTGTGCCCTCAAGGATATGCATTGGATTAATGCCATGCATGAGGAGCTTAATCAGTTCGACAGGAACAAGGTGTGGCACTTGGTCCCACCTCCTGATCATGGAACAGTCATAGGGACTAGGTGGATTTTCAGGAATAAATCTGATGAATCAGGGAATATTATTAAAAATAAAGCCAGACTTGTTGCTCAGGGGTACAACCAGGAGTTTGGTATTGACTTTGAAGAATCATTTGCCCCTGTAACCAGATTAGAAGCTGTTAGAATTTTATTAGCTTATGCATGTTCCCTAGGTATAATCCTCCAGCAGATGGATGTAAAATCTGCATTCTTGAATGGGGAAATTAATGAGGATGTCTATGTTAGACAGTCCCCTGGGTTTGAATGTCTAGATTTCCCTAATCATGTTTACAAATTAAATAAAGCTCTCTATGGTCTTAAACAAGCTCCCAGAGCTTGGTACGACAGGTTGAGTAAGTTCCTCACTGATCAAAATTTCACTAGAGGAGTAGTTGATCAGACCTTGTTTACAAAGGTGAGTCATTCTGAAATTCTTATTGTACAGATTTATGTGGATGATATCATTTTTGGGTCAACTAACCCCAAATTGTGTGAGGAATTTTCTGAAATAATGACTAATGAGTTTGAAATGAGCTCAATGGGTGAGCTCAAATTATTTCTTGGACTGCAGGTTACACAAACAAAGGATGGAATGTTTATAACTCAGTCCAAGTACACAAGGGATCTACTCAAGAAATACAAGATGGATAACCTTAAAGAGATAGCTTCTCCAATGGGTACCTCTACAAGCTTGGATGAAGACATTAAAGGTAACCCATTTGACCAGAAGTTATACAGAGGTATGATCGGATCCCTTCTCTACTTAACAGCATCTAGGCCTGATATTCAATTCGCTGTAGGATTATGTGCTAGGTTTCAGGCCAGTCCTAAAGAAAATCATTTTAAAGCAGTGAAAAGGATTTTTAGATATCTACTAGGCACCCAAGAGCTAGGATTATGGTATCCTGCTAGGTGTGAGTTAGAGCTTCTAGCTTACACTGATGCTGATTATGCTGGGTGTCGAGTAGATAGAAAAAGCACTAGTGGCTATTGTCAATTCCTTGGTGGCTGTCTAGTATCTTGGGCATCTAAGAAGCAACACACTGTAGCCTTGTCTACAGCTGAAGCTGAATATGTTGCAGCAGGTAATTGTGCTGCCCAAGTACTTTGGATCAAGCACCAACTATATGATTATCAGATAAAACTGGAATGTATTCCAATTTTATGTGATAATACTAGTGCCATATGCCTTGCTAAAAATCCTGTTCATCATTCTAGGACTAAGCACATAGAAATAAAACATCATTTTCTAAGAGATGCTGTGAACAAAAAGGAAATTGAACTGGACTTCATTGAAACAGACAAACAAGTTGCTGATATCTTTACTAAGCCACTTGGAAATGAAAATTTTAAATTTTTTAGAAGAGAACTTGGCTTGTGTATATTTCAGCATAATGAATGAACTCTTTGTTGACTTGAATAAAACTTTTGAGCTGCTTTGAATAAACTTCTGATTTGGACTTGCTGGTGATAGATTGAATAAAACTTTGTAAAGGTTGAATGGTGCAACAGACTTATAATAATGCATGACTCTCATATTTTTTATTACATTCATGATCATCATTGCATATATATGTCTAGATGCATGATATGTCTATATTTCTGCATGATTGTATTGCACTGCATTTCTCTGCATAATATAGCATAATAGGTCTGAATAAGCATGAATTTCAAAATCATTTGTTCAGTCTCTATTCGCAAAACCACATGCACATAGACAGGGGGAGTATTGCATATGATTCAGAGTTGAGTCTGACAGCATGGCAATCTTTTAGTCAGTTCTAATATTAAGCAATAGAAAACAGATTTCTTCTTTCATAAGAACTTTAATTGCTTAAAGACTGACTTAATGGTTTAAATTTATAATCTTTAGAGTTGAAAGACTACAATCCGTAAATAAGGATGATGAAAATTGATAAACCTCTCAACCCTTATCTTATTTCATGTCAGACAAAGCTAATTATATCTGAAATCTGAAAACTCATCTGAAATCATGTTAGAGAAGCTAAGTATGTGTATTGTCCTTAAACAAATCATTCTGAAACAAATAAAGGGCAGCTAAGAAAGATATTGAAAAATATTGAAAATTATTTGAAAAATAGCATTGACAGAGCAATGACTGGTAAATCACTGAGAAACTGAGTGATCCATCAAAGAAGCGGACACCACTCATGTCATGAGGTGTATCAGCTGTCTCTGTATAAAATGATCAAAATAGTAGGTTGTTTTCACTAAGTACCTGGGGGTAACTAGCGTCTAATAAACGTGTACCCTTACACAAAAAGGTGTCAATCAATTCTATTGAGTTTGATCATAGGCAAGATGGTCCATCATGTTGAGTATCTAGGGGTATTGGCGTCTGATAAACGTATACCCTTACGCAAAAAGACTTTTGGTACCTGAATGCTCTAAATGAAATAATATTGAAAATGCTGTTCCTTCAAAGAAATTTCATAGATGTCAATTGTTTAATTTCAATACATGACATGGTTTCATAGTTGTCAAGGCGACGAGGCGAACCAAGGCGCTCACGGGGTCTCTAAGCGCTTAGGCGACAAGGCGTCCGCCTAGGCGTCGCCTAGGCGACACTTTAACGACTCATTAAAAAATCTAAAATATATAACTCCTAATATATAAAATAACAAAAAATATATGAAAATATTATAGAAAAATACAAAAAAATTCAGAAGCATGAATAAATTGCAGTAATTAAATTGCATGACAATTATAGAAATTTAAATTGCATCAAAAAAATACAAAGAAATCTAAAAACAATTCATAAAATTACAAAAGAACATAATAACATCAAGAAAATTATAAAAAATAAAGGCCAAAGGGTTAAAAACACTAACCTGTGTGTTACATTTTTTTAGCTTCATCTTTTTATTAACTCCATCCATCCTGAAAGATATTAGACAATATGGAAAACAAATCCTACCAAACATAACAAGTTATTAACAAATAACAAATCACATCATTAAAAAAGAATCAAATAGTGGCACTTAGCAAGTATGATATAAGATAACTAGTTAACTACTCTCTCTGTCTCCCTCCTCTCTCTCAGTCGGTTTAGGGGCCGGGGAGAGGGGGGAGACCGGGAGGGAAAGTCGGGAGACAGAGAGAGGCCCCCTCTCTCTGTCTCCCTCCTCTCTCTCAGTCGCTCTCTGTAGAGACAGAGAGCAACAGAGAGAAGAGGAGAGGAGACAGAGAGAGGAGCGACTGAGAGAGAGGAGAGGAGACAGAGAGAGGCCCCCTCTCTCTGTCTCCCTCCTCTCTCTCAGTCGCTCTCTGTAGAGACAGAGAGCGACTGAGAGAGAGGATAGGAGACAGAGAGAGGGGTCGGAGGGGAGAGCGGAGAGTGACTGAGAGAGAGAGAGGAGGAAGAGGAGGAGGGAGAGTGGGAGACAGAGAGGGAGAGACTGAGAGAGAGTTGAGAGAGAAGGGAGACAGTGAGGGGCGTCGGGGGGGAGAGCCGAGAGAGAGAGAGGGGGGCGTCGGGGGGGAGAGCGGAGGGAGACAGAGAGAGGGGCGTCGGGGGGGAGAGCTGAGACAGAGAGAGGGGGGCGTCGGGGGGGAGAGCCGAGAGAGAGAGAGAGAGAGCGGAGGGAGACAGAGAGAGGGGCATCGGGGGGGAGAGTCGAGAGAGAGAGAGGGGCGTCGGGGGGGGAGAGCCGAGAGAGAGAGAGGGGCAGGGGGAACTAACCGGCGGTGGAGAGGATAGGGGCGCCGGCGGTGGCTCCGCGCTCCGGTGACAGCACCGGAGGAGTTGTTGCAGGCGGGGAGGAGTCGCAGCCGGGGCCCGCGGGGAAGGTCGCAGTCGGGGAGGAGGGGGACGTCGCAGCCGGGGCCCGCGGGGGAAGTCGCAGCCGGGGAGGAGGGGACGTCGCCGGGGAGGAGGAAGACGTCGCCGTGGTCGACGATGACGACGGCAACACGCGCACGCCGGCGGCCGAGCGACTAGGGCACGCCGGGGAGGAGAGGAGGGAGCCTCTGTCGCCTGGGAAGATCGAGGGGGAGTGGGAGGTCGGGTCGGGACGGGGGGGAGCGGTCAAACGCGATTGACCGGGGGGGGCTTTTAACTTAAACGGGTCGGACCCGCTAGCTTAAGGCGACCGGGCGGCCGCCTTGGCGCCCAGCCCGCCTAAGGCGACCGCCCGGTTCGCCTTTTGGGTGTTTGGAAAAGCGCCAGCCCGCCCGATCCTTTCAATCGCGCCTAGGCGCCTAGGCGCCCGCCTTGACTACACTGCATGGTTTCTCTTAACACATTTTACTGAGTCTATGAAAGTAAGATATTCTAAAACTGAATCTCTCATGTAAATATGACTCTGGTTTATTGTTTTATCATGCACATCTACCTTATCCAATGAATGTAGTGCATGAACTCTCATTTTTATAACCTTTAAACCAGAATCTCAATTTCTAAGCCGTTTTTCAGTTCATATGACTGAAGGTTCTGTGCTTTAGTTGCTTAATTTTTGAACTACTTGCTAAGAATGGCAGTCAGCTGAACCTTCTTTTTCCTTCCATTGCACTCACTTTCCCTCCTATTTGTTGATGGCAAAGGGGGAGAATATTGTCTGAATTCATTCCTTCTGTTCAGGGGGAGAATTCTGAATTGAGAATTCTGCATTCAGGGGGAGTGTATGCATCTGCATCATGGTATGACAAAAGGGGGAAATTTTGTTAACAGGGAGTTGCTTACATTTTGTAGCATATGCAGTCTGAATTCATTCCTTTTGTTCAGGGGGAGAATTCTGAATTGAGAATTCTGCATTCAGGGGGAGTGTATGCATCTGCATCATGGTATGGCAAAAGGGGGGAATTTTGTTAGCAGGGAGTTGCTTACATTTTGTAGCATATGCAGCATGTCATTCATAGCATCTACATACATCTGCATAACAATCTGAATAACAAATCATGTCCTTCATCAAGAATGCATCTGTATGACAGAATGTTGCTACTCTATATGATAGGGGGTTGCCATCATCAAAAAGGGGGAGATTGTTGTGACTCCTCTGTGTTGATGGTGTTGACATGTAACTTTACTTCATATGGCAACACATTGTTTTGATTGGCAACACTGTTTATGTTTTGATGAAATTACTTTTATCAGATTGTCTGTGTTATATGCATTTTATCTTGTTTTCACACTGAACACACACTCAAAGTCTCAATGTATATACATTGCTTCAGCAACGTAAGTCTGTACACTGTCCGTGTCTATTGCAGCATCCTAGCAAGTGTGTACATTGCCTGTCGATTGCAAAGTGTATCCATTGTCATGGGTCGACCCCCTGTTCTCATGAGTCGACTCATCTGGTTGTGCATAGTTTACACATTGCCCATCGTTGCAAAGTCCATACATCCACAGTGCATTGCATAGTCTATACACTGTCCGTCTCATTTAGAGTCTAAGGCGAAGTCTGTACATTGAGCGTCTCAATGAGCGTCTCATGCAAGTCCACACATTGGCCTTCAGGCTTGAAAGTCTGTACATTGAGCGTCTCAATGAGCGTCTCATGTAAGTCCACACATTGGACTGTAGCATGCATTTGTCAATGGCATCTAAGTCTGTACAATGACCGTCTTCCTTAGCGTCTTGATCTTCCAAGTCTATACAGGCTTATGTTTTACTAAGTCTGTACAATGATCGTCTTCCTTAGCGTCTTGATCTTCCAAGTCTATACAGGCTTCTGTTTTACAAAGTCTGTACTTTGGTCTCAATCTTCAAAGTCTATACAGTCGATGTCTTCCATTGCTTCAAGTCTATACAGCCGTTCTTTTAGAAAGTCTATACATCTGTCTTCACCTCAAGCCTGTACAGTCCTTTGCTGACAAGTCTTCACATCGTGAAGTCTATACACTCAACTCCTTCACATCTTGCAAAGTTTGTACATTGCATTCATCAGTCGTGAAGTCTATATATCGATTGTCTTCATTCGAGTCTCATGAAGTATGTACATTGCATTCATCAGTCGTGAAGTCTATACATCGCTTGTCTTCATTCGAGTCCCATGAAGTATGTATATTGCATTCATCAGTTCTGAAGTCTATACATCGTCCGTCTTCATTTGAGTCTCACTGAAGTCTACACATTGCATCTTCATTCATGAAGTCTACACATTGCATCTTCATTTGCAAAGTCTGTACATTGCATTGATCTTCACTTAGTCTATACATTGACAGTCTTCATATCACCTAAGTCTGTACAGCGGTTACTTCATACAGCAAGTCTGTACATAGCTTTCACTTATATGAAGTCTATACAACGCAGTTCTTCTGATAAGTCTATACAGAGTTGTTATTTAATCTGATCATCCGATACTCTGTCTGACAGGGATTCTCTACTGAGATTGCTGACATGGCTCGTGATCCCAGGAGGACGAGGTGACCAGATGCTGCCACGTGGATGGAAGCACCTCGAAACTGGAGAATTCCTTGGGCGGGAAAACGTGGAAGCCACGCGCCCTTATCCACCTGCTGCTGTTATATATATCAGTCTTCATCTTCTGTAAAGGCTGATCGAAGTTGGCGAAGTCCACACATCCAGTCTGAAGCAGCAGCCACCGAGATCCACTGTGAGAGGAAGAAAAGCAGAGAAGAAGAAAAGGAGAGAAGAAGAAAGAGAGAAGAGATGAGTTGAGAGAGTTATATGAGAGCTTGTGAATCAGTCTCTTGGTCCAGTTACCAGAGCTGATATTGCTCAACTTTGAGCTACAGTCGTTTTGGTTTTCTTCCATTCGATTGTGTGTTTTGTTTGTTTTCAGTCTTTGTTATTTTCCTTTGAAAACTCTTGTTCGATCAAACTGTGAGTCAGCGGTTTCAAGCTGTGAGGCAGCGGGTTGTAGAGGTGTTCCTCTGGTCGGCTAAACTGTAGTGCCCAGCAGAGCAAGCTGTGAAGCTCAGCTGTTGCAGAGGGTGTTCCTCTGGTTGGGATAAGCTGTAAGCCCCAGCCGTTGTTGGCAAGCTGTAGAGCCCGGCAGTTTGAAACTGTGTATCAGCAGTAATCCACATTCGAGTTGAATGTGGGGTGGACGTAGGTCGGATTGACCGAACCACCTAAAAGCCTTGTGCCTCTCGTGTGTTTGATTGCTTGTTCAGCAGATCTTGTGTGTTTCATTCGGTGCATTGGCTGTGTTCGCTTAGTGTTCTTCTAATTCCGCATTTGATTCTAGGCCTAATTTTTTAAATAGCCAGTTGATCTATTCACCCCCCCTCTAGATCCACATCCTGTGGTGATAGAGCCTTCCATCTAACTTCAACATCATTTTAGAAAGCCAAATGTCACATGCTTTTACTGTGGTATGTTCGGCCACTCTATATATGTGTGTGACTTAATGAGGGCCGATGATGAGTGGTTTGAGAGGAAAAACAAGATGTATTTCGCTCATGCTAGAACTAACCCATCGGGACCCAAGAAGGCTTGGGTACCCAAAACCTTGAAGTGAGAATTCTGTTTTGTAGGGGAGCCTTGAGACCGAGGTAAATAATAATTTCTCAAGGCAAAGGTAAGAGAGCTCATGTTCTGAAATCTTCGGTCAAATGATTCGGTCATACACTTGGTTTTGGAAGTTTGGATCTTGTTAATTCGACCTTCTTCAGTTTTGGAATTACCCTTTGGTGATTTTGGTAGTGATAAAGAGTGCATACACACCTTTGTTTATCCTTATGCAAATAACTGTTCAATTGCATACATTCAATTCATGCTTTAGATTGCTCATACTCTTGCACACTTGTGAATAGAAATAAACTCTCACCATCTTTTCAATTTCATGCATATGTTTGCATATATTTTACACACTTCTATGCATGAATGCCATGATTCTTCGGTATATAAAATGGTGTTTATGAAAGGTTGGATTATGTCTAGCCGGAAGCTTTCACTACACGTGATGGTGGTCTTCGGACCTATGTTCTCCGCCACCTACCGGAAATCATTTACATGACTTTACTTTCAAATCCTTGCTTGTTTGCATGTATATATATTTCTAGAAAACCTTTTCTTGAAAATCTTCTAAGACCCCACCTCCTTGTTATATAAAATACATTGATTTTGATCTCTTGTGAACGTGGCATATATAAAGGAGGAGGATTTATTTCCATTTGTGCATACATTTAGGGGGAGTCATAGCTATGTTAATGGCAAATTCATTTTCTACGTACATAGCAATTACCCACACACTTTGCACAAAATGATGCATATGACTTTGATTGATATGGATTTCAGAACTTCTTTTCAACACTTTAAGGGAAATAAAATTTCTACATGGAAATGAAGAGTAATCGTGAGGAAAAAGTTGCCAACCCCATTCAAATAAGTGGAACGTGGAACAAAGTAGCCGGGAATCCCCACTGAAATAAATGAGAAAACTCGCGTCGAAAAGTGAAGCTAAAATCCACAAGAATCAAAATTGTGATGAATCCTAGTAGCCGGGAAACCCCATTGAGACACATGAGGTGACTCGCGCTGAACGGTGAAATCCTATAAAAGAAACAAAAAAAAGGGGTTGTGCGAAGCTACCAAAAGCCGAGGATCTAAATGGAATTGTAAAAATGAAATAACCCTCTAGTGTTCCGTAGAAATTCTACTTATATCCATATATTTCTGAAGTTCATTGCTCATTTCCACATTTTTCACTCTTGGATACTATTGTGATGAATGTATATTGTGAATTTGTTCGTCTCATGGTTTATACAGTCCTACTAGTTTATGCATGCACTACCTATTTTGATTATGCTTCATGTCTCACATTTTGATGTGAATCAAATGCTCTCTTGCTATCCCATTACCCCATTAAGGGGGAGATATATATATTTACATGCTTGTTTGTCTATCATGCTTGCCTGCTTGCTTGCATGAATAATTTAGATACCTTCATACATGTTCATAGCAGCTTTCAATAACCCTTTTGTCAATCTGTTTTTGTTGAAGACAAAGGGGGAGTAAAGGTGCACATAATGTTCATATTCAGAAGTTTTTGTGCATATATCATGTTTCATTGACATGGTTGGTTTTCATGCTTTTTGCTCTAGCTTTTGTATTCCCCATTTTTTATTATGCCAAAGGGGGAGAAAAATGTTTAGATTGCCACAATATTTTGTCATCATCAAAAAGGGAAAGATTGTTGGGTATTGTGTTCCCACATTGTTTTTGACCTTGGTTTTGATGATGATAAATATTGTGTGTTTGTGGAGCAAATCTTTATCATGTGGTTAAATGATTTCAAAACTTTGTGTGTTTGGAAGAACATGTGTTTTGAAATGTCGTTTGATGTTCTTGTGATGGAATGATGCTTATTTAATTATGTGAGTGTTAAATCCAAATGAGATTTAATGAAACAATCATATTTTTGGAAAGGCTTAAAATGTCCAATGAAAGTACTCACTGATGTGAAAATGAATATCCCTCACTTGGAGTTTCTTGTTGTTGAGCATTTGGCAGGATTGGTAAATATACAAATGCTATTTGTATGTTTGAGCTTCCATGGTTTTATACTTGAATGCTTAAGAGATTTAAAGTCTATCAAATGCCAAAGATGGTGGTTCATGTTTTACAATTCTATTTACTTGTTGCAATGTGCATTTGAATGTGTATATATGGAGTTTTATGTGGAAGAACCAAGTTAAGGAGAACTTAATTTTTGATACATAAACTAACTTGATGTTTGTGTTTTTACAGGTTCAAGGATGGTTTTTAAACCCTCTCATGTCAAGTGAATGATGGTAATATCTAACCATTTCTTATGCTTGATTTGAATGGGAGTTTTGAGAAGTTTTAGTTTTAACTTGTCTTCACATGGTTTTATGTGTCGATGATTTGCATGTGTCAAGTTTTTATGAAGAAACCATGTCTTAAGCTTCATGGATGATCATTTATGGAAAATTTACTCACATGGTGAAAATGAGGTGTTTGATGGCTACACTTGTTGATAACTTGCATGTTCAAGTGATTTAAGCTTTGGGTAAATGTGTGAGTTGATTTCATGAACATCTTCCATGAGATGTTATTGCCTTGAATGAGTTTCATGCGTCTCTAAAATGCAGTTTTTGAGTTTTTCAAATGTGCTCATGTGATTCTCATAAAACTTGTTGAAATTTGGTTTGGATGGTCCAAATACTTTGTTCAATGCATGGTAATTATATCATGATTTTTGGGAAATTTTTTGATGCTTAAACGGGGCTTAAAAATCAGTTTTCTAGACCTTTACTGCATGGGTCGACCCCAGGGGTCGACCCTTAGGGCTTCTGCACCGGACAGAAGGCAAAATATGCAGTCTACTTGCAGGGGTCGACCCACTGCCAAGGATCGACCCCAGGGGTCGACCCCTGAGTCTTGGAGTGATTTCTGCATTCTGTTTGGCCCTCTGTGCACGAGGGTCGACCCCAAGGGTCGACCCTTTCCGGTCGGGATTTGCGAACTCGTCCGGAACCCACTCTAAACCCTACCAAACTTTACCAAAACACCCTTCATTGGTTTCTAAATATATTAGGGTGTTTCTAACATGGATTGGGAGGGTTTTATGTGTCTTTTCCCCACCCTTTGGGTTGCATATATATAAGTTACAAATTTGGAGAGTATGAACCCTAATATGCTATCTTTCTCTTATCTTGTAGGTGAAGAAAGGGGGAAAAGGAAGGAGGGGCTATTGCAAGGAGGATTCCATCTCCAACAAAGCATTTCTGGGGATTGTGGAAGAAGAGAAAGAAGAGCGGATCGACGAGAGGATCAAGAGGAAGCTTGAATCGCCGTCATCGGACCTCCCTCCGAACCGGAAATCAAAGAAGATCGTTTTCAGCCCTTGCTACATATGGGGATTTATTTCTTTACTCTTTTCCCATCTATTCCAGTCATTTACTCTTGGTTTATGAGCATGTATTGAACATATCTTTATTTCTAAACTTTGACTCTGTGTGTGGTGAACCGTCTGCGTACGGTTGTGATCATATCTTGCCGCGAGTGTTGCGGTGTGTGTGTGTGGATTGATCCCGTTGTTGGATCGTTGTGGAGACAAAGTCTCCGTGTGCTTCGTTGTGAAGCAAGTGAAGCCTCACCGGTTCGGTGAGGGGTGGAAGTAGGGAGCCCGTCGTGGTCCCGAACCACCTTAAAATCTCCGTGTCCTGTGGTTGCTTGCTTGCACTTTTTCTTATTCCAACACATTCGAGTGTGCTCGGAGAGATTGAGTGAACTAGATTTATTTCTGTTCAACTTATTTTTCATCAATCTCGTTAATTTCGCATATTGTTTAAAATCTGTAATTTCGTTTGGGGGACAATTCAACCTCCCCTTCTTGTCCGCGTATATTATTATCTGGGCCAACAGGAACTTTTTCTGAACCCGGGCCACTGGGAAGGGCCCAAGGATATCAATTCCCCACAGAGCGAAGGGATATAGCTCGGTAAGAGTTATGAGCTCCGAGGCTAGTTGGTGGATCAAGTGGTCGAACCTCTAGCAACGGTCACACTTCCGAGCATATGCGGAGCAGTCTCGCTGGAGGGTGGGCCACCAGTAACCTCGGCGCAGCAAGATCCTCACTATCGACCTCCCCACTTGGTGTGCTCCGCAGATCCCTTCGTGAATTTCTTCAACGGCTCGCTGAGCCTCTGGGGCGCTAAGGCACTTGAGGAGGGGGCCGGCGAAGGATCGTCGATAAAGATTTCTGTTGAATAAGACGAATCGCCGAGCTTGATATTTGAGTCTCCTGACCTCCCGAGGGTCATCGGGCTCTCGAGAGTCAGCTAGCCAGGCTACGTATGGGGCTCTCCAGTCGTCGGGTGATGCCTGCGCGGTTGCTACGATTTCGGTTTCCACGCTCGGTCAGTCCAACTCTTTGACCTGGTCCCTTCTGAGGTGATGGAAGAGGCCAATCGAGAGAGGGCATCCGCTCGGGAGTTTTCCTCCCGAGCTATTTGGATTACCTGGAAGCTCTCGAATGATCGGGCTATCTCTTTCACCAGGTGAAGGCATTTGACTATCTGCAGTTCCCGAGCTTCGTAGTCTCCATGGATTTGGCTAGCGACCAACTGGGAGTCGGTGTAGATGTTAAGTCGCTCGACTCCCAGGTGCCTCGCCATCCTAGCCCCGAAAATCAGGGCTTTGTAATCGGAGGCGTTGTTAGAGGCCTGGAAGTTGAATTTCAGAGCATACTGGAGCTCGACACCTTCTGGGGATGTGATGAGGATGCCAACTCCGCTGTCAGTTGAATTGGAAGATCCGTCACAAAGAGATCCCAGGCCGGGCCGGTCGTAGGTTCGGATGCCTCTCCCGGAGGAACAACGGTCTCTACGATAAAATCAGCGAGAGCTTCTCCCTTAATGGCGGTGCGGGGCCGGTAGGAAATATCATAGGCCCCGAGCAATATTGCCCACTTGATGAGTCGACCCGAGGCTACTGTATGGGCCAGAAATTTCTTCAGAGGATCGCTAGTCAGCACCACAATGGAGTGTCCCTGGAAGTATGGCCGAAGACGCTTGGCCGAGGTAACCAACGCTAGCACGAGTTTCTCGGTTGCGGGGTACCTCCTTTCGGCATCCAGGCAGGGTTGGCAGTATCGGCCGAAACCGATACGTTTCGGCCGAAACGTATCCGTTTCGGCCGGTACCGATCCGAAACCGGACCAAAACACTGTAGTAGGTCCGAAACCATTAAAAAAAATACTTTTTAATGGTTTCGGACGAAACCATTAAGGGTTTCGGCCGAAACTGATCTGTTTCGGTCCGAAACCAGACAATTTCGGCCGAAACCAGACATGTTCATTATTTTTTTTTAATTTTTAAAATGGTTTCAACCGGTTTCGGTCGAAACCGAAACCGGTACCGAAACTGGTACGTATCGGTTTCGGAACCGGCCGAAACCGGTACCGAAACCGATACTGCCTTCCTTGCATCCAGGAGCACTTTGCTGACGTAATAGACAGGCCTTTGGCTTCACTTGGTCGTGTCGAACGAGGACCGAGCTTACTGTGGATGGTGTTGCCGAGAGATAAAGATATAGAGTCTCTCCCGACACTGGCTTGGATAACACAGGAGGTGACCCCAGAAACTCCTTAAGCTCGGTGAATGCCTTCTCGCACTCCTCGTCCCAGGCGAATGTGGAAGTTGCCAATTTCGGCCCTCTCAGCAATTTGAAGAAAGGCAGGCAGCGTTCCGCTACTCAGGACAGGAAACGGTTTAGCACGGCAATCCGGCCGGTCAGTCGCTGTACATCTTTGATGCAGGTAGGCGGCCGCATATCCAGGATGGCTTGGATCTTGTCGGGGTTGGCTTCGATCCCTCGTTGGGTCACCAAGAAGCTCAGGAATTTCCCAGACTTAACTCCGAAGGCACACTTGGCGGGATTGAGCTTCATTTGGTACCTCTGGAGGGTGCTGAAGGTCTCGGCCAAGTCGGCGAAATGGTCCTCGGCCTTTTATGACTTTACAAGCATGTCGTCGATATAGGCCTCGACGTTCCGCCCGATCTGATCCTTGAAGATCTGATTAACCAGCCTTTGGTAAGTAACTCCGGCGTTTTTTAACCCGAACGGCATTCGGGTATAGCAATAGACGCTGAAGTCGGTGATGAAGGCGGTCTTCTCTATGTCTTCGGGGCTCATTTGGATCTGGTGGTATCCAGAATATGCATCCAGAAGTTCGTTACCCGAGGTTGAATCGACGAGTTGGTCGATGCTCGGTAACGAGAAGTAGTCCTTCGGAGTGGCCTTGTTGAGGTCGGTGAAGTCGACGCACATCCGCCATTTGCCCGAAGCTTTGAGTACCAGGACGACGTTAGCGAGCCAAGTAGGGTAAAGGACTGGGTTAAATAACCCAGTTTTCTTCCCCTTGTTGATTTGCTCTTTGATAATCGCCTGTTTCTCAGGGGCATGCTTCCTCTTTCGTTGTTGTACTGGTTTTACCGCAGGGTCGAGGTTGAGGTGGTGCATTACTGTCTCCTTGGGAATACCAGGGAGGTCCTCGTCAAACCATGCGAAAATGTGCACATACTTCGAAAGAAAGCCTTTGTATTGAGTTTGTAGTTCAGGTGGTAGATCTGCCCCGATTTTTACTTCGAGGGCCGGATCATTTCTGAGGAAAACAGACAGTAGCTCTCCCCCGGGTTTGCTTGCCGTTTTATCTTCAATCGTTCCGAGCTCTTTGCCCTTGTCCTCTGGCCTTACGGTTTCCACCGAGATCACATAGCACCTTCTAGCCATTGTCTGATTGCCTCGGACTTCCCCGGTGCCGTATTTGGTGGAAACTTCATTTTTTTGGTGGTATGTGGAGGGCACTGCCTTGATTCGGCCGAAGATGCCTCGGCCGAAAATGGCATTATAGGCCGATATCTCCTTGACCACTACGAAGTTTGCCATAAAGGTTACAGCTTTGGACGGGGTACCGAGGGTAACAGGTAGGCTTAGAGCTCCCTCGGGATAGGTCACCTGGCCATTGAATCCACAGAGGGGGGTTCGGATCAGACGCAGTTTTGACGAGTTTTCACCCATCTTTAGCAAACACTCGTACGACAAAACGTCGGGGGCACTGCCATTATCCACTAAGATCCAGTCCACGTTACAATGGTTTATCGTGGCCGAGATAACAAGGGCGTCATCATGTGAGGTGACCACTCCTTCGAGGTCTTGGTCCGAGAAGACCAAGGCCTACTGGTCGGTTACCGGGGGCGAAGCTTTAGGCGGCTCGGAAGCTCGGCTGGCTCGCTCGGCATGACGCTTTCTTCCTCGGCTGCTATCTCCGCCCGAGACTGATCCACCTGAGATGACGTTTATGTGGAGCCCTCGGGGGCGATTGTCGATTTCTTCAGGAGGGATTCCGCGGTCCTCCCTCTGCTCGGTCACGTACTGGGAGAGGTGGCCCTGGCGGATGAGACTTTCGATCTCGTCCTTGAGCTGGTGGCAATCTCCCGTATGATGGCTATGATCGTCATGGAACTAATAGTGTTTCCGACGACTCCGACGCTTTGGGTCGGCCTTCATCGGCTTGGGACGGCGGAGTAGTCCCGAGTCCTTTATTTCCTGATAAATTTGATAGACAGGGCAGATAGAGGAGTATAACGCTCAAACTTGTGCGGGGGTTCCTTTCGGTCGTCCTCTCGATTCCTCCTCTTCCCCTGCCCAGAAGATTGGTCGGATGACCTCTTTTTCTCCCCCTCTCGCCCCGAGCTTGCGGGATCTCGACAGGCGTTGAGGACCTCCTCGCACTCCGCATGACGCAGAGCCAAGGTCATAAGGTCGGCGAGGGAGGAAGGAGGGTGAAACACCAATTCTCGCCGGAGATTTTCGTCGCGGGTGCCTCCGGTCAATGCGGTGATGGCGGAGGCCACATCCAGGCAGGGGATGCGCAGAGCTTCCGCTTTGAAGCGGTTAATGTAAGCCCGCAGCTTTTCCCCTTGCGCCTGCTTGAGGGCCAGTAATCCCACTATCGACCTTGGAGGCCCGCTGCCGGCGAAGCTCTCCTTGAACAGTCGCCCGAATTGTCGGAAGCTGGTGATGCTCCCGGGGGCGAGTGCTCGGAACCATGCCTGTGCGCCTTGGACTAGAGTAGTCACGAACGCTCGGCACTTGACTGCGTCGGACGCCCCGTGCCAGGTCATCAGGGCGTCGAAGCTGTCGTAGTGGTCAGCCGGGTCGCCCTGGCCGTCATAAGACTTGAAGGTCGGTAGAGAGACTCTGGGCGAAATCTCTGCCTCTAATATCTAATTGGAGAATGGGGATCGCTCCTCTTCCTCCTTGGTGGTGTTCTGTTGGAGGGCGCAAAGGGCGCGCTCCTGCTCGGCGAAACGTCGCTCAAAGTTCCGCAGCTGGAGGGATAGTTCCCCGGGTGGCTCCGAGTGTTTCCCTAGCGTTCCGGGTCTGGAACGTCCTCCTTTGTGCGTTGTTGATTGAGCTCAGACTTCCTCTTTCCTGGGCTGGAGGAAGCTTCTTGCTCTGGAGGTGGGGGCTGCGAAGGTCCACCCTGCTCGCTCCAGACGATGCATCCTCCTTGAAGGATAAATCGGCCTCCGGCCGTCATCCCGGAGGCCTCCGCACGGGGGTGATTCGTCCGAGGAAGTCGCGACCTCTCCTCTCCAGCTATCTGGGTCCTCATCAAGTCGACGAGGACGTCCATTTTAGCATTGAGGGTTTGGAGGGCGTCCCACTACACTAGCCCCCCCTTGAGAAGGCAAGCGAGTGCGAGCTCAGGGTTCCCACAGACGGCGTCAGATGAAGAGGGGTGATCTCGCGCTGTGTCCTGAGCCACACGATCCTGGACAAGCCTGTGTCGTTGTTACCACGATTGAGGATCTACAAAGCAGGAAAGGGGTCAGAGGAGCCCAGGGTTGAGACCCCGGGGAAAATCCTTCGATGCTTAAGTCAGCGAAGTGATAGAGCGTAGGTGGAAAGGGAGTAGGAGAAAGAGTGAGAGGCACGAGATCGCTCTCCACCAGTGGGTGTGGTGTTGAGTACTTAGGATCACCTTCTTACCTTATCGGATGGTTTCCCTTGGTTTATATAGTGTTTTCCTCCATAGGGAGCTCGGAGAAGAAGGAGTATAGGGGACGTTACTCGGCCGTTTCGGGCCTAGTCGTTTGGTCTCCCCTTTCATCGACTCCTGATCTTCCCTCATTCAGTTACGCTCGGACACCGCTTGGGCTTTCCCCGATCGGTCGTTACGCACGATCGGGCACCGCTTGGGCTTTCCCCGCTAGACAATTGCTCGGACTTCCGAGCCTAGAGGCCGCCTAGGAAGTATTGGTCTTAGCGATTTTGGGCTTCAAGATAAGTGGGCCTATTATTGGGGCTGTCACTTGGAGAACTCGACATGTTTGGGTCGGGTTGGACCTGGTTGGGCCGCTCTCAATCGTATGTTCATTGGGCCGCTAATAATTTACACCTCTACAACACCAACACGAGGCTCAAGAACAAGAACAACCAGCAGCTTAAGCGGAGGAGCAGCCTCCTCCAAAGTCTATGGTTCCATCATATCTTTAGAGTTTGCACAACGAAGAACGTTCTCAAAGATGCAGTCTATGCGAGACCGGTGAACACGAGGTCTTCTCTCTCCCACTTCTCTCCGTAATCCTTTTGGTAGATGGGAACTCAAAAGACTTGTCCGTGGAGAAAGAGGGACCAAGGCTCTCCTATTAATATAAGTCCCCATTAGGAGTGGTTACTTCCATGAAGAGTTGTCTCCCTTGCCAAGGGTTGCCTCTCCCATCAAGAGTCCTATTGGAGTTAAACTAATTCCATCTAATTTGGGCCTGGAGATAAACAACCTTAATAACTGATTTCCTTAATATAATACAAAGATCAAAGTTAATTAGACAACCTTACGGATAAATACTAACATTCTCCCACTTGGCCTAAATATAAAATAATAATAATAATAATTGTTATAAAATATGATCTTTAAATTAAGTTTGAAAAACTAGATGAGTGCACTCATTTTGAAAACATAACTAGTTAGTTTATCTCCAAGTCAACTTTCATACTTAGATTAAGAAAAATTATCAATACAGATCATGGCGGTCATATGTTGCAAACGACATACTCCCTTCCATGCATCATGATACTAATAAATCTACTCTACTAAGTCATTAATGATGGAAGAGTAACTATTATGCCGATACTTACGGTCCCACTTTAATGTCATATAGACTTATTCTTCTATTTTCTTTATTCAGCCATAATTGTTAACAAATATATTCATAATGAAAATAGAATAAAACAATCATCTTGATGAGTCAAATGAATCTAAGATGGTATGCTCTGATACCAATAGACAAGACTCTATTGATGATCTAGAGGGGGGTGAATAGATCGATCACCCAATAAAAACTGACTACAGCAGAAACAGTTGCGGAATAAAATCAAGCTGTTGTAAGACGAAGAAGAACACTTAAACGCAATTGAGCATAGCGGGTCTAGAAGATCAGAACACAAGCGGTCTTAAGCATTCATCTACTGGACGATAAAACTAAGATAAAGATGAGCACAAACCACAAGGCAATCACACAGTAGACGGTGAATTTTTAAGGTGGTTCTACCTCAAACCCGAGGTCTACGTCCACCCCACACTCCAACCAGAGTGTGGTTTCCCGCTGATACACAGCTTAACCTGGTGATCCACAGCTTCAGGGTGAAAACCCTACAAACCGCTGGGCCTTACAGGTTACGCCGACCAGAGGAATCCTCCTCTGCAACCGCTGGGGAATTACAGCTTCACCCGTCCAGAGGATACCACACCTCTGCCCGCTGAGGAATTACAGCTTTACCTCCGCTGACGAACAGCTTGAACAAGAGTTTATAAAAATGAAAGGAAAATAAACGAAGAAACAGAAAAACCCACGATGGGAATGTAGCTCAACAATGAGCAAACTCAGTTTCAGTTCTGAACCAGGAAACTGATAAACAAAGCTCTCTCTCTCTCAGACTCTCAAATCTCTCACACTCATACTTTCTTCTCAGATCTGCTGCTCTATCTTCTTCTCTCTAGATCGTGCTGGCTGTTGCTCTTTCTGCTCTTGTTCTCTCAATGTCACAATCACAATCAGTCTTCTCCTGAAGAAGACTCTTCTTATTTATAGGAAGAAGCAAAAGGTAGGGCGTGTGCTCCCCACAATTCCCCCCCAGAGCCTGATCCAGATCTGGAGTAGTCAGGCCACGTGGCATCATCTTGACACCTCCTCCATTCTTGGATCACGTGCCTTTCTTAAACTCCTCGAGCAAATATCCTGTCAAGGTCAGACTTAATGTTAGCTTGAAACAATCTGAAAGATAGTAAAAGATGCACAGAGTTAATTAGAGCTTTGAACTAAATGTGCACAGACTTGATGTGTGCACAATACAGATGCTGTACTGACCAGCTTGTGCCATTACCAACCTTGCACAGACATTATGCATGCAAAAGATGAGAGTTGCACAGACTTTGTCACTATGCAATGCAGGATATGCACAGACTTTCATATGCAAGATGTAGAACGTGCACCGACTATGGATGCAATGCAACGATCCTGGATGTGCAAAAGACTAAGACATATACCTACGTTATCTTCCAAATAACGTGGTATGCACAGACCAAAGTATAAGATGCATGGACTTTGTGTGTGTGTGTGTGACCAACCTTGCTTAGACTTAATCATGTGACGTGCAAAGGTTGCACAGACTTACTTCTGCAACATACTTGACTTGCACAGACTTAATGTGCAAACACTAAATGCATGAGCTCTTATGCACCGAGTTGCCTAAGACGTATTGCATGAACTTTGTGTGCCTAGACATAAGCATGCACGGACTTAGTTGCGTGCTGAACTAATGCTTGAATGACCCTTGCACTGACTTGGTCGTGTGCAGCAGCAAGGGTTGCACCGACTTGATAGCGTGCAGCGTGAAGTGTTGCACCGACTTAGTGTGCCTTGAGCTAAGCCTGCACGGACTTGGTCTCGTGCAACAACTACCAATGCATCGACTTGCATAATGCATGGATGACCTTTGCAGCGACTTGGTCGTGTGCAGCAACATGGCTTGCACCGACTTTATATATGCATGCACGGACTTGATGTGCTGGAAATGCACTCTATGCACGAACTCAATGTAGACTGACTTGGTATTGCACCGACTTCACTCTAATGCAAAGCCTAAGTGTAAACATGCATACAACATTTTTATGATTATCTGACATATAAAAGTCATCAAAATACACACATCATAATGTCAATATAAAGTTAACAAAGTCAACTATGCAGTCAACGAAGTCAACCAATACTGTTGCTAATCATCAAAACAACTATTTGTCAATCATCAAAATATTTCAGCACAAAGCAGTACACATACTGCTTATCAAACCAGAGGAGTCCCAAAAATCTCCTCCTTTTTGATGATGGCAACCTAGATGGCAACCCAAAGAATGAATACAATGAAATGATGTATTTTGATGAGACATTAATCACAGTCATATGACATGCATGCAAGTGCAGACACTATGCACAGACTTTCTCCCTGAATGAATCCTTTAAAATGCGCTCCCCCAGAATTTTTGACTCTCTCTCTCTCTCTCTTCTCTTCTCTCAAACATCATTACAGACTCTCATAGACTGACTCACCTTTATACTTACTCCCCCTTTGCCAACAGAATGCAATCTCTCCCCCTATGTCATAAGGAAGGAAAAGGGAGACAATAAACTCTCCCCTTTGCCATCAGCAGATAAGGAGGAAGGGAGATAGTGGAAGGGTAGAAGAGATAGACTAGATAACATTCTATGCAATGGTTCAGAATATAAGCAGATCATGAACAACTTTTATTCATAAGAATCAATCAGTATGCATTCTTGAGTAAGTTCAGGTTTAACGGTTATAGAAGGTAGAGCTAAATCACTGAGTTTCTGAAATATGGTCATAGTGTCCGTTTATAGCAAGTAACCTAAGTCACATGACTATACAGACTAGGTCAAGACTATATCTTACTTATTTCAGAAACAATGAATATCAAGGAGAGTAACCTGAATATGTATTGAGATGAACTAATTGATGTTTCAGAACATTTTGTACTTGAAGGGTTACAACATTTCTTTTCCACTTCTAATCTGAACTTAGTGAACAGATAAGTGTCATTTATGATGTTGACATTAGGTGTACGCGTGGGTTAGACGTAAGTACCCCCAGTTACTAGGCATAAACTCCTATATCCGCCTCTGATCAAAAACTACCAAGATGATTTACACCTTTGACATTAAGGGTACACGTTTATCAGACTCCAGTACCCCTAGTTACTCAGTGAAACCAGCCCTATAGATTTGACCATGTGAACAGAGATAACATGAAACACCTCATGACATAAGGTCCTCTCCACTTCCTTGATAGAGGGTTTAGTTTCTCAGTGCAATTCAGTCATTGCTCTGTCACTTTGTTCAATTCTTTTTCATTAAATATTTTATTGATGCTGCCCTTATAACTTTTCAGAGATACTTTTTCAAAAACAATACTTGTTCTGGTTTTCCCAGCCTAAACTTCACTAAGTCTGAAAAGTTCAGATACAGTGAAGACCTTTTCATTGAAATCATGAAACAAAGGTTAAGAGCTATAAATGTTTTCTATCACCTTATTTTCTGAAGAGCAGTTCTTAGACTCTACAGTCTATTAAAATTAAACCTTTAGCTCATTCAAGAAGCACATGTGATTCTTAAAGGAATTGAGGTGCCTGATGCTCAAAGTAATGAACCAGTTACAAGACTGTTAGCCAATCAGAGTGATAGAAGTAGACAATGAAGCATAGGAGCAGCTCAAAAAGTTTTCAAGAATAGACTAAATGTGAATGATGTCATGAGATAAAGATTTCTGAGAAGGAGGAGAGAATAAGAGAAGTTGAACTAAGATCAGACTCAACTGCACTCCCCCTGACATCATGATGTATTGACTTAAGATGCACCGACTCTGACGTATGTAATATGCAAGATGCACCGACCTACATGCAACTTGAACATAAGGTGCACCGACTTTCATGCTGTTTAAACATAAGATGCATCGACTACATGCTGAAAACTTATACACCAGGTGAAAACATGCATCGACTATGTGTAAAACATGCATCGACTTGAACTCTATACAAGGCAAGTATGGGAAACAAGTGCTAGCTCAATGCATCGACTGTATGCACAACCATGCATCGACTTCAGGGATTATTTGTGCAAGACGTGCAGCAACTTATATACTCAGTGCAAGAGAAATCATTCACACATCAAACAGCTTTCATTCAAAGCTCAAAGACAGGCAGACACTATGATATCAAGCATTTCAGGAAACAATTCAAGAATGAAATTAGTCATTTTCATGCTGAAATTTGCAAAGCCCCAGTTCTCTTCTTAGATATTTAAATCTTTCATTTCCAAGGGATTTAGTAAAAATATCAGCAACTTGTTTTTCAGTTTCAACAAAGACTAATTCAATTTCACTCTTGCTCATTGCATCTCTAAGAAAATGGTGTTTAATCTCAATATGCTTAGTCCTAGAGTGGTGAACAGGATTCTTAGTTAGGCAGATAGCACTAGTATTATCACATAAAATTGGAATACATCCCAAATTTATCTGATAATCTGAAAGTTGGTGCTTAATCCATAGTACCTGAGCTGTGCAATTCCCTGCAGTGACATACTCTGCCTCTGCAGTGGACAAGGCAACTGTGTGTTGCTTCTTTGAAGTCCAAGATACTAGGCAGCCACCTAGGAATTGGCAATAGCCACTAGTGCTTTTCCTATCTATCCGACACCCAGCATAGTCTGCATCAGTGTATGCTAGAAGCTCCAGCTCACACTTAGCAGGGTACCAAAGACCAAGCTCTTGGGTGCCTGACAGATACCTAAAGATCTTTTCACTGCACTAAAATGAGACTCCTTAGGACTAGCCTGAAATCTAGCACATAAACACACTGCAAATTGTATATCAGGCCTAGATGCGTAAGGTACAAAAGGGATCCGATCATACCTCGATACAGCTTTTGATCCACTGTTTTACCTTTGGGGTCTTCATCAAGACTTGTTGAAGTACCCATTGGTGCTGCAATATCCTTGAGGTTCTCAAATTTGAACTTCTTCAGCAGATCCCTTATGTACTTGGACTGGGTGATGAATGTTCCATCCTTGGTCTGTGTCACCTGCAGTCCAAGAAACAATTTTAGCTCACCCATTGAGCTCATTTCAAATTCTTGTGTCATTAAATCAGAAAATTCCTTACACAATTTGGGGTTAGTTGACCCAAATACAATGTCATCCACATAAATCTGAACAATGAGTATGTCAGGATGACTTACCTTTGTAAACAGCGTTTGGTCAATCTCACCTCTTGAGAACTTCTTCTCGATAAGAAATTTGTTGAGTCTGTCATACCAACTCTAGGAGCTTGCTTTAAGCCATAAAGAGCTTTATTCAACTTATAAACATAATTAGGGAAATCTAAACATTCAAAGTCAAGGAGTTGTCTCACAAAGACATCCTCTTTTATTTTCTCATTGAGGAAAGCAGATTTGACATCCATCTGTTAGAGAGTTATTCCTAATGAGCATGCATAAGTCAAAAGTATTCTAATTGCCTCTAACCTGGCTACAGGGGCAAATGACTCTTCAAAGTCAATTCGAATTCTTGATTGTACCCCTGAGCAACAAGTCTGGCTTTATTTTTCACTACATTACCTAGCTCATCAGTTTTATTCCTAAAAACCCACTTTGTCCCTATGACAGTCCCATGATCAGGAGGTGGGACCAGATGCCACACCTTGTTCCTGTCAAATTGATTGAGCTCCTCGTGCATGGCATTGATCCAATGCACATCTTTGAGGGCACTGTCAATGGATTTGGGTTCTACATGAGAAACCAATGCATATGCATTTAATTCATGCTGTGCTCTAAAGTAGCCTCTAGTCCTAGGGGGTTCATTTAAGTTACCAATGACATTATTTACTGGATGATCTCTTAAAAATATGATATTGATAACTTGGTTACCTTGACCTTCATTTACCCCCCCTGAACAGCAGGCTCTTCTGTATTGTTCTCTTCAAGTTCTTCTTCATTATCTGATTGGTCTGCAGAGTTTCCTTCCTTCAGAATTTCTCCATCATCTTCTTTCCTGCATAGACCATCATCAGACCTATTTAAGGACTCATCAAAGACAATGTGTGGAGATTCCTTAATAGTTTTAGAATTCAGGTTGTGCACCCTATATGCTCTAGCATTTTTAGAATATCCAAGGAAGATTCCTGGATCACTTTTAGGTTCAAATTTATCAAGGTCTCTTTTATCGTTAACATGTATAAAACACTTACAGCCAAAGACCTTGAAATGAGCAATCGAAGGCTTCTTACCTTTTAGAATCTCATAAGGTGTTTTCTGAGTGAACGGCCTTACCATGGCTCGGTTAATCACTTGGCATGCAGTGTTGACTGCCTCTGCCCAAAACTTTCTTGGTAGGCCTCCTTCAACTAGGAGTGTACGGGCCATCTCCACAAGTGTCCGGTTCCTCCTCTCCACCACTCCATTTTGCTCTGGTGTCCTTGGTGAGGAGAACCGATGAGTAATCCCATTGACCCTGCAAAATTCATCAAATTGTGAGTTTTCAAACTCACCTCCATGATCAGATAGAATATTTTCAATTGAATTTTTATTTTTCTGGTTTATTTTCAAGTAGAACTCCTGAAATTCAGAAAATGCATCATTTTTGTGTGTAATGAAAAAGACCCAAGTATATCTAGAGAAGTCATCCACTAATACATACCCATATCTCCTACCTGATAGGCTGACTGATCTAGTTGGTCCAAAAAGATCCATGTGTATCAGCTCATAAGGTTTGGAAGACATGTTTTCAGTTCTAGACTTGAATGACTTCCTAGTTTGCTTGGACTGTGTACATGCATTACAGACTTTATTTTCCTTCTTAAATGAAATTTCAGGGAGTCCTCTAACCATGCTATGTTTATTCAATTTATGCAAGACAGTGTAACTAGCATGTCCTAATCTACGATGCCACATAGATGCTAAATCATCTTTATTAGCTGTGAGGCATAGATTAGAGTGAGCAATATCATCTAAATCTACCATGTAGATATTATTTACTCTCTTACCAGAAAATTTAACTACATCAGAATCAGGTTCATAAATTCTGCAGCATTGGGAATCAAAAACAACTCTACGCCCTTTGTCACATAGCTGGCTGATACTGAGCAAATTGTAAGCAAGACCATCAACCAGCATAACTTCCTCAATACAGCAGGTAGTGCACTTACCTACCTTACCTGACCCGATGATTTTACCCTTAGTATTTCCTCCGAATGTGACAAGGCCTCCATTCTTCTCAGTCAGCATGCAAAATTTAGCCTTGTCTCCTGTCATATGCCTGGAGCAGCCACTATCCAGGTACCACATGTTGTGCTTGGCTGCCAGGCATACTTGCAATCACAGTCATGGAGAAAAGTTTGGAACCCAAAAATGTTTGGGCTCCAGAGTAGATGAAGAGCTACTCAAACAAGACAACAAATCCTTAGGAATCCACATTTGTTTGAACATTGTTGGTTTAGTGGATTTCTCAACATTGTTTTTGTCATTTTTCTTCTTCTCAGCATTAGCATTCTTAGTCCCTCCTTTCCTGTTCAATGTACTGGCACCATTGTCTTTAGCAAATTGATTTTGTTTGTGCCAGTGCCTAGGCCAATGAGCATTCAGGAAGATTGTGACCGATGTTGGTCCTAGGCTGACTATAGGTGGTTTGTTTTCTAGGAACCCATGTTCTAAACTGCCTAACCCAGTTGTTAGCCTGAGGTCTATATGTCTGTGTGGGATATGACTGATATCTAGACCTCTCTTGAACTCTATTCCATCCAGACCTATGGAATTGTTGTGACTGCACACGATGGTAGGTCTGGACTCTGGCTTGGTAGAACTGGCTGGATTGACCTCTTGCTGGATTCTATCTCCCTTGCACCCTAGACCCATCTGACTTCTGCATGGGTGAGGGTTGAATCTTCTTCTGAACAGCTGGTGGAGACTTGGTGACCCTAGCCTGGGGTTTAGGTGTGCGTGAAGGTTGACCCCTAACCTGAACTCTATCCTGAGGAGTAGGGCAGTATGTGCTATCATGGCTAGACTCACCTATCTTCTGCTTGCCCTTGTCTTGAGCACTGGGCATTTTGCAATTAACATTTTTAACAACAGAATTTACATTGGACATTTTAATGAGAGGTCTCTTCTCCTTTTCAGCTACAAATGAAATTGTTTTCATTGCTAAACTCTTTTTAGCTGTGGGGTTATACCCGAGACCCTCTTTTCTGAAATTCACTTTAGACCCCAACAGAGCATTCAAATTCTCAGTGCCTTGGGTCATATTCTCAATGATTTTCTTTTGTCAGCATTTTCTTTTTCTGATCTTTCAATTGTTTTCTGCAACTCAGCATTGACACACAAGACAACTTCATATTTTTCACTAGCAATTTTCATTTCGTTTTCAAATTTTTGCAGTTTCAATTTTAAATCATCAATCACATTTTTCAGAGACTCATTTTCATTTCTAGAATTAATCAAATCAATATTCAGATCATCAAATTCAGAACATGCACTTTTCAACCTATCATTCTCTGATTGTAAACATGCAATTTTGTCAGACATGGTTTTGTCATTCATCAGAGAATTAACCTTTTTATTTAAGTGTTTGTTCTCCTTTCTAATGTCATCAACTTTATCTAGCAAGTCTCCATAGGCATCTTCCCAATCAGAAATGGTGTAATGCTCAAATGGAGAGGATACCTCATCGGAGTCTTCTTCCTTTTCTTCATCATCTTTTGCCATCAGGCAGATGGGCTTTTCTTCGTCCTCGCTCTCAGATGTGCAACTTAATGTGCCCTCGTCCTCGTCACTCCATGTGCTCACCATCGCCTTTCCTTTGGGAGCTTTCTTCTTTGACTTCTCCTTGAGCTTTTGGAGCTCCGGACAGTCTGCCTTCATGTGGCCGGCCTTCCTGCAATGATAGCAAACATTAGTATCAATTTTCTTGGCAGGGTTAGATTTATACCTCGTTTGTCTCCTGCCACCATACTGTCTTCGGCCAAAATTTCTTCCGTCTTTCCTCAAAAATCTTCTAAACTCTCTGGTCATCATTGCAAGCTGATCTCCTTCAATTTCTGACCCAGAGAAGCTCTGATCGCTCGATGATCCACTGTGGCTGGATCTGCTTGATCTACTGGAGTTGGCCTTCAGAGCAATGGGCTTTTTCTTCTTCTCCAACTCCTCGGTCTTGGGAAGATTCATCTCGTAGGTCATTAACGAGCCAATCAACTCGTCTACCTTCATGTTCTGAAGATCCCTTGCCAGACTGGAGTCAGGGATCGAAGAATCTTCCTCACGATTTCATAATCAGAATAGTTTTTCCCCAGACTTCTGAGACCATTGGTGATGAGGGTAAGACGCGCGTACATCTCGGTGATGGTCTCGCTGGGCTTCATCCTGAAGGCTTCATACTCTGAGACCAGCAAGTTTGCCTTGGTCTCCCTTACTTGAGAGGTTCCCTCGTAGATAACCTCCAGCTTATCCCACATCTCTTTCGCTGTGGCGCACGAAGAAACTCTTGAAAATTCCGTGGGATGTAGAGCGCACTGAATGGCATTGATGGCGCTCCAGTTGAGAGTAAATTTCCTGATCTCCTCTCTCGTCCATACATCCTCATTAGGATGCAGCTCGAATGGTCCTTTACTGACCACCTTCCAAATCTCATAGTCTTTCGCCCTCAGAAAGACTTGCATACGATTCTTCCAGTATGCGTAGTTCGAACCGTCAAAGTATGGGGGCTTCGTGGTGGAATGTCCTTCAGCCATCATCCCTCTTGCATCCATGGCCGTTTCTCTTCAGGACGTTGATCCCTGCAGAAGAGTTAGGCTCTTATACCAACTGATGAGTCAAATGAATCTAAGATGGTATGCTCTGATACTAATAGACAAGACTCTATTGATGATCTAGAGGGGGGTGAATAGATCGATCACCCAATAAAAACTGACTACAGCAGAAACAGTTGCGGAATAAAATCAAGCTGCTGTAGGACGAAGAAGAACACTTAAACGCAATTGAGCATAGCGGGTCTAGAAGATCAGAACACAAGCGGTCTTAAGCATTCATCTACTGGACGATGAAACTAAGATAAAGATGAGCACAAACCACAAGGCAATCACACAGTAGACGGTGAATTTTTAAGGTGGTTCGACCTCAAACCCGAGATCTACATCCACCCCACACTCCAACCAGAGTGTGGTTTCCCGCTGATACACAGCTTAACCTGCTGATCCACAGCTTCGGGGTGAAAACCCTACAAACCGCTGGGCCTTACAGCTTACGCCGACCAGAGGAATCCTCCTCTGCAGCCGCTGGGGAATTACAGCTTCACCCGTCCAGAGGATACCACACCTCTGCCCGCTGAGGAATTACAGCTTTACCTCCGCTGACGAACAGCTTGAACAAGAGTTTATAAAAACGAAAGGAAAACAAACGAAGAAACAGAAAAACCCACAATGGGAATGTAGCTCAACAATGAGCAAACTCAGTTTCGGTTCTGAACCAGGAAACTGATAAACAAAGCTCTCTCTCTCAGACTCTCAAATCTCTCACTCTCAGACTTTCTTCTCAGATCTGCTGCTCTATCTTCTTCTCTCTGGATCGTGCTGGCTGTTGCTCTTTCTGCTCTTGTTCTCTCAATGTCACAATCACGATCAGTCTTCTCCTGAAGAAGACTCTTCTTATTTATAGGAAGCAGCAGAAGGTAGGGCGTGTACTCCCCACAATTCCCGCCCAGAGCCTGATCCAGATCTGGAGTAGTCAGGCCACGTGGCATCATCTTGGCACCTCCTCCATTCTTGGATCACGTGCCTTTCTTAAACTCCTTGAGCAGATATCCTATCAAGGTCAGACTTAATGTCAGCTTGAAACAATCTGAAAGATAGTAAAAAGATGCACAGAGTTAATTAGAGCTTTGAACTAAATGTGCACAGACTTGATGTGTGCACAATACAGACGATGTACTGACCAGCTTGTGCCATTACCAACCTTGCACAGACATTATGCATGCAAAAGATGAGAGTTGCACAGACTTTGTCACTATGCAATGCAGGATATGCACAAACTTTCATATGCAAGATGTAGAACGTGCACCGACTATGGATGCAATGCACCGATCCTGGATGTGCAAAAGACTAAGACATATACCTACGTTATCTTCCAAATAACGTGATATGCACAGACCAAAGTATAAGATGCATGGACTTTGTGTGTGTGTGTGTGTGACCAACCTTGCTTAGACTTAATCATGTGACGTGCAAAGGTTGCACAGACTTACTTCTGCAACATACTTGACTTGCACAGACTTAATGTGCAAACACTAAATGCATGAGCTCTTATGCACCGAGTTGCCTAAGACGTATTGCATGAACTTTGTGTGCCTAGACATAAACATGCACGGACTTAGTTGCGTGCTGAACTAATGCTTGAATGACCCTTGCACTGACTTGGTCGTGTGCAGCAGCAAGGGTTGCACCGACTTGATAGCGTGCAGCGTGAAGTGTTGCACCGACTTAGTGTGCCTTGAGCTAAGCCTGCACGGACTTGGTCTCGTGCAACAAGTACCAATACATCGACTTGCATAATGCATGGATGACCTTTGCAGCGACTTGGTCGTGTGCAGCAACATGACTTGCACCGACTTTATATATGCATGCACGGACTTGATGTGCTGGAAATGCACTCTATGCACGAACTCAATGCAGACTGACTTGGTATTGCACCAACTTCACTCTAATGCAAAGCCTAAGTGTAAACATGCAGACAACATTTATATGATTATCTGACATATAAAAGTCATCAAAATACACACATCATAATGTCAATATAAAGTTAACAAAGTCAACTATGCAGTCAACGAAGTCAACCAATACTATTGCTAATCATCAAAACAACTATTTGTCAATCATCAAAACATTTCAGCACAAAGCAGTACACATACTGCTTATCAAACCAGAGGAGTCCCAACACATCTAACCATTAAGAGATCTCAAAGTGTCTAATTACATTATCAATTATCCCATGAAATAAGACCCATTTTCTTTACATGTCCTGTAAAAACTTTGGGTGCTAAAGCCTTAGTCATGGGATCAACTAACATGTCGGCACTACCGACAAAATCAATAGACACCTGATGATTGTGGATCCTTTCTTGCACGAAAAGGTACTTAATATCAATGTGCTTATTCGCACTTGTAGACTTGCTATAATTGGAGAAAGAAACGGCAGTGGAATTGTCACAACAAAGTCTCAAAGGTTTGAAAATTGAGTCCACCACTTTAAGCCCTGAGATAAACTTCTTTAACCACCAAGCATGTGAAGAAGCTTCATGATAGCCAATAAATTCAGCTTCCATAGTTGAAGTAGCCACAATGTGTTGTTTGGCCCTCTTCCATGAAACTGCTCCACCAACCAATAAGAATATATAACCTGATGTGGATTTTCTACTATCCAAACAACCAGCAAAATCTGCATCTGTATAACCAATCACTTCCAAATGATTAATCATCTTGTACGTGAGCTTGTAATCCTTAGTACCTTGAAGATACCGTATTACTTTCTTTGCTCCTTTCCAATGCTCCATACCCGGATTGCTTTGGTATCTCCCAAGCATTCCCATAGCATAGCTAATATAAGGACGAGTACAAACTTGATCATACATCATGCTTCTAACAACAACAGCATATGGAATAGACTTCATTTCATTCTTCTCAATTTCATTCTTAGGACACTGATGCAAAGATTGGCACATCACAAGATGAGCAGCTAGACATTTTAAATCTTTCTAAGACTTTAGAAATATAAGCCTTTTGAAATAACCCACGCATCCTTTTAGATCTATCACGATGAATCTCAATTTCTATTACACATGATGCATTACCCATATCTTTCATATCAAATTGATCAGAGAGAAATTCTTTCATTTCATACAAGAGACTTAAATCACTACTAACAAGCAATATGTCATCCACGTATAGAATTAAAAATATAAACTTGCTCCCACTAATCTTTAGATATAAACATTGATCAATAATATTTTCTATAAATCCAAAAGGATGTAACAACCTTGTTGAATTTAAGGTACCATTGACGGGAAGTTTGTTTAAGTCCATATATAGATTTCTTTAATTTGCATGCTAGTGTTTCACTCTCTTGTACTTCAAATCCCTCTGATTGCATCATGTATACCTCTTCTTCTAGATTCTCATTTTAAAAAGTTTTTTTAACGTCCATCTGATGCAATTCTAAATCAAAATGAGCCACTAGTTCCATGATAATTCTGAATGAATCCTTTCTCGAGATAGGAGCAAATGTCTCTTTGTAATCTAAACCTTCTCTTTGACTGAATCATTTTGCAACAAGTCGGGCTTTGTACCTTTCCACATTGCCTTTAGGATCACGTTTGGTTTTGAAAATCCATCTACAACCAATAGCCTTGAATCCCTTAGGTAATGTAACAAGATCTCATACTTCATTCTTATGCATGGATTCAATCTCATCTTTCATGGCATTCATCCATAATTCAGAATTATCACTTTTCATGGCTTCCTTAAACGAGAATGGATCATCTTTAATATCAATATCAAAATCACACTCTTGCAAACATATAATGTAGTCATCTGAAATAGCAGATCTTCTAACTCTTTGAGATCTTCTCAATTCATTAGTAAGAACTACATCATTGTCATCATTAGTGTCATTTTGAACTGAATAGGTTCAATAATAATCTCTTCAGTGGGTAACAAAATGTCAGTTGACTGATGATCTATCTGATCATGACCAACAGGCTCAGCTCTGCTATTAATTTGAATATTTTCAGGAAATGGATTCCTAATCTCTTCAAATTTCACACTTCGTAGTTTTGAGCTCCCACTATTGTTATCATTCTCAATGAACCTAGCATTTCCAGTCTCAATTATTTTAATGGTGTGTGATGGACTATAGAATATATACCCTTTTGACCATTCTGGATACCCAATGAAAAAATAACTAATGGTCCTTGGGTCCAGTTTCATTTCTCTCTGATCAATTTGATATTAAAGATATGGGTAATGCATCATGTGTGATAGAAATTGAGATTCATCGTGATAGATCTAAAAGGATGCTTGGGTTATCTCAAAAGACTTATATTTCTAAAGTCTTATAAAGATTTAAAATGTCTAGCTACTCATCTTGTGATGTGCCAATCTTTAAAGGCCATAGATTCAGTTTGTATCAGTGTCCTAGGAATAAAATTGAGAAGAATGAAATGAAATCCATTCCATATGCTGTTGCTGTTGGAAACATGATGTATGCCCAAGTTTGTACTCGTCCTAACATTAGCTATGCTATGAGAATGCTTGGGAGATACCAAAGCAATCCGGGTATGGAGCATTGGAAAACAGCAAAGAAAGTAATGCGGTATCTTCAAGGTACTAAGGATTACAAGCTCACGTATAGGATAACTGATCATTTGGAAGTGATTGGTTATACAGATGCAGATTTTGTTGATTGTTTAGATAACAGAAAATCCACATCAGGTTATGTATTCCTATTGGCTGGTGGAACAGTTTCATGGAAGAGTGCCAAACAACACATTATGACTACTTCAACCATGAAAGCTGAATTTATTGGCTGTCATGAAGCTTCTTCACATGCTCTGTGGTTAAAGAAGTTTATCTCATGGCTTAAAGTGGTGGACTCAATTTTCAGACCCTTGAGACTTTGTTGTGACAATTCCGCTGCCGTTTCTTTCTCCAATTATAGCAAGTCTACAAGTGCGAATAAGCACAGTGATATTAAGTACCTTTCCGTATACGAAAGGATCCACAATCATCAAGTGTCAATTGATTTTGTTGGTAGTGCCGACATGTTAACTGATTCCATGACTAAGGCTCTAGCACCCAAAGTTTTTGCAGGACATGTAAAGAAAATGGGTCTTATTTCATGGGATAATTGATAATGTAATTAGACACTTTGAGATCTCTTAATGGTTAGATGATTGTTTTTTTCTATTTTCATTATGAATATATTTGTTAACAATTATGGCTGAATAAAGAAAATAGAAGAATAAGTCTATATGACATTAAAGTGGGACCGAAAGTATCGGCATAATAGTTACTCTTCCATCATTAATGACTTAATTGAGAAGATTTATTAATATCATGATGCATGAAAGGGAGTATGTCGTTTGCAACATATGACCGCCATGATCTGTATTGATAACTTTTTTTAATCTAAGTATGAAAGTTGACTTGGATATAAACTAGCTAGTTATGTTTTCAAAATAAGTGCACTCATCTAGTTTTTCAAACTTAATTCAAAGATCATATTTTATAACAATTATTATTATTATTTTATATTTAGGCCAAGTGGGAGAATGTTAGCATTTATCCGTAAGGTGGCCTAATTAACTTTGATCTTTGTATTATATTAAGGAAATCAGTTATTAAGGTTGTTTATCTCCAGATCCAAATTAGATGAAATTAGTTTAACTCCAATAGGACTCTTGATGGGAGAGGCAACCCTTGGCAAGGGAGACAACTCTTCATGGGAGTAACCACTCCTAATGGGGACTTATATTAATATGAGAGCCTTGGTCCCTCTCTCTCCATGGACAAGTCTTTTGAGTTCCCATCTACCAAAAGGATTACAGAGAGAAGTGGGAGAGAAAAGATCTCGTGTTCACCGGTCTCGCGTAGACCGCATCTTCGAGAACGTTCTTCGCTGTGCAAACTCTAAAGATCTTATGGAACCAGGCACGCCTATCCTGGAGAGTCCTCTACCCAAGGAGCTAGACAGCATTATTGGGATGATGAGACTTTTGACAGGCGCCTCACACGGATGGAGACTCAAATGGAATCTTTTGAGGGGCAAATCTCCCAATTTGGGACTGTACTGGATACAATTACCAGCCGGATGGACACCTTCTCTCAAACCTTGGACAACCTATCTCAGCACATGGCTACTATCACTACGAGTCATGAGAGTTATCGCAGAGCCTTTCACACTACAAACCGCACTCTTGTGGGCATCCAGCACCGTCTGCAAACTCAGAAGCATATCCTTGCAGACATTCAGCACCGCTTCTACCAAGAGGGCCCTTCTGGTGATCACACCCAAGACCCTCCTACTCAGCCTCCTCAGTGATTGTTTTTGGATTTTGCAGTCTACCTATGATCCGCTTTCCTATGTATCCCTTTCTCCTCTTTTGATGATGCCAAAGGGGGAGAAGTAGTCTTATGTAGGTCTTAGTACTTTTGTTATGCGTGGATGCATAAGTGATGCATGAGTGGTATTACATTTTTGTATTGCATTTTAGAAGTCAGTCATCATCTTTCATCTTCAAGTCCTTAATGTACTTCATGGAATGTCCTTTTATGACTTAATGGAATGTACTGGCTATTGGACTTAAATTAGCATTTCTCCATTTCACTTATTATGTGGATGATGCAAATAAATTGCCTTATGCATGGAATGGCGTGCTTGTACTGGTTTGAATGGTTTGTCTTTAATGGATTGATTTGGTTACAAATTTTCGACGTGATTTTGTATATTAAATAGTGTTGTAGAGAAGGACAGGTCAAGTCTGTCTGGAACCCTTCACTATACATGAGTGTAAACTCCGCCTCGTACTAGAACCATGTTGTGATCTTGAATCGATTAAAGGGTTTGGCTTATTTTGTGGGTACAGGTGTATGGATGAGAAATGGAGATGAAATATGCTTGAATGAGAAATGGCCTTTATGCTTTGAAATGTGGCTAAATAGTTTTGTGACTAAATTGTCCCATACATGTATGGTTTGTGTGAATGGTTAATTTGGACTCAACGTCACGCCGATGTACTTAATTGAGCGGAGTTTTGTCATCATCAAAAAGGGAGAGATTGTTGAGTTTCTCCAGTTGATTTTGATGCTAACAAAATCCCGACTTTGTTTACGGTCTCGTGGTTCATACATATACCTAAGTGTGAGTACTGGAGAGTGATTTGGGTTAATTCAAATCAATTTAAAAAAGCTCACACCTTAAGTTTTGAGATGTGTCACAGGGTCTAAAACAAGCCCAAATGCATGCTACATGAAGCTCTAAGGTAAGGCCCTAAATATGGAAGTGTTTAATGGGCTAACATTGATATTTCTACAGAGCTTACAAGGTTCGGTCGACCTAAGCAAGATAGGTCGGTCGACCAATTTTCCCAGAAGTTTGAAGTTGGAAACCTTACTGGTTTCGGTCGACCGAACTGGGCAGTTCGGTCGACCGAATTTCCCAAAATGAATCTGGTCAGAAACTGATCAGAAAATGGTCGACCAATCACTTCCACCGATCGACCGATTGTAATCCCCCTGCATTTGTTGACTTCGCTTTCAAGAAGTCTTTGCCCACTGCATAACCGTGGAAAATGAGGACCAACCTCAAATTTCTTCCCACCCACATGGGAGAAAGTCTCCAGAAGATTTTGAAGCTTCTTAAAGGATCTAAAGTCAAATTTCAACATGGGTTGGTATTGAAAACTGATCAAGCATTTTTGAACTTTGAATATTGGGAAACTTGGCTTCAATTTTCTTCTCACCCATGTGAGGAGAATACTCTAGTAGAAGGTCTGAGGAATATGTAAGAGACACAAAAACGAGCTCCCATGGTAAGTAAACATATATAGCTGATTTCTAAAAAGAGATCAATGAGAAGGAGAGAGTTTTGAGCAGAAAAGAAGCAAGCTGCGTGAACAATACTCCTTCTTCCACTTCCATTCAAGAAATAAGCTTTCCGAGCTTGGCACTTGCAGAAGATTGTACTAGAGTGCTCAAGGATCAACAAGCAGCCAATCTAGATCAAGAAGATCAAGAGATCTCAATTAGGGGGAGCTTTTCTATATTCACTTAATCCATTCACTCTATCTCTCATAAGCTCCTTTGTGCTTAACTTGTATATGTTTTGATCTAAGAGTTTTTTTTTTGTGTGTGTGTGTGGATCCTGCGAGATCCAGTGCATGTGTGTTGATGCCTTGCATCGTGCTGGAGTAAGAGACTCCGTGTGTGTGTAAGTGTATGAGTTTGATCTTGTAGTGTTTACAAGGTTTGTGTGTGAAATCCTCAAGATTGTAAGGGGTGGACGTAGGTTGCAACTTTTACATCCGAACCACCTTAAAAATCCCTTGTGCACTGTGGTTTGCGCCTTCTCTTCTACCTCCATTCTTTGTAATCAAACTTCACGATAGTTTTTACGCACGCGTTACTTTAATTTGTTTAAATCGTGAAAAAGAAGACAAATTCAATTCACCCCTCTCTTGGTTTGTCATTGTTCCTAGACTTCATGGGGGCCCACATGACTATTTATAGAAGTTGGAGAGCGGTTATGCCATTTAGGACCTACTTGGACAGGATAGGTTCCCTCGAGAGGTTAACCGAGACGAGATAGGTCCCCAAAAAATGGCAAACGGGACCGGATAGGCCTTGGAGGGGCCCTCGAGACCAGATAGGTCCTCCAAGAGGGGCCCCTAGGACAGTGGGGACCTATCCGGTCCGGATAGGCCTCATTTGGAGGGTTATCCGGACCGGCTGGGTCCCCAAACCAAAGGAACCTATCTGGTCCCCCTTACCTTCTTGAGGGAGAGGGGGGGTGTCCCCTGTAAAAGAATCCTCATTTTGGATTTTTTCCTTGGGTTTTTTTGTGCCTTGGGCCACATGTAGAGAAGAAAACAACTCCTTGTGTTTTGTGTTCGGTGCACTCCGCTTCTTGCGCCGCTTGTAGCATAGAGAGGCTCCGGTCTTCTAGGATTTCTTCATGGTCGGTCTTGTAGACTCTGTAAGTTGCAAAGAATTTGTTTCTTGTAAGGTCCGCTTGTTGCGTGGGAATTTTTTGTTATTCCGAATACCCGACGAAATTTTTCTGAGACTTGTGTTTGACCCGACATGGGTATTTTTTGCTGTTCCGAATACCCAACGAAATTTTCCTGGGACTTGTGTTTGACCCGGTATAGTGACGGCACGGACTTTGTGTCGTTTTGTGACCATCACCGGATTAATCGGAATTTTGTTTTTCTCCAATTGATTCAAGAGAAAATAAAAGGGTTCAACACTAACACCATCTAAACCAGATAAAGGAAGTGAGTAAACTTTCCCATCGGTCCAGTGAAGTATCCAGAAAGATAAATACCTAGCTTTTTTTCCTTAGAAAAAAGGAAAATACTGTAGTGATGGGAAAAGATCCCCCAATAGTTTTTACCTCAATGAAGAAAAAGAATCCATTATTATCTTTTCTTTCAGAATCTATTCAGCCAGCCACCTTGAACCAACAAATACTCCCTCTGATCGAAACACTCAACTTCATCCGGATAAGAAGAGGAGGAACATTTTCCTGTCGTCGCAACAGTGCTTATAAACAGATGAGCAGTACTCAGTACGCAATTCTTAATAGAATTCTGCAGTGAAAATTAGGAATATTCTTCGTCTAGTATCGGAAGTTTCCTATCAAAAGGGGGCCTAGTTCCATATAAACCTGAATATGTCGAAGTTTCCTAGGACTTGTGGAAGAAAAAGATTCCAGCCTGGAAATTCCCCTTGCAGCGACCGTGCAGCTAAACATGGACTACACCCTGGAAAGCGGTCGCTAAGAATGCAGGCAAAACCTCCAACCAATACGATTAAAGAATGAGGAAAGATACATGGTTGTTTTCTCGTCATTTAAAAGGAAAACCACGGATTGGATAGAGGAAATAAGAAATAGGTGCCCTTACCCGCACGAAGGGCGGGAGTGTCCTTGGGGCTGGCCTTGAAGACAACGAACGAGGGATTGGAAGGATCTGGCTGGAGGTAGGAGCCGACCTCCACCTCCCGCGCCCCCGATCTCGGTGGCTCGGAGAGCAGAAACGGCGTCAGAGCCGCTGCAGCGAGGAGATCCCTCCGGCGGCATCTCCCGTGGGCTTCCTGCTCGCTGCTGGCGGCCAGCTGCTGCGGCTCCATGGAGGAGGGTTTGAGGGAGAGCGACCTCGGGGGACATGGGGAAGCCGGAGGCCGCGGGAGGGATCGGGCAGAGGTGGAGAAGAGGGAGGGAGAGACAGGAGTGGTGGATGCGGTGGCCATTTGAGAGAGACAGACAGACCCACAAAAACACAGCGGAGCCGAAGAAACGAGAGAGAGAGAGATTTGAATGGTTGGAAGGGCGCTCCCGCCGTTATCCGCGCGCGTTGGCCCGCCGAGCCCTGGGGGGGGGCCTCGCCCAGAGTCATGTGCAAACTGTAGGTAGCGCACTCCAATAAAACCAACTTCTACTTCTACACCAACAGTTGGCCAATGTTTAATGCAAATCCAGCTGTTCTTATTGAACTGGAGGGGAGTCACGCACTCGCATGATTGTGGAGAGTCGGCTGTGGCACGCGGGACCGCGGGGAGGGGGGGGGGAATATAAAAGAGATGCTCACGAATGAAATGTACACGAGCAAATGCTTCGGGGAGACGCGCGAGGCAAATCGACGAGCAAAGATGACCATGTGCAAGGGTGATTGGGTATAATGTGAGCGTGCTAGTTGAAAATTGGACAATCACCTGTGAAATTAAAAAAATTTAACAGGGGAAGTGCCTTGAGAGCATAGCACGTGGACCACGAGATGACGGACTACACATGGATAGGGTAGGGATTACGTAGATACGAGTGAAACAGATGATGTGGGAGATCGTGTGCAAGACGTCTTTTTCTATCGACCGTAAGTGATCGATATTTATTTTACATCAGATAAAATTCGAACACCTTTGTTTCTACCGTTGAAAGAGGATCAGGTACGCTAAAAGCTATGACATCGGGAGGGCATAGTTTAAGAGTCTTAGAGCTTAACTGACTGGGGCACTGGTCAGGGAGGAGGGTTGCGGACACTGGCTCGATAAGGAGCAGGTAGGTACTAACCCATAAGTAGGATCTAGTGGGCGGTGAAGGGCAGACAGTGCAGGTCGAAACGGAAGACTGAGCTTTCGTTTAGACTTCATTAAAATGGGGCCGCGAAGGGCCTTCTAGAGGAGGACTAGAGGCTCAAATACAATATGAGCAAGTCGCCGGACATTTCCGTGGTGAATGGCGATCCCCGAGTCTTGCCAAAGTCTTGCGGACGTGTAGTAACCCGGAATAATATAATAAATAAATTGAGATTATTTAATTGTCTCCTCAAATTCAAAGTGAGAGAAATAGTAAAAATATGAAAAATATGTCAAACCTTTCGAAAAGAAATTTTTAACTTAATTACTGAAATGGAAAACCCAAAAGAAAATTTGAATTAGTTTATTGGGCTAAAAATTAGGGATTTATTGGGTTATTTTAGGGAAAATCCAACCATAACTAGGCTAATTGGACCCTAATCCTTGACTTATTAGGCTTAAATCGAAGCCTAAACCCTACCCCATCATTGGTCGTCGATTATATCTTGAAAACCCTAACCTTATAAGCCCCAAGTTCGAATGGCGGCGCTAGATAAGGTAAACCCCGAGTTTTTGGCAGATTTTTCTCCCTTGATTAACCTTGATCGAAATAGGAGTCTAGAGGGCACCCTAGCCCTATAAATAGATGGCCACACCTCCTAGCAAACCCTATTTATTTTGGAGGGCAGTGGCGGCATGCGTGGTCGAGGGAGGATTCGACGATTGGAGAGAGGTCGTCTATTGTTCCGGTAGCTCATCTTCTTCCTCTTCTTAGATCGTCTAAGGTAGGTGTTCTCTCAGGTCAAACTTTAATTTCATATATCGAAACATATGTCTTTAAGTGCTCTTTCATTTGATACTATTTTGCCCAATTTCTGTTAACTGTACCAGTCGAAATCAATGTTTGAATTGAGGTGTGTCAAAGCTCGTTGGAAGATGAGTTTCTGTTTCAAATTGTGGTGCTAATGGGGCCGTGCCCATGAATATAGTGCCCCAATAGACCACATTCCTATAGGCCCTTTTGTTTTCAAAAAAAAAAGTTTCTGAATGAATGCGACCTCCAGATAGACCGCATCAATCTAGATTGCGGGCGGGGTCCAGACCGCGTTTTGGCCCCGGGTTTTCCAGCGAGCCCTAACTTTTTACCATGTTTGATCTCTGCTAATTAATGTTAGACAACATGTTCCTAGGTTATAAATGATTTCAGAACGCACTATATAACTAGGTGTGGACACTCAAAATATGACGGCATTCATAGCCAAACAAAGTCAGCTGAAGAAAAGAAGAAGAAGCCCTCTGGCGACAAGCTGCGTCAACGCAGCACCCTAGTCTGCATCGACGTGAAGGAAGACGGTGGCTGAAGAACGGCCCCTGGCCGCTGAAGGCTGCGTCGATGCAACGTGAAGGCTGCACCGACGCAGTTGAAGACGAGCGGCTGAAGAACGGCCCCTGGCCGCGGCAGGCTGCGTCGATGCAACGTGAAAGCTGCACCGACGCAGCTGAAGACGATGGGTTGAAGAACGGCCCCTTGCGTCTGCAAGCTGCGTCGACGCAGCCCGCAACATGCGTCGATGCACCATCAAGACGTAGTAGAACCGTACTAACGTGGGGCCCGCCCACGGCGCTTGCTCTTCAAAGATCCGATCGAGGCTCCTTCTAAAAGGCCATACAGCCGTACCAGGACGCGTGGGGCAATATTCTCCAATCATTGGAGGACATTCCTGCCCCTCCTTGCCTTGGAAAAGAAGAAAAGGGCCTCCCATTGCCTATATATATGGTGCTCTATCCAGGGGAGACTCCTCTCCTGCGGCTCTGCTTTCCCCCCGCTGGTGCTATTCAAGGGCGATCCCCAGAAGCTTTCTTCTTCTTCCTACTGTGCTCCTGTGTGTGGAGGAGAAGAGAGGGAGAGAGAGAGAGAAGTTCTACTATTTGGGGAGGGAGAGGAGTCAATGCTCCACCCTCCCTCTTCCTTTTCTTTCTACTATGCACTGCTGTGATGTTCTTTCTTTTCCTTTTGCTTAAGCATTTCCCAGGTTCGTTGGTCCTGGTATGTTGTATCTCTCTTCGTCTGAAATGAATAAAAGTGAATCCTGATTCTTGGATGTGCATATTTTCATTCTCACATATTGCCTTCCAATCTCCTCTAGCCCCCCGATTCAGTATGTCTCTGCTATTGTGTTCTTCTTTTCTTCTTTGCTTTATCGCTTGGAAGGAAGCACTGCAACGTGAGAGGAGGCCAGGCCCAACCTACCCAACCGTAATGGATTGGGTTGGGTTCTGCCCCTCCCTTTGCTTCGCCAGATGAGGGTCCATGCTCAGGTCTCACTCTGTGCTCTTGGGCAAGGAAAGTGTCAGCACACTACCCCAGCTCCTGCAGTGGCTAGATGCCCTTATGGGCAATAGTAAATGATCATACGCCCCTCCCTCAACCTTGCTGGGCAGGTCTTTCGTTTCCTTTTGTTTTCCATTCGCATAAGTTTTATGTCCGGTTGGATATGCTCGTCCACTGTTCGATGTATGAGATCCTTCAAGGAACGGCCGTTTGTCTTCTCACCGATGTCATGGGTTGTTGAGACTTGGGCTTAGCCCCCAAATATCGCCGTATCCTACAACTTTTCTGCTATCTATTTTAAGAATTTGCTTGATGCGCATGCTATTTTTTGTTCACTAAAATGCTACCGGAGGAGCAGCCGTTGGCTTTTTCATTCACAGCAGGAGTTGTCGAGGCCTTGGCCCAATCCCAAAATTTGTAGGAATATGTACCTCCCCTTTGCTTATCATTCGGACCCAGCCTCTCAAGGAATTGTTGTTCGCTGCATAGCAATCATTCTGGCTTCCCTGCCAATCACACACGAGCACGTTGATGTTTGCTTAAAGGCTCCCTATAGCTTGTTCCCCTAGATCGTATGTGTTTCATCCGCTGCCGACCATTTCTTGCTACAGCCTCTAACCCCCATTTGGAGTACGTGCCCGCTAACTTCATAGCGTGGCCATGTGCTCCCACATAATGGGGTAATGGGACGCTTTCTCTCTGGTGTGCTACCGAATATGATTAAGGACCTGCCACGAGAAAGGGGCACATTATGGATTTACACCGATCAAAGCTTCATATAACCATCCTCGTAGTCATAGGGATCTGCTTCTTCCTATAGCATGTTCTCTCGGGGACACCCCCTTAAGGGTGGGATATTAATGGCCATTGTGCCAGCAAAAAAAAAAACAATGCATATCTCAGATGGAAACGTTGCTAATCCCTGGGTCAGTAGAGATCCTCTAGTAGGATAGTCCTCAAGGCATCCTCTCTACCCAATTCTGGGATATAGAGCTATCAGTCTTGACTTGCTCTGACTTTTGGGGCCATCCCAAGATTTCCTGGTGGATGTGCTCCTATTTTTCACCCCAAAGTCTGGGTACGGGGGAGGTGTTGCCCATTTTTTTTCAAAACTATGGACTTAACCAAAAACTGAACTAATGCTAAAACATGAGCTGAACAAAAGAACATAATGCTACAACCAGCACTTTAAGCATAAAAACATACATAAAACAATGTTGAGCTAAGAAAAAGTCTGAAAATAGTATTCTCGCACTGGACATGCAATCAAACAAACTGCAAGCACGCTTCTGCAAGTAATGTGATTAAACTAATCAAGATGCAGACTTGAACAATATCTAACCAAATGAAAGGAATGCCATTCTAGCAACAGAACTAAAGAGAAAACAACCTGCTCAAAAAAGAAAGAAACAAAAAAAATGAACAAAGAATGAAATAAATTGATGGCAATCAATGAATAAACCAAACAGCTATGGCATTGTCTGAACATACAGCAAACATGTTTGTTTTCCATATGCATTCCCATGCTTTCTGAAACCCAAGGCCCTTTGAGACCTGCTGTCAGGGGAGTCGACCCCCATCTTGCCACGCTCTGCCCGCCATCTATTGCATCAGGGGTCGACCCCAAGGGTCGACCCTCCCCCTTGTTTGGCTTTTATCTAGTGATCTCCACCCTGCTGCAGTTCAAACCAAACACCCTTGCTCACTTCACGTAGCTTGCACTAGCCCTCACTGAAGTCCATGAGCATAACCCATGATGTTCCCTTCTCCCTCATGCATACCTCAGCACGAAGTAATCCACTCACATGCACATTGATTCATGTATGCATTTGATTGCAGATCAATCCCCTGGGCGAGCTAAATTCAGTTTTCGGTCGACCAATCCTTGAATTCGGTCGGCTAATCTTTAATTTCGGCCGACCGAACCTTCTATACGTCGAGGCACGAATGGACCAGGTCGATGCACCTTTTGTCATTCTGCTAAGCTGCCCTTTCTGCAGCTTCTCCTTGATCGTCCAGGGTCGAGCTCTCCTAAGCCTAGCTATTACCTGGCCTCCAGCCGTTCTACATTTCAAAAGGAATCAAAAGAAGAGATCAAGAGAATAAAACAAAGAGAGGAGATTGGGGTTAATCCCCTTTGAACTCCCAAGCTAAACTAAAAAGAGAGAGAGAGAGAGAGAGAGAATGAACATTTGAGCGGTCGATGAAGGGGGTTTCTACCCACTAACGTAGGCTGCGTTGACGCAGCTCTACTCTGCGTCGATGCAGTGCCCTATGTTTGGCCCTGCCAGACCTCTTGCGTTAGCGCGCCTATGCCTGGGGTCGGTGCAACGTTCAGCGCTTGGCCCTTGCCAGGGCCCCATGCGTCGACGTACCATAACCCAGCATCGACACAGTGATCCTGGCCTGTTCAAACATTTCAAAAGGAATAAAAGAAATGAAAGAAATGATATGAACAAGAGAATAAACGATAAATACGATAATAAAATAATAATAAACATAAACCATTGATAAAATTTGATAATGCATAAAGAATAAAAGAAGATAAATGAACATACAACAAAATAAAAGAAGAAATGCTAAAAAGCTCTCACCTCTCTTGGACCCTATGCACGGGGATATTGATAAGGCCTTCGCGGGTCATGTCTGAACCTCGGGATCATCCCATCATGGTCAAGGCTTGATCTCACTCTTGGTCGATAGTCGGTTGTGTTTTAACCGAGTTTCCATTGGGATCTACTCCCGAATATTAAACTTGCCATATCTTTGGCAGACATATTTGTAATTTGAGATTCTCGTACGGATATGATTTGGTCAATTAATGACCGGCTTTGTTCAGTTGTCTACCCCTTAATGGGGGATGCCTTATTGAAGTTTGGAATCCTTATTCCTTTCTTAAATTAATATCAATTTAAGGCCCCAGGGCCCCTTCTCCTGGCATTTAATCAAAGGTTTTCCTCTCTCCGAGGGGATGTAATTAACGTCGTGACCTTTATGGCATGGTGGGTTCTTAGTCCCGACCCGATATCTACAATCGTCTGGTTGGTTATACGGAGCACATCCATGACTTTAGACCACCCCAGTCTTGAAGTCCGAATAAATGTCACCTCGGTGACTGGCACACCTACGCACTTAATAAAACACTAAAAGATAAAACAAACGCCCTAAGCGAATTAAAATATGAACCCCGCATCAAATCAAGTGCGTTGTCAATACTAGGGCTCATGGAAATTGCTTAATCTTTAATAAGTTGATTAGATCCATGTTCTCTCATCTCTCTTGATGCTTATATCATCTCCATGTTATCTCATGCAGTGGAAGAGTAGATTAACCTAATGTTCAACTTATTAGTTCATAATCTTCTGTGGATTCATGACATGCTAGCCTTATTGATATTCGGTGCTTTTCATAGAGTAGAACTTGAACAGTTTTGTTTAAGGGTCATGCCACTCCGATGGTATTGACTCACTACTGTTACTAGTTTTTCGTGTTACTGCACACCCAAATTCTTGGTGTATCTAGAACCCTCCGCCGGATATTCCTTCCATAGGACTGGAACTTCCCACTAGGTTGTACCCAGACATTTTCCTAGATAAAATAACAAGAAACAAGGGTTCAGGAATTTCCCCGAACACCTTCAAGGCTTTGGCTACCCAGCCCCTTCTATGATGTGCCAGGCCCAACCAAGGGTCCTAGCCAGCTGGCCGTGACTCACGGCGACATCAACAATTGATTGAGGCCACCCCCGGTCACCCATCTTGCAGTTCTGCCCGCCTTCAACTAAGCCATCCGGGCCAACCCGAGGGCGCCCCGACCACAAGCCACGACACGTGGCACCCAGCAATGAAGTCGAGGTTTATTCCCAAAACGCCTCCCTTTAGCATTCTAAAGCCAAAGGAAGGCTTTTCCCAGTCAACCACGGGCTTCGAGAGCCCTTAACAAGCCTATACGACCCATGCTCGCGTATCGGCAATTTCCCCGAGCACCTCGTCGGCACACATATCCCAGCCATTCTACAATAATCCGAGGTCCGACCCATGGCTTGAACGCACTAGCCGTATCCTCCAGCAACCCTCCAGTAAGTTGGGGCCATCCCCGACCCTCAGACACGCGACAATGAGCCGTTTACTTTCAGCACCCGGGCCAACCCGGGGCTGCCCCATCAACCCACCATGCAACGCGGCATGTCTCACCAAGGCCAGGCCTACACGCCCGAGAGGCCTTCCCTCAGTCCCTACGGGCTGTCATCCGCATCCCGGGGTCAAATCTAGGGCCCACCGGCCAGCTACCCGAGCCGTTCGACAACCCGAAGTGTATCAAGAATTTCCCCGAACACTTTGTGAGCGGCAGCGACAACACCAAATGATTGACTGCCACGGGCCAATCCCAGCACCCCAGAGGCTCGAGTCCTTCAAAGGACAACACCAAAGGATGACGGAAGGTCCCTAGGACCACCCCCATGGCAACGGCACGCCCTGGGGGGGAGTTCGCCCCAGGCGCAGTTGCGCCCAGGTGGGGGTGAACCCCCCTTGAGGGCCCCTCCACCCAGCCCGGCTAGTCTTAGTGCAAACTCATCCCAGTCCTAGTCATGCTCAAGATCAATCCGTGTACCAGCTTGGGGGTGCTCTCGAAGATAGAGTCTTGAGATCGCGCAAGGAGTGGGTCAACCTCCTCGTACCACGCGTGCAGCAAGCCGACCAGCCAACCAGTCCGTATCCTTGTCCTCTTGTGGTCACACTTGGTCAAACGTGGGCCCAAGAGATAAAAATGGGGAATTTATAGACTTAGGAAAAAAACCCCAGCCAGCCCCGCATAAACCCCCCTACGGGGGGTTTACGTGGACCTGCCCGACACCCCCCGGGCAGGTCCGCGTAAACCCCTGGCACACACAAACAAAGCTTTTTTGAAAAAAAAAAAAGAGGGCTTTCTACCCCACATAAACCCCCCAAGGGGGGTTTACGCAGACCTGCCTGGTCCTCCCCGAGCAGGTCCGCGTAAACTCCCTGGCCCACAAAAAAACCTTTTTTTTTAAAACGGGCTTTCTGCCCCGCGTAAACCCCCCTATGGGGGGGGTGGTTTACGCAGACCTGTTCGACCCCCCGAGCAGGTCCGCGTAAACCCTCCCAAAGGGGGGGAGGTTTATGAGGATCTGCTCGGCCCCCCTAGGCAGGTCCGCGTAACCCCCCCCTCTCTCACAACAACAAAAAAAAGTTTTTTTATTATTCTTGAAGTGGTTTACACGGACCTGCTCACCCCGTCCATTCAAGTCCGTGTAAACCCCCCCAACCCTTCAACTTCTCCTATAAAACCCCCTTAGAAGCTAAAGGGGTAGATACAAGAAGGCATACAAGGACACTCTCCTACAGGCGCTCAAGGACTCAAGCCCCAAGGCTTCCGGTAAAGACGCGAGGAGCAAAGCGTGTTGGTGGCTTGTTGATCGACTCGTATATGCCGAGGGTATGTCGAACGTACTCCCCTCACATGGCGTCTAGCCGTTTCACCGATGTCCATCCCCTCGGGTATGAGGCGTTATGATAACGGCGATCACACCCACACATTGGGTCCGCCCGCGTATGGGACGTTATAATAACATCGCGCACGCCATAATACCGAATTTGCTCCTACCATGGGACCACGTGCCCGCCGCTCGCCCCAGGCTGGCCACCGACGGTCCCAACCGCTGACCTGAGTTAGCCGGACCCTGGCCCTGAAGTAATATTCCCAGGACCGGCTCCAACTCCCCAGCATGAAGACACTCGCCTTCCGGGACCCGTACCTGACTGCTCACCTTGACCCGCGTCCAGCCTCCCTCAGGCACCAGCTAGTCTCCACCCTTGCCATCCAGTCTAGCCTTCCCTCGGCAACTCGGGCATGCCCTTAGCTCCTTGGGGAGAGCCTCTATAAAAACATGCAGATATCCGCTTTATCCTGCATTGACCCGGGGACCGACCCACGTGTCGGAATTGTCCCGTGACTTGCACCAGATGTATTTAGGCCTTTTAGGCCCACTTGTAAAGTTTGCATGGCATCTATAAAGAAAGAAACTGGTTGTCTATGCATACCCATACCCGGGTCTCAATTTTACCTCCGCCCCAGCTAGTGTGCGACCAGTCTCCCAGACTCCAGTTAACTAACCCTTCCAGTTGAGTGCGACGGTCACCCTATAGTTGTAGGGTATACCCGATCCTCTATCCATGGCTTCAGAAATATCCAAGCTCTCCTTCAGCATGGAACAAAAGTGTTCGGATTCAATCCGATGTAAAATAAACACCGGCTACTTGCGGTCGGTGAGAAAAGACGTCCTGTACACGAATCCCCGCAATCGCCTGCACACTCATACTTGTGGAACCTCCCTTCTCTCCACGTGTCGCCCGATATCCTCGTGCCCACGTGCCGCGTCCTGGCGACGCTTCCCCAGCCAAGATTCAGTTCCATAGGTGATTGTCGAGAGATTGACTGGCACTCCCGCACCATGCCTAGTTACCCAGTCACCCAGTTACCTTGGTTCCATTCACCCAGAATGAGCAACCACTCTATTTTTGCATACCACTACTATTCTTCACTTACTCCCAGAAACCTCTCGTGCCGAGCTAACCCCTCTCGACTTTCCATAAAAGGCGAGTGTACGGTACTACCGCGAGAAACATAGGGCTACAAAGGAAAATCCCCCTAATATAACATAAACTCCCCAATTTTCCTTTGTTGTTTTATTCCCCCTTCTCGCCGTAGTCACCGACTCGATGTTTTATGTCAAAACAAAATTGGCACGCCCAGTGGGACGTCTCCCACCTTTCTTCTTTCTATTGAAGAGAAGCATGTGCCAGCCCTGAAGCCATGGTGCCCTATTCCTATCCTTGTAGGAGAGGTAGAGGAGGGACACATCTCCCTGCAGCATCCAGCTCGTGTTCCAGCAGCCAGATCGTGCCCGGTGACCGTCTTCGATCGTCACTCTCTCCAGCAACCAGCAGTCCAGCAGCTATGGCGGCCGTGACATATGGCCCCATCGTCATCGCCACCCATGCACGGGTGGGCTTGTCACGCCCCGAGCGCGGAAGGAACCCGATACGCGTGACGATTTTATATCATTCATGTCAATCAGAGCATAAGGAATTCGACCTTATAGACAGAGATGTGCAAATTGTAAGATAACAAAATCCAATTTATTCATAACAACCATCAAGGTAAATCCATTACATTTTTCTCTCTTTTAGAAAAGAGTACTAAAGGACATTCTAGACTCAATAAAGGAAAATCACAATGATCGACTCAAGAAATAGGAAAAAGACTCGACTAGATAAATGCTTCCATGACTAGGTGGCTCTACGCTCTTTGCTCGTTCCCGTTCCCATTCGATTGATTCTCGTCATCGGAATTACCTAAAAAATAGGGGAAAATACTAGGTGAGCGAACGCTAAGTAGGAATTATATCTCAAGTACAAACTTTTAAAAGTAATTACATGTTACATGAATACAAGTCTAGCTATGCATGTACGCATGACAATGACAAGAGAGAGAGTGTATCAAGAGTTAATAGAGACAAACTAGCAAGATTCCAAGATAATCATGTAAAATGTATCAAGATGGTCAAGCATGTGAATATATCAAGTCATGTCATGTGAATTGGCTATTATAATTTCAAGCAAGTAAACACTCATTCCGGGCCACGCAAGTCATGTCAAGTCAAGTCAAGTACGAGTCGTGGAATGCCATAATCTAGCAAGTCATGCACTTCGGTGCAATGCCACATCGTGATCAATCAACTCCCATGGGCACAAGTACTTTCGGGTGCTCCTTCCAGGACCAGATCGGCCCCTATATGCACAAGCATTGAGTCATGTATATTTTAGACATCCACTATAGTTATAGCCAATATAGAGTTCCAAAGGAATAAACCATTGTAGGATGATAAGGTCGATTTCACGAATGAAGGAGTTCAAGGATAGAACTTGAACAAGTAGGACATACCGATAAACCGTATGAAAAATCGTGAAATGTCATGAAACTGGGTAATTGGCGTCTACTCAGTCGCCGTCAATTACAGAAATAGCACCCACTGTCTGCTCACTAATTCCTGTGAACAATACAGGTTGGACGAATTAGCGCCGAGGCTCAGGTCACTAAATCAGGGAAATAACGCCATTGGACTAGTCGCCAATTCCTTCTGGCGCCCAAGTCAGTGTCGTTAATTGCTAACAGAACACAGTTCTCACAAGAGGTAAGAAACAGCGCTCCATGAGGGCTAAGCATCACGTTTCTTCAGAGTGACGTGACAAGTAAGGGTTCCAAGGTTTTTAGGATACAACCCGCTCGACTGCCTTGAGGGAATCCAAGGCTAGCATAGACTTACGGAGGTCTCTATGATGAAATCACCAGTCCGAAGGAAGGAATATCCCGCAGAGGGTTCAAACATCACCGAGAGTTGGTGTGTGATCGATAGAATCAGAAACAGGGACTCCATCTACGGATGTGAGATGAGAGTGCCAAGTAAACCTGCGATATGGGTTGAGGAACGCGATAAAACTGAGAGAGAAGAATTGACGCCTTATCAGAGGTAGCTATATCAAGAAATAGCAGTTCTCCGGAGGGTCGCTCAATCTTATATTTTATAGAAATCTAATTTAAATTACTAAGAATTAGCGACTGTATGGACGAGCGCTAATTCTTGTAATTTTTCAAAATCAACATAATTTCATTCTAATTGGCGACTGTTCAGAACGTCGTCCAATCTTTAAATAACGCCTACTTTAATGTCGTAGATTCATAATTTTCATATATATTGTTTTGCCAATTATTCTATAAATAGATGCCACCGTATAGGGGCGCCCATTCCTTAAATAGCGACTATGTGTCTGTCGCTCATTCTTTGTCTGATGCTACGCATCAAGCAGCTACATTTTCATACACATAACATTGTTCACAGACTTGGAGTTTACATAATCAGAAAATAAAGGCATGAATAGACAGAGAAAAATATAAGGGTTCCAGAAACATGCTCATGCAATAATTTTAACATCAGGTTACATAGATATTTAATTTTAATCATGTGGCATTTATTAAATACTTAAAGAATTGGTGGCAGGGCTGTGGTCGCTCATTAAACGACGCCCTAGACACTGTCGCAAATTCAGGAAAATTGGCGACTGCTCATGCGGGCGTTCATTTAATAGGCACCCATGCCAGGGTCGCTATTTACAAAAACGCAATAAAACTACATAACATGGAACAGAAGTCATGGAAATCCATGCTATACGACCTATATGCATGAATTTACTTTGATTATCATGTTGGGCTTCGTATCTTGAGAACACCTACCTCTGTGGCTTGTTCTGGACGACAGACAGAGGTATGAGAGATTTAATAAGAGCAGCTGCAACTATGACAGCAACACTTGAACAGCAGCTATACGAACAACGAAGACGTTTGGGAGAAAAATAGAGAAAGTGCAGCAGCAGCTTCGGTAGCAACTGCAACATGAGGTAGAGGTCGAAGAACATGGCGGCTTCTTTACGAAAGAAGCGGCAGAGAAGAAGCAGCAGGCTTCTTTCACGGCAGCATTATGGCCGCAATTGTAGCTTCAACCCACATCAATAGTAGATGCCATATAAGAACTGAAGGAAGAGGCAATGGTTCCCTCTTCACACAGCTATGACAGGAGGAAGTCGCAGACGACAGTAGGGCAACGAGAGGGCTCGAACGCAATAGTAGCAGTAGCCAAAGCTCGATGATGGAGAGGTTTAGATGCCATATAAGAACTGAAGGAAGAGGCAATGGTTCCCTCTTCACACAGCTATGACAGGAGGAAGACGCAGACGACAGTAGGGCAACGAGAGGGCTCGAACGCAATAGTAGCAGTAGCCAAAGCTCGATGATGGAGAGGTTTATTTATAGAGATTGATATCTCTGACTTTTAACGGGACTTAAGTTTCCCTACGTGAATCCTAAGAGGTTTAAACCTTCTCATGTTGATCTTCTCCTTCCCAAATCACAACCACTTTCCTGGTTGGGCATAAACCCTAAAGCCTCATGCAAAGGTTCGAACGTGAGGAGGTTTTGGGCTTTTGAAACCAACCTCTCTACTTTACGTATATGCACCTGTACCCTCACCATGACCTTCTTTCGTGGAAGAGGTTATGGGCTTTCAAGGCCCATTTGGGATTAGTTACTTTATGTATGTATATATATATATATATATATATATATATATATAGGAGGCCCATATGTGTGTGTGGGTTAAGGTTATTAAGGCCTATTCGTTTAAGCAAGAGGGTTGTACCTTTGATGCCCATTCAAAGGTTAAGGCCTTCTTGGCTTCATCCCTTGGGCTTTTATAATTTATTTGGGTCCTTTGACTATTTAATTGGAAGTTTTATTTGTTTAGGGAAATTTTAATTCATATTTTTTATTCGGGTTGCTACACCCTCCCCCACTTAAATAAATTTGATCCCCAAATTCAATTGCATATAAACACGGAGGGTGCAGTATACTTACAATTTCAAAATAAGTCGGGAAATCTCTTCTTCATAGATTCTTCGGTTTCCCAAGTAGCTTCTTGCTCTGAGCACTTGTTCCATTGAACCTTTACCATGGGAATCGTCTTGTTCCTTAGTGCACGAACCTCGCGATCAAAGATCTTCAAAGGCTTTTGTTCATAAGTGAGGTCCTTTTGTATCACCAGGTTGTCATGATCTATGACGTGAGATGGATCATGAACATACTTCTTGAGCATAGAAATATGAAATACATTGTGCACTTTGGATAGTTGCGGAGGCACGGCGATCCGATAGGCAACCTCGCCAACTCTTTCTAGCACTTCGAAGGGACCGATATATATCTTGGTGTAAACTTGCCCTTAACACCAAATCTTCTAATTCCACGTCCTGGAGAAACTTTAAGAAAGACGTGATCTCCAACTTGGAACTCGATGTCTCTCCTTCTAATATCGACGTAAGTCTTTTGTCTAGACTGAGCCATTTGGAGTCTCTCTCTAATGAGTTGAATCTTTTCAGTGGTGTCTCTTACTATGTTCGGGCCTAGCAGTTGCTTTTCGCCAACTTCGTCCCAGCATAAGGGGGGATCGGCAACTCCTTTCGTATAGTGCCTCGAAAGGTGCCATTTGAATACTTGCCTGGTAACTGTTGTTATATGCAAACTTGACCAGGGGCAAGTGATCATGCCAGCTTCCACCAAAATCAATGATACAAGCTCGTAGCATGTCTTCCACGACTTGATTTGTTCTCTCGGTCTGACCATCTGTTTGAGGATGAAAAGTAATACTGAAGTTGAGTCGCGTCTCCAAAGAGTGTTGTAGACCCTTCCAAAAGTGAGAAGTGAAACGCGGGTCTCGGTCATACACGATCGAAATTGGAACTCCATGCAGTCTAACAACTTCTTTGATGTACAAGGCACCAAGAACATCAACTGACCATCGGCTCTTTATCGGTAGGAAGTGAGCTGACTTGGTCAATCGATCCGATGGCAAGCTCAACGTCACGATACAACAACGATGGCCACTACACCCCTGAGGGCCGATTATCATCTAGTCTCCAGTCCCAATTTCCTGTTACAACACCTTCACAGGCTAACCGCCCAGTCTGCAATCTCAGTTTTCGGCTACAACACCTTCACAGGCTAGCCGCCCAGTCTCCAGTCCCAGTTTCCGGCTACAACGCCTTCACAGGCCAACCGCCCAGTCTCTAGTCCCAGTTTCCGACTACAATGCCTTCATAGGCCAGTCACCCAGTTTCCAGTTCCAGTAACCAGGCTACAATGCCTTCACATGCCAACCACCCTGTGACGACCCAGACTCCGAATATCGGGTAAACCCAATAGCACTTGGAACCTGCGAGGCCTCCCAAGAGTTGAAAAGCTCCGAAGGGATAGAACGGTATGTGATAGTACATTGAACTTCCAGATAAAGCAGTAAGCAATTAAATTTCAATGATCAGGATTGATAAAATAGCATAAATAGAATTACATTTTCTACAACAATTAAACTAACAGAGTCCAGTCCAAAGAAAGACAAGTACACTCCAACAGAAAAGAGAACGTACTCTCAAGTCGGGGGAAACCCGACACTGGCAACGCTGGCAACTAATAACCACACAGTAGGTACCTCCCAGTACGAGGAAGAACAGCTACACCTGAAAAGTTAGGGGTGAGCCTCCTATCACGGGCTCAATAGGGATCCCGTAGAACCCTACCACAAAACAACGTAGTAACAGCAGTGCTACACTAAAGTAAAGTAGTAACAGTAGGAGTAACAACAGTAAAAGTAGAGAGGAAAGTCGTAACACGGAAACACGGCAGCTGAAGAAACCTCAGCCCTCTAAACTGCTCCAAGCCGCAACAGAAAGGCGAACCCCGATCTCACAAAGTCGGGCATTATCGATCCATTGACAAATCACGAAACCCTATCGTAAAAATCCTACAGAAATAGGCAAAAGCCTACCAAAACAGCCAAGAGCCTACGAAAAGACCTACACGGTCGAAGGCGCAAGACATACACGATCTCTCCGTCGTGTATGCTACAGAACCTGTAACCTCGAGTGAAGCCAAGCACAGGCTACTCGGAGAAAGTCATGAAAACACAAGTCATCGTGTCAAGTGACAGAAGTACCTCCTCACTAGAAGAACAGCTAGAGGCATCCACTGACATCTTACATTGCACCTCAAGTGTCTCTCACTCGCCTCGAACGTGGTATCTGAGACACGAACCAAGTACAAGGAACACCAATAACAAGTGACTAGTTAAGGTCACGCCCGTCAGTGCTCGTCCAACTGCCCCTGACCACGTGTGCACACTCAACCCCAATGCCTTGAGCCCGGCCTCTAGCTAGTTTCCCCCCCAATAGGACGCTACCGCAGGGCAAAGGGGGCTCACGGAAACTAGCCCAAAAACCGTCAACCGGGAACTGCCCCGCTACCACTCCCAGGTGGGCCGACACACAGAAGTGTCATCAGGCTACGACTAGTGGAGGTTCACTACACACATAGACTCAAAACAGCGAACACGGAAGTACAAACAGGGTAAGCACACACCTGTCGCATGTACCACGGAGCACAATGTAGTATACAACTGCTACCAGACTTAGGACAGTCAACTAGACCTACTAACAACGATCCTTGAGTCACAAGACC